>JACEFZ010005354.1:270000-406162 GCA_014155875.1 Cepaea nemoralis
CTGTTTAGCACAGTGTAACACACTATCGTCTTCAAGACGGCACTGTGCCATTTAAGTTTGGAAAACTTACTGAATGTGACTGAGTGACTAAACAGCATCTTTTACAACTAGTGCGGTTACACATGGCAGCACCGAATGAAATATTATTTATGAATATTTATATTTCCAATATTGATTGGAAGCCTATTTCTGAGATGTTAGCCCTTCGAGGTTTTGTCACAGCTGTAGACCGCTAAAGGGTTCTCCTTGAAGACTTGTTGCCTGTCAGAAGCAGTGGATGTTGAGGTGGCGATAGGGATTCATGGAAGCAACTAAGTCATGGGGATGAGAAGTAAGAATGAGTTTGGTTTTATACGGGGTGAAGTGGGATATGAATGAGAAGACCTCTGTCCGAGCGAAGGATGTTGCTCTTTTGTGCGCTTCTTTGAGAATGGGCTCGGGGTAGAGCTGGATACGGGGAAAGTCCAGATGTTCATAAGCGTTTCTCACAAATTCAGACTTATTATAGTTGAACTTGGTTAGAGGTAGTAGTTGAGAGTAAGGTATTACAAACTTGAGTCAGACAAAGTGCGGAGACGTCTAGACAAGGTAATCACGGGAAACCGTGGGTTTATAGCCAACTGATTGCGAGGACAGGAATATTGATAGTTACTGTAATGTCCAGAAAATCTCGCCGTGATGAACATCTGAGAAGTGAGCTTGATAGCAGCGCACTGAAGTCATATTAGACATGACTGAATGGGTCCAGATTATCTAAGTACATAGAAGGCAGCATGACCGAATGGATAAGAGCGCTCGTTCTTACACACCCGGTGGTCTGGTGTTCTAATGCCGAGGTACCGGGTTCAACCCCTACACCGATCAGCTGGGCTAAAATGTTGACTTCTCACCCTTGACATTGGGAAGTAAATTAGAAAGAATTACGCTTGCCGTCCCAGGAGTCATGTGATCAAATCCTCTCAGAGTAAGATGTTGTTATATTGAAGTGGGCTCTCAGGTCGTTGAAATAAGTTTGTTGCATGTCCTTTACAGTACGGCGAAGTCAACCCCAGAATTAGTTGGCTGTTTGTGATTTACTAGGCAAATTTACGTTCAGTCGTTTGTAATAGCTTACTGAACGACCGACGCTCATACGATTTTACGAAAACCCGCTCAGGGCGGTCTCAGATCCATTCAGTATAAAATAGGTTTTAGGCATTTATCTAGAAAGTACAGATGACAGCCAGCGTGATATTGACCACAACACCAATCGAGTGCCGACTGGTCTTGAATGCGAGACCAGGACCATATAGCCACTGCGTCTGCACAGTTTAGGAATCACTGATCGAGTGGCGTGTGATCAGGTTTGCAACACAATAACATGAGGAGACTTAGACTAGGTGCCTCTGTTCCCCCGGTATGGTAGTTATTTGCTGCCATGTTTCAACTACCATATGTCTCTCTAAAGAGAGGGAGTCCCCGCCATGTTTGATGCAGTCTTCTCGAGTGTTTATATGCTTTTGAGCTTAATGGCGAGGTGAACCTGATTCTTTCGAAACTGTTGATCTGCATAAAGTAGTTAGGTACTAGGTAGTATGTAGGTAGCTAGACAGACAGACAGACAGGAAATCAGGTAAATACGTATGTAGATACGTTAGCAGGCAAGTATTCGGTAAGTACTTAGAACGATAGGTAGGTAGGTAGGTAGGTAGGTAGGTAGGTAGTTATGTAGGTAGGTAAGTGGGTAGGTAGGTAGGTAGGTAGGTAGAAAGGGAGGTAGCAAGGTAGGCAGGTAGCTAGGTAGGTAGCTTATAGGTAGACAGACTGGTATATATGTGGCTGGGTAGGTAAGTAGATGTATTGGTAGATATATAGCTAAACTGGCAATCAGGTAAGAAGTTAGATGGGGTAGTAGATGTGTAGTTACGATTGTGAAGGGATTGTTTTGGGAAGTAAAAGCGTCGGGCCTAATGTTGACCACATCATCCACCCATTGCCTATTAGTCTATACAGATTCAGACTCTAGGGCCGTGTGCCTAATACACATCAAGACCTGGAAACTGGGTCCTTTTTTTTTAACTGCAAGGAACCTTGTAGTGTAGTGCCTAGCAGGCTTGCCTGGTGGTCAGGGGTTCGAATTGTCATCGAAGCAATTTTTTTTTTTATTGAGGTAGGCTTCCAGGTCGGTTCAGCCTACAATAGGTTCCAACACAAAACTGGTCCAGACCGTTTCAGTCATGGCAAAAGTTGTTCTTGATAACCTGTGTATATATGTGTTCATCTATAAACATATACATTTGTTTTATTGTGTGTGTATTATTTCCTTGTGGCGTCCTAAAAGGGAAGATGGGTGCTCTATATGTGAAATGTGCAGAGAGTTTCTGTAACAATTGTACTCGAGTTATAGATCATATGAAGTGAATAAATTAATCATGCTTAAGCTGACACAATTAAAACATATAGGCACGGGTATTGTTCCAATGTGAAATATATGTTATCCCTACTGTAATTTTAAATTTACCATGAACTCTTTATGTTTGCACAAAACAGGCTAGAGCCGCCTAATCGCTAACGTCTCACTATATCTGAGCAATCGTTTATTCATGGTCGAGTACAGTATATGTACACTTAAGAATTATTCATTTATTCACTTCATATTATATACAGTCAAACCTCGGTTTTCGTCAATAATCCGCCCGAAGACAATCGGCGAAATCCGAAATCGACGAAAACCGAGGCAATTACACCAATATTAATCAATGTAAATCCAATTAATTCGTTCTAGACACTCCAAAATACATACCAAATAAACAATTTATAGAAAATAGATGTAGTTTTAATACTATTTTTTGGTCCCAAACTTGTCCGAACTCGTACCTTCACTGTGCCTAGTAACACTGTGTATGCCAGAGTCCCTCTTGAATTTTTCAAACCATCCTCGTCCCAAGCATTTTCTTAATGAGATCGCATACAACAGTCTGGACTTTCCACATATGATTGCCTCCGAAACAGAATCGCCATCTAACTGGTTTTCATTTATCCAAATTAATAATAACCCTTTGACATTTTCAATTGTTTGCAATCTCTGTTTCGTTAGCACATTCACGCCTTTTGCTACATTCACCTCCTTTATTGCTTCCTTTGTCGCCACAATGGAACTTATAGTAGATGGATAAATCACGCACATGCGGCCGATTTCAGCAATCTTAATACCGCTCTCGTAATTTATTATTAGCAAGTGATGCTCACACAACGAAAAACAACGCCAAATTGAGCAGAAGAAAGCGTGAGTCCCTTTGTTTTCGCAAAATTAACAACGAGGTCATGTGGGCACGCCAACGAAATCTGAGGCAACCAACGAAACCCGAGACAAATTTATCTAGGAAAATATCGACAAAAACCGAAACCAAAGAAAACGGAAGGCAACGAAAACGGAGGTTTAACTGTATATCTCTGCAGTTTGCACCTGACGAGATGCAGTTAAATATGCCAGGCAATAAATCGTGTAACATTGCTTGTGGCTTCTATGTTTGAATTCACTCAGGGAAAACACTGCTTTGAATTGTATCGAAAGTCTACATCCCTTGTGACATTTACTGGGAGTGTCAAATTGTTATATCCCTACAACAGTGGTCTAGAAATCAGATGTAGGATCGAACTAAACACATTGGAAGCGAGGTCACAGTAATTAGTCCTTAAAATGCATAGGGAAAAGACAACGAAAAGGAGTATAAATCAAGCAAATGATAACCCAATTTCCTTTGGTGAAAACCCACTTCAAGAGACGGAAGCATACACCTATCAACGCAAAATAAAGACGGGGGATTAGGTAACGATATCAAAATAAGTATACAAAAGGCTGTTATAGTACTAGGAGAGGTGTGGAACTCAGAATACATTAAACTGAGCAGCACAGTTAGTACATTCAGTGCCAACGTTAAACTGAGCACCACAGTTAGTACATTCAGTGCCAACGTTAAACCGTAGGAGATTTGTGGAAGTCATAATACATTAAACTCAGCACCACAGTTAGTAAGTTCAGTGCCAACGTTATACCGTAGGAGATTTGTGGAAGTCATAATACATTAACCTCAGCACCACAGTTAGTAAGTTCAGTGCCAACGTTATACCGTAGGAGATTTGTGGAAGTCATAATACATTAACCTCAGCACCACAGTTAGTAAGTTCAGTGCCAACGTTATACCGTAGGAGATTTCCGGAAGTCATAATGCATTAAACTCAGCACCACAGTTAGTACATTCAGTGCCATCGTTAAACCGTAGGAGATTTCCGGAAGTCATAATACATTAAACTCAGCACCACAGTTAGTAAGTTCAATGCCATCGTTAAACCGTAGGAGATTTCCGGAAGTCATAATGCATTAAACTCAGCACCACAGTTAGTACATTCAGTGCCATCGTTAAACCGTAGGAGATTTCCGGAAGTCATAATACATTAAACTCAGCACCACAGTTAGTACATTCAGTGCCATCGTTAAACCGTAGGAGATTTCCGGAAGTCATAATACATTAAACTCAGCACCACAGTTAGTACATTCAGTGCCATCGTTAAACCGTAGGAGATTTCCGGAAGTCATAATACATTAAACTCAGCACCACAGTTAGTACATTCAGTGCCATCGTTAAACCGTAGGAGATTTCCGGAAGTCATAATACATTAAACTCAGCACCACAGTTAGTACATTCAGTGCCATCGTTAAACCGTAGGAGATTTCCGGAAGTCATAATACATTAAACTCAGCACCACAGTTAGTAAGTTCAGTGCCAACGTTAAACCGTAGGAGATTTCCGGAAGTCATAATGCATTAAACTCAGCACCACAGTTAGTAAGTTCAGTGCCAACATTCAACCATAGGAGATTTGTGGAAGTCAGAATACATTAAACTCAGCACCACAGTTAGTAAGTTCAGTGCCAACATTAAAGCGGTACTAATGTATGCATCATAAACCTGGAGAGTGGCTCAAATAAACTGCAAACATTACTGGAGTTCAGGGAGAGAACAGGACAAATACCAGTGAATCAAGAGGTGATGAAAAAACGCTGGGGCTGGATAAGATTTACATTGAGGAAACGTGAGACGCATAACTAGAAAGACCCGTGCCTGGAATCCGTGAGGCAAACAGAAATAGAGAAAGCACAAAAACACACGGAGAAGAGAAGTAGGGGCCGGAATGGACCAGTTAGTACATTAGTATAATGTGGGGAAGTCATGAACGGAATAACTTGTGATCGCTAGGATAAGAAACACCTTGGAGTGACTTGATAGAGAGGTTGTGCCCCAATGGGGGATAGCAGAAGAAAGAAGAAGGAAAAGAAAAGGTATATCCGGAAACTAAATATCAGTGTCCGGACGGAGCAACGGGACATGGCATGTTCTGAAACGGTTTATGTACTGTACTCTAATTGCTGTTTACACAATTTTAAATTAAATTTAAATAACCAAATTTTAAAAAACAAAACAACAACAGAAAAATGAAAAATGAAATGCGTGCAGATCGCCAGCAGTTAGCTTCTTCAGCGATGATGTCTCGGATGTCACGTCTGCTAATGATGACAGCTATGAGCTGCCACGAGCAATTTCGCATCGCTTTCGCGGCATACTTGCCGGAAATAGCACGGAGAAACTGCATATTGTCAGGCAAATAACTTGCCATTATCAACAAGCGGAAATGACGTGTGAAAAGAAGAGTTTCTGTTTTCAAACTGCTGAGACTGTACAGAACTTCTCAACTAGTTTTGAGCAAATAGACACACGTGAAGTGGGTCACGCTGCAACACCTGGTTATCTCATTCAGTGCAGGAACATTGTACAGAATACGTAGTTTATTCTCCACGTACCTAGAGTTTTTTACCTCTTCATATCCAAGGATTTATTAACTAGTCAAGTACCAAATGAGACCATCAGAGGAAAACTGTGTCGGGAAAATTTTACAGAATACGTTGTTTATTCTCCACGTACCTAAATTTGTTTACATCCTCATATCCTAGGATTTATTAACTAATGAAGTACCAAACAAGATATGCAGAGGGAAAATGTAACACAATAAAAGAATTACTTTATCAAACACGGTTTCTAGAAAACAGGACAATTGTAGAGGCAGGGGAATTGGCAATGGATCGAGACTGTTTCCCGCGGGCCGTGTTGTGAGTAATGCTATCCAGCAAGTTCCTACCCAAGCTTCTGTCTCTTGTGGTTCTGACGTTCCTCCATGTCATGATGTCAAGCTGTCCAACATCCTCTCTCTTGGCTTCTTGACATATTCTAGCTTCCCCCGTCTCATAATATGCCCAAAGAAGGTGGAGTGTCTACTTCTGATGCGAGGAACCATTCTCTTTTATGAGTGTGACACCAGGATTAGGGAAAAGGCACACTTATCTATAAGTATAAATATGTGTGTATCTCCAACCCAACTGTCCATATTTTCTAATCTATATTTATTGTGAATTTTACAGAATGTTGACCGGTCTTAAATATGTGGGATTTTTATTATATTAATGGTTCAAAACTTTATAAACCCTCTATGGTATTGATAAACCCACATATACAGAGAAGCCATCATTACGAGCAGCCCTAAGTGTTCAGTTACCTTCTGTTACCTATAATATATACTTAAACAGGGAACATCCTACTTCCTGCCTAGGTTGCTTACAATTTAAGCTACAAATGTTGTATAATAACACAGAAACTTGATAAGTGATACATAGCAGGCCTGAATCAAACATGTTGAAATTATAAATCAGTACATATTTATTATATTGAACACATGTAAGAGTGATTGGAGGCAGGCGTGCATTAAGATAGTTTTCACAACAATTCATGCAAGATAATTTACACACTGAGTAATAGAGATTCTGAAAATATTAACAGAAATTGTCAAGAAAACAAAATATTAAGTTTAAGCTGACCACTGCTTTCTTTGGGTTAGTTCATATTGACGTCTGAAGAAGGTGAACGAAGAAGACGACGAAATAAAAATATTTAGGTATGTGTGGCTCCTGGGAGAGAGAGGAGAGAGAGAGAGAGAGAGAGGGAGAGAGAAAGACCTCTGATACCATGTTATTATGGTCGTGAATCCAGCCATGTGCCGTATATATGGGGATAACATGACTCTTCGACCGCCACAGGATCCTATCACACGTGTCCTTTTTGTTTCATTGCATATTCCAACTGACATCGTTGCTTTGGTATTCCAACATTTTATTTACAATGGCAGCACGGATCCTGAAACACAAAAATGTACACCAATGTAACAGATCTTTTGTTTAACTGCTTATTTTTCTTCTTTGGAAATGGAAAATGCACTAGAAGCAATTATGTAACCAAAATGAAAGCAAGGCATGTTTGATTGCCTACGATTATCTCCCTTGTTCTACATAGGACGCTCTGTTAGTTTCCCCTAGCGCTTGAAATGTTAATGGTGTGTAGTAGCAGAATTCCCACAAACGGCTTCTGTTCCTTGCAATCGTCATGCGGTTAATACCCATTCTCTCACTCTCTCCTTCTCTCTCTCTCTCTCTCTCTCTCTCTCTCTCTCTCTCTCTCTCTCTCTCTCTCTCTCTCTCTCTCTCTCTCTCTCTCTCTCTTGCTGTCTCTCATATTTTTCTCTGTCTTCACTTTTACTGTCTCACAATGTCTAGCTTTCTCGCTCACTCTTCTTCGCACTCATTTTTCCCATTAGCTTCCTCTCCTAATCTTTAACACCTTGTCACTCTTCTTCTCACTATATCTCACTGTGACATTCATTATAACGATTGGTTAAAACACAAACACGCAAACACATACACTCTCTCATTCGCATTGGGTCGCACGTAAGTGTGTGCAGCCATTCTGGTAGACAGAAGAGTTATAAGCAAATGTGTAGATGGATATGGTATCTGATTGAGTGTGTTGATGGATAATTTTTTTTTTCCCGCGTTTCCATCCTGTTTCAGGATATTGCAGTCAACACCAGCATCTTTCAGCTGTATGTTGATTCCTAGGCTAGATTACGCTCATCAGCACGCCACGACTTTCTGAGCGACCGGCTCCATACTCTCATAAGTCACTGGCGCGACTCGAACCACTTCTAATTCTCGTGCACTCACCTCGACCGCGAGAGTATTCGGGGTTAACGGAGAAAGCTGCTAACTCCTCGGCCAAGCAGCCGGCGTTGATGGATATGGTATCTAATTATGTTTGTTAATGGATATATCTAAGTGTGTTTGTAGATGGATGTGGTATCTAAGTGTGTAAGTGGATATGGTATCTAAGTGTGTGTAGGTGGATATGATATTCACATTAGTAAACAAGTTTGTAGGTGGATATGGTATCTAAGTTATCTAAGACGTAGATGGATATGGTATTTAAGTTAGTGTTGCCTAGTTTCTATTGTTTAGCCCCAGACTGGCGTTTCTTTTCCTAATGCACTCGTGTTTTTAAACGTAATGGTGCGGGGGGGGGGGGGGGGGAGGAGTGGAGGAGACAAAAAGACTAGCAGAAAACCTACGCTCGCGTTCCAGGACCATATTTGTTGCCTCGGCTGAGTGGCATCTGTATTTGTTTGGTGTACCCTAGAGCCTGTACTTAATTTCTTGTTCTCCGACTGGTTCTAAAGACATGTCTGTTTTGAATGCACTGTACCTGATCGGGTTTAAGATGTTCAAAACACTTAACTTATTGTAGGCAGATTGGTAGAAATCCAAGTGGATGTTTAGAAAGGTCGGTAGAAATTCAAGTAGATGTGTAGACTGGTCTGGGGGAATTCAAGTAGATATTAGGCAGGTCGGTAGATAGCCAAGTATATGTGTAAGCAGGGGGTTATAAATTCAAGTAGATGTGTAGACAGAACGGTAGATATCCAAGTTGATGTGTAGGCAGGCCGATATAAATCCAAGCAGATGTGTATACATGTCGATAGATATATAAACAGATGTATAGGCAGATCGGTAGATATCCAAACAGATACGAGGGCAGGTCTATAGTTATACAAGTAGATGGGTAGAAGATCGGTCGGTATCCAAACAGAAGTATAGACAGACCTATTTAAATCCATGTAGATGTGAAGGCGGTTCGACGGATATCTAAGTAGATGACTCAACTAGATGTATAGGCAGGTCGGTAGATATACAAGTAGATATGTGGGCATATCAGTAGATTTCCAAGGTGATATGTAAACATCCTGTAACGTTGTTTTATATTCAGTCTATCCTGGAAACTCCAGAAGTGATTTTTAAGTATTTCTTTTCAAATCTGATTGGTTTTCTCTGATGTGGTATTGAAACTATGTACCAAACGTGACATTGATACCAATGTGTTGTTATTAACCTACTGCTTATTATTTGTCTGCTATCTGTGGATGTTTGAGTAAGAGTGACGACAGGTAAGTCAATCTATTTGCTTTTGTCGAATTGTGTTTCTGTATATCGTTGAACTTTCGGCCCCCTGAAAATGTTTTATAAATATTTGAACTATCTACACTTGCTTTACATTGGGTTTGTTTGTCTATATACTGTGTGGGTTCGGTCACCGTTTCAGTGTTTCTTGTATTACTCTGCCTTTGTATGCATTGAAAAGTATAGGCGCGACCAACATACAGCTGTGGCATACGCCTATTGTTTCGAATGTGTTTGTGTCTCCGTCATACAGCGGCGGTTTTGATTTTGTCTGTGTGTCCGTCAGTTGTTCTTACTGTAGTGAAATACTGAAGAGTTAACGATTCCCAGATGGACGACTGCATACCTCGACTACCCAGGTAGGAGAAGGGTTAACAAAGGAGTGACCAGGCGCATGAGTTTCTAGGTCAAGACCCAGAAGGAGGCTAACCGCGCAGGTAAAACTGTCGCGTGGAAAAATTGGTTTTGCGACTAAGGCAGACAGCATTATCGGATAGCATATTGCGGTCTGAATGTATGAATAATGGAAGAGTTTCAGATCTGGAATTTTCCACTAAACAATGATAATGCAGTCTGGATGCGATGGGTCCAGCAATGTCAAGGACTATGCGGCAGAAATGACCGATATAAAGAGGGTCAATTCTTTGTGTAAAGTTAGTGTGTGTTCCAAACTGACCTGAAGGAGATATGTTCTTGAGTGGGAATAGAAATACACGTCCCTAATGATGGAAAGAGGGGATAATAGTGTGTTATTCGCTAAGTGTTATTTCGATTCCAGGAACATAGATGCCTAAATAAGGTTTCCTTACCAGTGCGGGACTTATCAACTAAGAGATTACACAGATGGCTGTGGTCAAGATCACCCAGTGTTGATAATCCACAAGAAAGCACTTTAAAGTAATAACGCACGACACTTGTGCATAAGAAAGGAAGGAAAAGAAGTGGCATCTTAATAAGTCAGGAGGACAGAGAACTGGAAAATAGAGATCATACAAACTAAAGAAAAAAGACTCAAATTACTCAGTATCGAAGAGTTGCAAGGTGCATACAAAGTGCCTATATCAATTATGAACTATCCAGTCTAGAACTTTTACAGGACAAAAATAGAGAACAATAGAAACTCGATGTGTTTTTCCAGGATGGAATTAAGAACGCTATAAGATAATAAAGACCATACAGTTTACGCTGGCAGCATATGGTGATCGGATTAAATACATTCATACAGTGGTGAACATTTTTTTTCATTACAAAAAACGGATATATCTACCGACTCAAGCAGACGGAGCTGTCAGGGTGAGACCGTTCTGTATCTATGTCATGTCCTGTACTCTAGCTGAGAGAAGAGACGAGAGAAACCACGGAGACTATCTATCAACATCTTATCTGGCCGCCACACTAGAAGAACATACAAACTACATAGACAAGATCCATACATACACCAGACATAGTTTTTATTAATAAATCTTTTATCTTATCGTTGAAAGGAACTGTTGTCGGAGTATGTGTTGAGGGAATAATAGAGAGAGAGAAAGAAATAGATATATGGAAGGGAAGACAGAAGAGAGGAGTGTAGACCAAAGTCAGTCAATAATCCCAACAGATAATAAGTTTAAAGATGTGCTTGTTGAGTCCAGTCTTCTCTCGGGATTTTAACATAGGACATAATTGGTGGAGCAGCGGGGTACGTACATACATTATACCCATATGACCTGCATATTGGCACAGGCATAGCGGAGTACATGCATGTTGGGACATACTGATTGGAATAAAAAGAAGTATACATTGATGACTTTTAATGGAAGGACGTCCATTGGATATATGGTGCCATTACATTTATGGTAGAAACATTTCATTAATGCTGGTGACTTTGCAGTGAGAAAGTTCCAGACAGAGTGAATGTGGATAGGTGGTAAGACACATTACATACCTAATCACACGGTCACACGTCTACATAAGTCTTTATCCTATATCTCCTCTTGTGGATGAGAGAGTGGTTGTGATGTACTGTGTGGTGTTGGAGATTTATAATAAGTAATAGATATAGATAAATGATATAGGTTCTAGGTAGATTATCGGTTTATAGTGAGTATTCTTTACTGCCTTGAGGTGTCTTTACTCAACGTGCTGACTTATCTGCTGTAACTATGGCAACTCCTAAAGTAACTACAGCCGAACTGAGGGCCAACGGGGAGGCAATTGGTTTAGCTGGTTCCGAGCTAACTGATTACATACAAGAACGAGAGAGAGAAATTCGTCAAGCGGAAAGAGAAGATCGGAAGACTGAGTTGGAATTGAAACGCATGGAAATGGAACAAATCAACAAGCGGTTAGATGCTGAAGCGGAAGCAGACCAAAAAGAGGTTGGATGCAGAAGAAGCCACAAAGATCAGAGAACATGAATACCGCATGAAAGAGCTAGAACTCAAGACACAAACTAAGGGAGAAATAGATGGAGTGGAAGGAAATTCTTCTTCACCTGGTGCAACCCATATGAGTGGACATGGTTACCATGCCATGAAGTTTCCCTTAGCTGTCTACGATCAGTCTAAGGAACGCTTTGACCAGTACGCATCTCGTTTCGAAGCAATGTCAGTCGCTATGGGGCTGGATCGGAGCAGATGGGCTCTTAAACTATCCCAGGGTTTAATCGGTTCGGGATTTGAAGTGTACACACGCTTACCACCAGGACAGGAAAATAATTACGAGGAATTAAAAGCAGCTTTGATGAAACATTTTGACATAACCGCACAAACGTATAGGAAGAAGTTTAGATCGTCTAGACGAGAGCCGGGAGAACTATTCGCCGCCTACAGTCTGAGGCTGAAATCCTATCTCCAGAAATGGATGGACTTGGCAGAATTCACGAGGGATTATGAGAGTCTCGAAGAGATGATGGTGGTAGACCAAATGCGAAAGCAAATGTCGAAACCTCTCAGAACCTTCTTGGGAGAACAAGGGGCGGAACGGATTGATGTGGTGAATAAGCTGGCGGAACGATTCGTGGAAGTACATGGTGAAACTGAGGAACTAAGTACACAAACCAAAGGTCAGGAGAAACCAGAGAAAAAGAAACCTAAAAACTGGGAAGGAGAAAAAGGGGAACCTTATATAAAGCACACAGAGGAGAGTTCAGAGAAGGTGAAGGTAGGAAACCAGAGCACCTCGAATTCTCAAGCGAAACGACAGTGGTCTGAAAAGTGGTGTTCATTTTGTAAGGGCGGCCTCCCACAACACAAAAGACTGCAGATCGAAACCTAAAAGTTCTTACTTCGCAGCATGCAAAGTGATTCCTACATCGGTGATCACAGACAAGGCTGAGGTCGGCGAAGGAGAAAGGAACAAAAAGGACACACGGAAACCTAGGAAGGGAACAGGGTGCACTCACTGCCAGTCGACAACACATAATACTGTGGACTGCAGATGCAAGGCAAAACACGCCAATTGCATAACCAACCTCGAGGAATCAAAAGAGGAAGGCAAGGAAACGGTCAAGGAGATGAAAGACACTCAGGACCAAGAGAGACCACCTGTGGTTGAACTTATTGAAGTCAATGGCCAGCAGGTTGTTTGTCTCTACGATACCGGTTTGGATGGGGAAGCGGTGGTGGACGCCAGCTTAGTAAGCCCAGACCAATTTACAGGGGAGACCATAGAGATACAGCCGACAATGAGGAGTGCTGTTACCATGACGCTGCCAATCGCCAAGGTGGAGATTAAATCCAGGTACGTCACGGGCATTATTCCAGCTGCTGTATTATCTGACTCCTTATTTCCAATGATCATTGGCACGAAATATGTCTTTTTGGGGATGCCCAAACAGCCAGCCCAACAGGGAACAGTAGTCAGTGGATCTCAAGGGAAGGAAAAAGAGGCAGAGACAATATGCGACAACTCAGGGATAGGAGAATTGCATACTGCCCAGAGGAAGGATACTACGTTGCATCCTTGCTACAGGAAGCTGCAAAGAAGTGCTGAGCCACCAGAACGGGGACAGTACTTTCTGAAGAATCAACTACTCTATCGGAGAGCTGGGAGGGGAGATAACCTGCATGAGCAGTGGGTGGTTCCAGAGACCCACCGTCCTCACATTCTTCAGAGTGGACACATCATAGGCGAGAATCGACATATGGGTGTCAGAGAGACCTTGCAGAAAATATCCGGCCATTATTGCTGGCCAGGAATGACCGGAGATGTACGCCGGTGGGTGAAGTCTTGTTCGGAGTGCCAGAGAAGCACCACCCAACAAGCGAATTAAGAGGAAACTAGCTCTTAAAGTGGAAGACAAAGTGGAAGTGTGGAGTCCAACAGAGACCAATATACTCCAAGTAGGATGGAAAGGACCTTATCCTGTGGAAAAGGTGGTGTCCAAGAACATCTACAAAATACGGATCGGGGAAGAGAAGAAAAATCTCCCTAGACATCTCATTCGGAAATATGAGGAGAGATCCGGGAGCAAAGCTTCGCACTTTATGGTGATGGCAGCCATTAGGACAAAGGTTACCAGTCCAGACGAAGACCAGAGATCGCCAGTACAACATAGGAGGGCCTATAGGGACAGTACGTGATAGGTCAGATTTACCCAACGACAGGAGGAGGGAAATCACAAGTCAGGGAAAGGACCAGAGTGAAAGTTTCACAGGTAACCAAGTTCAGAAGGGGTGGGTAACGTCGGGAAAAGCGAGAATTACCCAGGACTCCAACCAAAGATTGGCTGACCAGATACAACATCGCCCAAGATGGTCCTGGAAGCAAAAGCCCAGGAGGTTTGGGAAAGACGACTCGGTCCGACGAGGACGAGGCGGAACATCCCCAGAGGAAAAACCGGGGGAAACCAAGAGGACATGGAAGCAGTGTTACAATCAGGATGGGACAATCCGTCTGTATTGTGAGCCGTCGCTGACGCAAGTCGAAAGTAGGTCGACTGAACGTACAGGAGCGAGGAGCCAACACTAGTTTCAGTCGTTAGTAGTATAGTAGGGTGTCAATTAGAGCGCCTACTGGATAATGAGATGAGCCATGTGAGGATCCAATCATATCATCAACACGTGATGTTAATAGCTACTTCGCAGAAGCTCAACGCACGGTGGATGTGATGGAAGTTGTTGCGGCAACGGGACTTCACAGTGGAATACTTTGGTAAGGAGAATGTAGGAGCGGATTTGATATCCAGACATTCAGCTCTGGAGGAAGAAGACTAGGGTTGTGGATCATGGGAATCAAACCTACAGTGAGAAAGATTCGACGCGGTCTAATCTCTTAAGAGGGGGCCTATGTCATGAAATACTGAAGAGTTAACGATTCCCAGATGGACGACTGTATACCCGACTAACCAGGTAGGAAAAGGGTTAACCAACAAAGGAGTGACCAGGCGCATGAGTTTCTAGGTCAAGACCCAGAAGGAGGCTAAACGCGCAGGTAGAACTGTCGCGTGGAAAAATTGGTTTTGCGTCTAAGGCAGACAGCATTATCGGATAGCATATTGCGGTCTGAATGTATGAATAATGGAAGAGTTTCAGATCTGGAATTTTCCACTAAACAATGATAATGCAGTCTGGATGCGAGGGGTCCAGCAATGTCAAGGACTATGCGGCAAAAATGACCGATATAAAGAGTGGCTACGTCTTTGTGTCGAGAGAAGGTGTTTCTTAGGTTTCGGGAGAGAAGGATTATGGAAAGGGATGTGCGGCGTTCCGAAGAACGTTTGTGTATTTATGGTGCATTAGTACTCCCAATTCAGTAAAGGATGTTTATAAGGTTTCCATACCAGTGCGGGACTTATCAACTAAGAGATTACACAGATGGCTGTGGTCAAGATCACCCAGTGTTGATAATCCACAAGAAAGCACTTTAAAGTAATAACGCACGACACTTGTGCATAAGAAAGGAAGGAAAAGAAGTGGCATATTAATAAGTCAGGAGGACAGAGAACGGAAAATAGAGATCATACAAACTAAAGAAAAAAGACTCAAATTACTCAGTATCGAAGAGTTGCAAGGTGCATACAAAGTGCCTATATCAATTATGAACTATCCAGTCTAGAACTTTTACAGGACAAAAATAGAGAACAATAGAAACTCGATGTGTTTTTCCAGGATGGAATTAAGAACGCTATAAGATAATAAAGACCATACAGTTTACGCTGGCAGCATATGGTGATCGGATTAAATACATTCATACAGTGGTGAACATTTTTTTTCATTACAAAAAACGGATATATCTACCGACTCAAGCAGACGGAGCTGTCAGGGTGAGACCGTTCTGTATCTATGTCATGTCCTGTACTCTAGCTGAGAGAAGAGACGAGAGAAACCACGGAGACTATCTATCAACATCTTATCTGGCAGCCACACTAGAAGAACATACAAACTACATAGACAAGATCCATACATACACCAGACATAGTTTTTATTAATAAATCTTTTATCTTATCGTTGAAAGGAACTGTTGTCGGAGTATGTGTTGAGGGAATAATAGAGAGAGAGAAAGAAATAGATATATGGAAGGGAAGACAGAAGAGAGGAGTGTAGACCAAAATCAGTCAATAATCCCAACAGATAATAAGTTTAAAGATGTGCTTGTTGAGTCCAGCCTTCTCTCGGGATTTTAACACAGGACACTTACCACGCTGTGGCGGTTTTACACTTTAGATGAAAGCGGTATCTATACAGACAGTACAGGACGCAGTAGAAGGCCAGTAAATGGATATTTTGCTCGTTAATATTAAATGAAGGTTAATTAGGTCCGAATATAATACACTTGGACTGTGCGGTAGAGTAAAATGTTGATTATGTCCGGATAGAATACACTTGGACTCTACTGTGCGGTAGAGTAGAAGGTTGATTAGGTCCGGATAGAATACACTTGGACTCTACTGTGCGGTAGAGTAGAAGGTTGATTAGGTCCGGATAGAATACACTTGGACTCTACTGTGCGGTAGAGGGGTGGCAGATCAGACACACTTTTGGATATTTACACCGCGGTTAAGAATTATATATTTTACCTTACGCCGCAAAATATCAAAAAATTTTCCACAAAAAAGATGTCAAACAATAGCCCCAAGCAATTATGCTATAGTTTGTAGTCAATAATGTCAAAATTCTTCCGTTGTGCACCGTCTAAAACCTGAGTTAAAATAATGCTTTACTGTCCACAGCTACATCTGTAGACTCTGTAACCTCCTGTCTAAAGGCGTCCCTAGTTGACAACACGAGGAGAAATGGCACACCATGCAACACACACACACACACACACATATATATATATACAAATAAACACACACACACACACACACACACACATACTGGCACCTTGCGTTTTTGACAAACCATAGTTTAAAACAATGTTTTCCCGTAGTGAATTTGAATAACGAAGACACAAACAATAGATTGCACGATTTATTGCCTGGCATATTTCGCTGCATCTCGTCAGGTACATACTGCAGAAATCACACAACTTACGTGAATTAACTAGATAAATCCTTCAAGTTGAAATATACACATACTCGCACAATAATGTCAATTATCTACCACGGTAATTTTAAGCTGACTAACATGTCTTTCTGTTTGCACAATTCTGGCTTGCCTTGATTGAATATACAAATTGAATACAAAATACTCGCTTGTTAAAATTTGCAGAAGCAATTATGATCAATCAACGCAAGCCAGAATTGTGCAAACAGAAAGACATGTTAGTCAGCTTAAAATTACCGTGGTAGATAATTGACATTATTGTGCGAGTATGTGTATATTTCAACTTGAAGGATTTATCTAGTTAATTCACGTAAGTTGTGTGATTTCTGCAGTATATACCTGACGAGATGCAGCGAAATATGCTAGGCAATAAATCGTGCAATCTATTGTTTGTGTCTTCGTTATTCAAAGACCATAGTTTGTTACATTGTGATTCAAGAAAAGCATAATAACCTCTGTATAGACAAATCCTGTGCTGTGTAGTAGAGACCATGTGTTGCCCATGCAGCACGGTCCCTCTCTCGACCTGCCATGTTTGCTCCAAAGGAAAGGTACACAAATACATCTGGAGCAAGACAAAGATGCAAAAACTGCCGAATCAGCAAAGCAATGCTCTAACTGTCCGCCTGATGGAGCTTCGATTCTAGACCAGATGCCGACCACGGCTTAGGGCCTGGTCTGTACTGCCATGACATTTAGTCTTAGGTTGCATTTCTCATTTCTTCGTACCAGGATAAGGCTTGTACCTTCTCAATTGCACCCTTCCGCCCGAAGTTTGGTGAGCGTCGCTCAATATTATCCGTTAACAGAAAGCAGGTAGTATCTAAGACCTTACTAACACACACACACTCACACACTCACACACTCACACACACACACACACACACACACACACACACACACACACACACACACACACTACAGGTATCATACCACACTTACTATCAGAAACGACTAAGTCCAAAAGTTCTCCCATTAGTTGTTGAATTAAAGGAGCCTTTTCAAGGCCGCTAGGTCATTGCTAGACCCACCCATATTATATTTATAGACCACACGGCACTCGGTTGGGGGGGGGGGCGTGGCCGGCACCACGTCTGCGGCCTTGACTTCCCAAGACATTTCCTGTTGTCCATGTTATGCTGGGTTGACCTAGGAGCTCAGGTCCATTTTTTTTTACATGTCGAATCTGCATGAATGCGTATTCGAGTCTATGTCGAACAGGCGGACACGTGAGCGCCAGCCACTACAATAACGCCGCTCCCATTAACTGTAAGTAATTTATTATTCTAACTATATCTTTGAGGAAAGAAAATACTTCGCTATGCAAATATAATAAATGGCTGTCTTACCTGTAACCACTGAGGACCAATGCTGAAACGCTATTTAATTAGATATATGTATATAGGTAGGTAGCTGGATTGGTGTATTTAGACATGTATACGTATATTTAATTAGATATATGTAGACAAGAGCCGGCGTCAGTGGGTTAGGGGCAGTGAGTGTGTTTCACAATTCCCCGATACACCGAGTCAAGGGTTAAAAATCACCTGCAGGCGATTTGTAAGCAGATCGTCTTGCGTTGATTTAGATGGTATGAGCGTCGGTCGTTCTAAATAAATGGCAAACTGCTGAACGTAAAACTTGCCTAGTAAACCACAATCTGTCGAAGAATGATGGAGTTGCTTGCAACGTTCTGTAAAGGTCGTGCGATTAACTATGTGGACAAGTAGGTAAATATCTAGCATACATGTGTAGGCAGGTACTTGTGATATACATATACACGTGCTTGGATAGATGTAAATCTAAGTATATACTACAGACAGATAGTATATAGGAATATTTGTGGGTATGTTGATAGTTATCGAATTCATTGTGTATGTCACTGGGGGAAAATATATGCAGATGTCTTTGAAAGTAGTATTAAGTAGACATGTTTGTGTAAACAAGAATCGTGTGTACGCGCTGTTCAGAGCAAACCCACGTTACCTGACCCAAAATGTCGGTTGAGTTCAGCGATTATTTTTGACTTGAAAGAATTGCTTTCCATGCAAACGAGGCAATCCCATTACTTTGTGCTTTAACTTTAAACAAAAACAAACAAAAAAACACACAAAAACAAAAAACAGCCGAGGTTTGGAGAAGGTCGCTTTCTGTGAAAATTGGAAGGAACGACTGTAAATCAATGAGGGATTCGCAAAATAAAAAGAAAAAAATTGGGGAAAGGTAGATCAAGAAATTACACACTGCGGAGGAAGAGAGAAACAGAGAGAAAGACAGAGAGAGGTAGAGAGAAACAGAGAGGCAGGGAAAGACAGAGGGTCACAAATGCCGAGAGATAGCTAACGAAAACAAAAACATGTCAGGAGAATGATTTACGAGAAGTAAATAAGATGCATATAAATCAAGATATAAAGGTAGAGAGAGTCAGATTGGAAATGGAAACAAAGGCTGATCTAAAGAAAGAAAGAAAGAAAGAAAGAAAGAAAGAAAGAAAGAAAGAAACTACATGTGGATTATTGCAAACTATTTTCTTGATACTTCATCATCGGAAACATTAGCTCTTGCTTCAGAAAACATATAACGATATAAGAAATGAAGAAATCGTAATGTTTTGGGTGGCACAAGATTTCCGTGAAAATGGATTCTAATGCATAGCTATATACCTGCACATCTATCATTTCTTTCGAAGTACCCCACAACGAAGGATGCGATAGCCTTGGAATATGCATATTCCCCCGATAATGCTGCCCCAATTCTATGTTCGTGTTCCCTCGCCTAAAATCTGCACGTAGCGGACATTGACTCAAAGCTGACGAGAACTTCATCAACAATGCGACCATAGAGCCTGAGATAAACAATGCGACCATTGAGCTGAGATAAACAATGCAACCATAGAGCCTGAGATAAACAATGCGACCATAGAGCCTGATATAAACAATGCGACCATTGAGCTGAGATCAACAATGCGACCATAGAGCCTGAGATAAACAATGCGACCATTGAGCTGAGATCACCAATGCGACCAATGAGCTGAGATAAACAATGCGACCATTGAGCTGAGATAAACAATGCGACCATAGAGCTGAATCAGTTCCAAACAGTCCTTTCCAGGAATGATTTCAACAGCGGTTTGGAAACTTTCAGAAACTGGTGGTTACCGAAATGACATATTCTTAAGAAAGACAAGTGGGAATAGTTGTGATTTTACTTATTCAATCAGCCAGTCAATCATGTGCCATGCCGGAAAGCGTGGGCGGTCATGACTCGCCATTTAACTCGGTCACCAGAGTCGTGGATCAGCTCAGTGTTCCTGTCTCGTCCATGCCATGTGGCCAAGCCATCCAGGTATTTTCCTCTCGGTCTTCCTCTTGGTCTGTTCCCTTCGATCTTGCCAGTAGTCACTAAGTTCTCTAATCCATTTCTTCTCATAACATCTCCAAATCTAATCAATTTACGATTTTCATTTGTCTCATGTAGTACTTGGTCATTGGTTTTTCTATTTGTCCATGGTATTCTTTGCATTTTCCTCAGAAACCACATTTCTGCAGCCATCAGATGTTTTTCAGCTTGACTGCACATTGTCCAAGTTTCACATCCATACAAAAGAACAGGCTCTATGTATCCCCTCAACACTCTTTTTCTTGTTTCAATTGACATCTTTTTATTGGTCAGAATGTTTTTCATCTTGCTAAAGGCTACTTTCGCCATGGCGATTCTTGTTCTAATCTCTTCAAGGCATCTCCCATCAGATGTTATGACTGTTCCGAGATAATTGTACCGATTCACTTGTTGAAGAATATTCCCATTTACTTGTATATTACATTGTGGTACTTCGTTCTTCCTAGTGACGACCATAACCTGTGTCTTTTTACAATTTAATTCTAACCCCAGTTGCTCACTGTGTACAACAACCGCATCTACTAATTGTTGCAGATCCTGCGCATTGTCTGCAATCAATACTGTATCATCTGCATATCTAATGTTATTGATGTTTCGTCCTCCAATGCTGACTCCATTTATATCTTCTACATTTCTGAAAATATGTTCACTGTACAGGGAAAAAAGATCTGGAGACATTACACAATCCCTGCCTAACACCTCTCTTAATAGGCTGATATTGTCCCACTTCATTATCAATCCTTATGGCAGCTTGTTGTTTCCAATATATATTTTTTATAAGTCTAAGTGTCTTTCCCATCAATTTGTAGATCTGCAAGCATATCCACCATGTTGACATGTCTAACTCTATCAAAAGCCTTTGTGTAGTCAATAAAGCAAAGATGTATATCTACATCCAAACCCACATTGTTCTTCCCCTATTTCAGGTTGTAATTTCTTCCTAACTCTTTGCATGATAATTCTTAGCAAAATCTTTGTGATGTGACTCATTACATTAATTGTTCTATGTTGATCTCATTCCATGGCTCATGATTTCTTATTACAGAGTAAATAATTTTGGTTAACATTTTGAAGCTAGCTCGTATATCATTTACTACACATCTGAGCGGATTGCATCTACAGCATAGCTTAGAATGTCCGTTTTCCACACATCCTTGCAATCACCACATTGAGTAATCGGATCTTGCAGTCGTTATCAAGTGTCTTGCGGACCTGAGCGGTCATGCTTCTCCACAAGGTGTGATCTACAACAACATGGATCAGTTCATGTGTTTACTTCCTTCCGTGCCATGATACAAGATTGTCATTTTGTCAATTGTCAAGATTGTCTTTCTGTATGCACAAAAATGGCCTATGTAGCTTAATCAAGATGGCTTCTGCGAACTTTAACAAGCGACTATTTTGTGCGTTAAACAACACACGAAAAGCATTGTCTCTATCAATCACGTTTCCGGTTTCCAAAACGTAAGACATGATAGTCAGTTTAAAATTACCGTGGTAGACAATTGATATTACTGTGCGAACATGTGTATATTTCAATATGAAGGATTTATCTAGTTATTTTACTTTATGTTGTGTGAGTTCTGACGAGATGCAGCGAGATATGCCAGGCAACAAATCCTGCAATCTAATGTTTGTGTCTTTGTTATTCAAATTCACTACGGGAAACATTCTTTTGTTTATTAATTGTCCAAGATTCGCAGCCATATGTTAAAATTACTGGGGATGCTTGCGACGTCGTGTATAATAAATGCAGCTAACTTAGCTTATGGAGCTGGTCAATTTTTTTTTATATATCCCAGAACCTTCCGTTGACCCTTCTCTTAAATGTGTTAACTAATCTGGCATCTCTAATGATATCACGAGTAGCTAGCTATCTAGGCAGGCGTCTGTTGAATGACGCAACAAGTACATACGAACTATGTAAATTATCAGCCGCCATCACCACCCGATGTTTGCTAGATCAACCAGCTTAAATCTATCTGGGAACAGTGAAATCTTGACCTACTGTTTGCACAAACAGAGTCTGACAAACATCTCAGATCTATCCTCCAGCTATCTCCAGGATCGAAACTCGAAAACAAGGCTGTGTAGGCTTTGTTTATTCCACGATCTTCTAGAAATTTGGTGGGAATGTTTCTTTTGATAAGAGAGTGATCTATTTATCAACAACAATAAACTGGAGTTTGGTTGGCTGACTGTGTAAACGAAAATACCTGTATGTGAACACCTGAAAATTCAGTCAACAACGTAGCACTGAAGGTAGAAGAAATGCCATAGATATCTCGAGCTGACGACCTTTAGAAGAATAGCGTGCATCGTTTATTGTTGATGGGATATACCACACAATAGTTGTGTACCCCTGAACGTGTTTATGAGAGAACCAGAAGTCAAGTGCTGTAGATTCTGGTAGAGTTTGTAAATGCGTTCACACTAATTTCATTTCAATTACACTGCGAAACGATGAATACCGCCAACACTGGGTATGGTAAATAGATTGAGAAACCATACATCAGCATTCCACGTTTAGACTTAGTTAAAGTTAGTTGCATATCTTTACATCAATGGTTCTCAACAGGTGGGGAATCCCCCCCCCCCCCCCCCAGGGGGGAATTGTAGAGTTTCCGGGGGGGGGGGGGGGGGGGGGGGGGAGGGGGGAATTAAGATTATTTCAAGATCGCATTAATACAAGAACCAGTTACTTGATATCGTTTTTCCCTCTAAATTTTACGGTTATGTACTTCTCGCCCTAATGAAATTCGTTTTATAACGTAAGTAGATCCGCAAATCACGTTTTATGTAGATGTCTAGACTTGTTCTAGTATGTGTTATTAAATTTAGCTTCCATTTTTATGTATACTGTGAAAGGGTGGGGAGGGGGGATTTATAGGGAGGAAATTCGAGAGGGGGGATGACGTTCTGAACATATGGTAAAGGGGGGTATGGGTCAAAAAAGGTTGAAAAAGACTGCTTTACATGATGTAGCAGTCAACCCCAGCATTTTTTGGCTGTTCGTGATTCCTGGTATAGTTTTACGTTCAGTAGTTTTTCATTCCTTTCTGAACGACCGGCACCCATACCATTTCATTAGAAAAACGAAAGCATGGCGGTCTGCTGCCAAATCGTCCACAGCTGTGTTTCGAACACGGTATAAGGGATTACGAACTGCTTCCGTAACCTATTGGCCACGGAGCCGGCTTAGACTAAGTACAGGTTTGAAAAAGGAGTCACAGTGGCACAGTAGCTAGCACTCTGGCCTGCCGGCCTAGTGGGCAAGGGTTCGACTACCCATCGAGGCAGATTGTACAATTGGTCAAGGCTTCCAGACCGACCCAGGCTAAAATGGCACCATGACATGTCTTGGGAAGCCAATGAACCGGCGTGGTATTGACCACGTGACTCCTCGAGCGCCGATTGGTCTGTAAATATGAGGTTAGAAACACATGCCCAATACACATCAAAGCGTTTTAAAAGTGTCCTTTACTTTACGACCTGCACACATTGTCAAAGAACACTTCGAGCCAAAATATGCCTGACCAGCCATCTTTAGAACT
Organism: Cepaea nemoralis; assembly: GCA_014155875.1. NCBI lineage: Eukaryota > Metazoa > Mollusca > Gastropoda > Stylommatophora > Helicidae > Cepaea > Cepaea nemoralis. Next base: position 293,795 of record JACEFZ010005354.1, read on the forward strand.
CATATGGCCACTCCACTACTTTCAACCCCACCGGATGAAGTGTATGGTCATCATCAATTATTGATGGACAAACAACAATTGCTTTACATACTTGTTTAAAATTGATTGGCATTATAAGCCAGGATTACACGACACCATTTCAGCTATACTGCAATGGAAATGCTTCTTTATGAAGACGACATTTCCAGTGCTGTTCGATCCATACACAAATTAGGTGTCACCTAGAGGTGTGGCAGTAATATTGTTACTCTAATAGTTCGCGGCCAGAAACTTATTATGGACAATATTTTCAGAGCTTTTTTGGTTTTTTTTTTTCGAAAAACGTGATGAGGATAAAATATCCCACCCTCGTCCGAGCTGAGCTGGTGCATTGGCGAAGTTGGTAAGGAACTGTGCTGATAATGGGGATTTGACGAGGGCTCGATGCCTGCGCTCGTCGCCTGCTCAGCCAGGGAAAGATTGGCCACCTATTCCTGCATGCATCCTACAACACGTGACGGCCCTATCACAGCACAGACTTATATCCTGACACTAATTCCGGACAATGATGTTCTGTCTGATCTCTGCAATCAACAGTCAAGGCAGTGCTACATCAGATACTGTCGTTGCCGTGTCAAGGGTTAGGCCTTCGCCTACTCTAGGTCACGACATATGAGGTGCACAGTGTCTTCCTTGTCGTCTTTCCATCTGAAAACTGGCACCTATATTTATATGGCTAGGTTGACCCTAGGATCGTATTCACCAGAAGAAAATAACAGCCCTCCGGAAAACTTCTCGATTACAAGCAAGATGTCCCGCGTCCGATCCACCATCTCTATCTCTAACAATGTAGAAAAATAAGGCGTTATAGGAGCACCATCCACACTTTAGACTTTAGAGTGTGCTCCGGAGGTTGGAAATCATGTACAGCAGGGATATCAATGGCGTTTGTTTTTGTTTTTTTTGTAATGTTGTATATCCCTTGAGGGACGTTGCAGTCAACACCAGCATTTTTCAGCTGCTGATGATGTACTGGGCAAGTATTTACATTTAGTAAATTGCCATTGCTTTCTGAACAACCCGCTTCCATACCAACACGTTAATACACAACGCGACACGGTCTGCTGCACAAATCGGTCGCGGCTGCGTTTCGAACGCCTGGTAAGCGCCTCACGAACCGCGTTCGCAAGCCTTTGGCCACGGAGCCGACTTTTGCGAAACTCTGCTAAGTAAAAACACTTATGAATGAAATTTAGTTTACATAGATTTGAATCACGTTTGTTGCTATAGAATTCCCGCACTGAACTGATAGTGTCATAGTTTGGTCTAAAGTAGATTGGAGCATTAATGGATAGTACGATGAATATGGCTATTGAATTCAATCAATGAATCAATGATTTCCAATCAATAATTCTAAGACCACTATCCGAAACCTCCAAATGGTCTTCTATAGAAGACCGTGTTGGAAAATCATCCTGGGTATAAACTTAAAGAAAGCTATAGTAAAGCTCTGCAAAGAACGATAATCGAAATTGCCAAAACATCAATCAAGTCAAGTCAGTATGAAACCAGACAAGATTGTCAAGACAGCATGAAACCAGACAAGGCTGTCAAGACACCATGTAGTTAAAGCAGCCAATTTATCATATGTGCATGAAACCACCGTGTTTGCTATTTCGTGCGTGTTGTGGTATCACGCCGGCTTCCTGGCCTTAGAGGTTAGCGACTTTTCTCCGTAATCTCGTATACTCTCGTAAGTGATGTGACGATGGAGAGAATCAGCAGTGGTTCGAATCGAGTCGGTAACTTACGGGGTATGTGAGCTGGCCGCTCAGAAAGCAATGGCAAACTTCTGAGAAAAATCTTGCCAAGAAATCAACAATCAGCTGAAAGATGCTGATGTTGACAGCGATGTCCTGTAAAGGATATGCAAAACATTTGTGGTATCACACTCACGCGTGGGGCGGGTTTGGTGGTCAGTGAAGTAAGTGTCACATTGAAGAGTTCGGGGGATTGTGGCTGGTAGGGCATTTGCAATAGCAGATTACTATATATATATATATATATATATATATATATATATATATATATATATATATATATAGAGAGAGAGAGAGAGAGAGAGAGAGAGAGAGAGAGAGAGAGAGAGAGAGAGAGAGAGAGAGAGAGAGAGAGAGAGAGAGAGAGAGAGAGAAATAAAACATGATCCCTGAGAGATAAACCCATTTCCGACTCTATGAAGACCTGCAATCTGCCAATGTCACCCAAAGAATACAAAACCCTAAGTTGTGGAAATCCGAAACTCTCAGCTATGTCAAAATTAGCAGCTTTTCTGTCTGCTCTGTTTAGTTAGTTGCCTTCCCTCAACAGTATTATTTTCCGTTGTTCACAGAAATGGAAGGATTGATTGACAGTCTCAATAAAGACAAGTGGCAGGAAGCCCAAGTGGCAGATAAGACAGGTAAGAAAATTGTCTTCATTATGGATTTCTGTACCGCTAGCTGATTCAGTGCAAACATGCTTCACAGTCAAATGAACAAGTATTATCATGTACATTTCCGTTCAGTGAACACTGAAACTGAATACACAATAAAACGGGGGGGGGGGGGGGGGGAATAGTACGATAGCCCTAGTATGACAATACATTGCCCTTCTGTCTAAATGGGAGGTCATTTTAGGCGATATATTATCCATCAGCACTCAGTCGGTTAATTAGCCCGTGAACAACTGGTTACTTGCTTGCTTGCTTGTGTTCGCATGGCTGTGAACTCCAGCGCGAGGTCCTGTATGTCGGATAAAGACATCCTGTTGTCCGACATCAGTGTGATGTCATACAGGACCTGAGGTTTGCGTGAGAATCCGTTGTCCCATGTCTGGCTTGTTGGTGTGCAGAGTGGTGGTTCCTCGCCGTGCAGTCAGACACTCTCCGACTTCGGAGGAATCAACGATCCGACTGACTTTAGCCAGGACCCCAAAGGGACCTGTTGCCCAGGACGCTCGGCGAGGACGCGTCAGTAGGTCTTGGCCAGTATAGAACCCAGCCCTGGTGCCTTGGAAACACCTCTGCGTCCCCTGAGTGGTTACAAACATTGATTTCATACATCGTGGCGCCCGAGTTCCAGCCCCTAGTTGGTTGGTTAATTCATTGATTGGTTGGTTCCTTGTGAATTTTCTGGAAGAATGTGAGCTTAGCTCCGTTTCATTTCCGTGCATGTCGTCTAGGCCATGACAAGGGATTCCGTCTGTCGGGATGAGGTTGCCGTGGAGACTTTCCTCCCAACTTGGCTCCGAAGCATTATATCCACGGGGGCTAAGTTGCAGTGCTCTCCTCTACCTCTCCAACCTGAGACACCAACAGGGTGTGAAAGAACGGTAGTGGAACGTTACACATGTGGAGTAGCATATTGGGACGAAACCAGATCAGGACTCGGCACAGCACCCACTGCCTGAGGCCAAGCCTAGTCTTGTTTCCCCCACGGCAATTGCTACTTCAGTGTCAACGGGCCCCAAATCTGGTCGTGTTTCCCCCACGGGCAATCGCTATTTCAGTGTCAACGGGCCCCAAGTCTGGTCGTGTTTCCCTTCCCCCACGGGCAATTGCTACTTCAGTGTCAACGGGCCCCAAGCCTGGTCGTGTTTCCCTTCCCCCACGGGTAATCGCTATTTCAATGTCAACGGGCCCAAAGCCTTCTCGTGTTTCCCTTTCCCCACGGGCAATTGCTACTTCAGTGTCCACGGGCCCCAAGCCTGGTCATGTTTCCCTAACGGGCAATTGCTACTTCATTGACTACGGGCCCCAAGCCTGGTCGTGTTTCCCTTCCCCCACGGTCAATTGCTACTTCAGTGTCCACGGGCCCCAAGCCTGGTCATGTTTCCCTAACGGGCAATTGCTACTTCAGTGTCAATGGACCCCAAGCCTGGTCGTGTTTCCTCCCCGGGTCATTGCTACTTCAGTGTCCACGGGCCCCAAACCTGGTCATGTTTCCCTAACGGGCAATTGCTACTTCAGTGACCACGGGCCCCAAAGCCTGGTCATGTTTCCCTAACGGGCAATTGCTACTTCAGTGTCAACGGGCCCCAACCCTGGTCACATCCTAATACCTCTCTAGCACATGTGAGGCTCCTGTACCGATCGTGCACACCCCGTTAGTTTCTGAGCTTGGCGAGGGGAGGGAGAACTCAGCAACACATCCCTCATGTTGATGACACCTTGGTACTACGTCGAAAGATGCAAGCTCTTGTCGGAACTCAGGCTACCTGAACGCCAATGCATTGAACTTGGAAGTTGGCACTCACAGCCCTTCATAGGATTCATAAATAGCGACAACAACAACAACAACAACAACAACAACAACAACAAACATTCAACGCCCTCCCAGGATGTGTTCACAGTTGCATATCTGTTGCAGGACGTTGCGATAATCCTCAACCTCCGGTTGGTTTTCTTGATAATTGTAAGTTCAGTAGTGTGTGTTATTGCTTTCTGAATGAGAAGTCAACGTTGATGATCAACTGGCCGATGCACGCGTTGATCCCGCTACCTCGCCTTTAGCGCACCGGAAGTTTCAGAGTTCTCTCTCCCTCTCTCTCTCTCTTTCTATCTCTCTCTCTTTCTCTCTCTCTCTCTCTCTCTCGCTCTCTCTCTCTCTCTCTCTCTCTCTTTCTATCTCTCTCTTTCTGTCTCTCTCTCTCTCTCTCTCTCTCTCTCTCTCTCTCTCTCTCTCTCTCTCTCTCTCTCTCTCTCTCTCTCATTCTTTCGGACACGTCGACTGCTTCTCTCAATATACACAAGCAATAATACTGAGCACTCTGGGAGTGGTTGGGGTGTAAGGCAGCAGCCTCAGGATAGAAATCTTCTGGGTTCATTTCAAGTTAACTTTCTGGAGCCAAGGTTGTGCAGTGACTAGCAAGCTTGCCTGCCGACTCAATGGTCATGTGTTTGAATCCACATTGAGCCGGGGATGTATATTTATTTGACCTGGGCTCCTATGTTGACGCAGCCTAACACGGGTATTTGAAGATTGTGTGGGGTGTAAAGCCGGAAGACGTGATATTAACCACATGGCTCATCAGTTGTCGGCTGATCGATACAAATATGGAGTAGCACCATATATCCAATACACTTCCAGGTGAGGAAAAAGTTCATTCTCTTTCTTTCACCTGTTATCCTCCATTAGCACATTGCCCTAAGCTAACTCGCTCTAAGCTCTCATATCCTTTGTCAGTGCAGCTCCGTCCATATATTCCCACTTCCCCATTTCTGTTTCTAATTATCTTCTCCGTGTTTTTTTTTGTTAATGTCTTCTCTATTTCTGTTGCCGTGTGGATTCCATATAAAGATCTTTCTATTTATACTATTCTCAGATTGTCTCAGTATATGTCCTACCTAGCACTAGCGTATTTGTCTTTTCCCCTCTGGGTTCACTGCTGTGTTCGTTGGTTGAGAATCTTCTGGAATAATGGAGTTACAGCTCATCATCTTGCAGCAGGTCGTTTACAGAATACCGCTTTCATCACGGGGTGTCATAAAGCCTCCCAATCTCTAGACATGTCTCCTGAAAGATGCATGTTCTCAGAAATTGTATTTTAACATGTTTGCTGAAGTACTATTGCTCGAGAATTATGGAGGAAATTTAAAGAAAAACGCCACTCTGTCAGTGTTCACGCCGGAAACACGCCGACCTACAAGCGACCTACAACAGCTAAATTACGAAACAGAAAGAAGACATTCGCCACTTGGAATATTACTGGTCTAGGAAATAAGGAACCAGCTCTCCTAGAGTTTATGAAAAAAAAATCAAATATTCAAATATTAGGACTCGCAGATACAAGGAAAAAGGGGCAGAACACGAAACGAATACATGAAGGTTACGTTCTTATATGGAGTGGCGTCGACCAGCGAGCTACAGCTAAACATGGAGTGGGTTTTTTTGTTACATCCAGAAAAAGCGAAAGCCATTATCAACGCAAAATTTATATCGGAAAGAATAATACTAATACAGATCAAAGAAGGAAATAGAACAACAACTTTTATCTAAACATACGCCCCATGTAACGACACTTACAGCGATGAAGACAAAGACGAGTATTGCGATAAACTTGCAGAAACGTTAAATAATGTCAGGGAGACAGATGATCTTATTGTGATGGGTGATTTCAATGCACGAATAGGCACACGAAGAACACCATGAGATGAATGCATCGGGCCATTCAGCGACATAGAGACTGAATGTAATAGTAACGGTCAACACCTACTCAACATATGCTCCGAACACGGACTAATAATAGCAAATAGTTTGTTTCCAGCATCACCGTAGCCACACCAAAAACTGATATAAATGGAATGGCATAGATCAGGCATCTCAAATCGACTTTATTCTACTTAGGAAATCAGTCAGAAAACTACTTGAATTCAAGAGCACTCCCAAATACAAACGTTGGTACTGATCACAAACCAATCATAATAAAAAAAATTTTAAAAGATTTCAACATACAGGAAAATAAGAAACAAAAAGGTAACAACACATGTCATCAATTATAGGAGGCTTCCGGAAAATACGGTTAAAGACGAATTAAATCAAGAAATTTAAAAACACTACACAAGAACATCCCTGATGACTACTCAAGCGTAGATAAGGAATGAACAATTTTCAATGCTGCCATGCTCGACACACTGGAAAATAAATGTGGAACAAAGAAAGTAGGGCAGGATAAAAGATTAAGAATAGCTTGATGGAACAACGAAGTTAAAGATAGCGTATTCAAAAAGAATGTAGCGTTCAAAAAATGGATCACAACTAAATCTGAACAAGACTATGTTACTTTCAGATTAGCACGTCGAAATACCAAACGAACAAGTAGAGCATCTAAAGATGAATCCTGGAGAGTATACGGTGAACAAATGGCGACCCTTAGCAAAGACTATCCAAGATAATTTTATAAACGTGTAAATACAATGAGAAACAGAGATACATGCTACAACCCAACCACCATCATAAACAGCAAAAGAGGTATACCATTATTTAATCCACAACAAAGACTAGCAAGGTGGGCAGAATACTTTCAAGAACTACTTAACCACACACATAATAACATAGAAAACCTCACTTTTGTGCCTAAAAGCCATGGACAACAAGAACCAAATTTCATCCCTGCAGAAGCCAAAGCAGTTATACAGAAAAGTACTAAAAACAAATCACCGGGTCCAGATGGAATACCCACAGAAGCTATTCAGGCCTGTGGGAAAACCGGAGTTAAATGGCTAACAAGACTTTTTAATATAGCATGGGAAGAAAGAAAAGTCCCAGATGATTGGCAACGTGCAATGAAGGTTAACCCGGTCAACAAATGCCCGCAGAAGTCGGATGTGTCGGCCGAACGGCGCAAGAACGCAGCTCTGCTGTAAACAGGCACAGCGCAATCACGTCCGGAAAAAAAACTCCGGATGAACGCAGAAGAAGAAGAAGAAGTACCAATATGGAAAAAGAAAGGCAGTATGAGAGAGTATGAAACATACAAAGGTATATCACTCCTGAGCCATATAGGGAAAATGTACGCAACACCACTGGAACAAAGATCTAGACCCATAGTCAGGGTCAGAGAACTACATTTAAGCAAAGTACAATTTGGTTTTCGGAAAGGTAAAATTTGCACTGATGCACTATTTACACTTAGACAAATATGTGAAAAAACTATCGAATATAGTGACCAGCAGAATATTGTGTTTGTAGATCAGGAAAAGGCTTTCGATAGAGTAGACAGATGCAAATTATGGACCATCCTTGAAGACTACGGGATACAATGACAATTGCTAGAAATCTTCACAGCCATGTACCACTCGAGCCGAAGTGCAGTAAGAACACAAGAAGGTATATCAGATATGTTTACAGTCACTACAGGAGTGAGGCAGGGATGTGTGCTCTCTCTCCTCTGCTATTTAATATCTACATGGACAGAATATCCAAAGAAGCAAGCCTTGACAGAACAGATTCAGAAAATTTAGAACTCTTTACTCCAGATGAAACAACTGATCCACAGGAAATAAATGAACTTCTATTTGCAGACGATCAGTGCCTGTTTTACAGCGATGAGGGCAGACTACAAAATCATATTAATAATCTGAGTTCAACATGCAGCAGATACAATATGAGTATAAATACAGCCAAAACCGAAGTAATGCAAGTTAGCAGATCTCCTGGTCCACTAAGTATACAGATAAATAGCACAACTCTGAAACAAGTTAAAGAATTCAAATATCTTGGAAGTATGATCACAGAAGATGGCAGATTGGACAGAGAAATCGAAATCAGATGTCAAAAAGCTAGTGCACCTACATATCAACTATCACCCTTACTGAAACATCCAAATATACCCATGTCCGCAAAACGACAGATAATAAACAGCATATTCACACCAACCCTATGCTACCAATCTCAAACTTGGACTTTATCCAAATCACACTTTTGCAAAATCAACACCTGCGAGATGAGATGCCTTAGGAGAGCTGCCAACTTAACAATCAGAGACCGAGTAAGAAATGCTGTTATCAGACAGACAGTGGGATCAACACCTTGTGCCACATTTATTGAAAGACAGAAGAGCAAGTGGTTTGGACATGTGGTTAGAATGTAACACCATCAACTACCATCATTGGCGCTACATCAAAGATCATCTGCGACGAGACCAAGAGGACGCACAAGAAGAAAATTGATTGACGACATCAACGACATTGTACAGTCACACGGGATTAAACTATCCAGTGCCGCCCAGCGGGCGCTGGAGCGCCAATTATTCCTCCCCACGACGCTTGACGGCCGAAGTGGAAGATGATGATGATTATGTGCCATAAGTTCGTATTACTGTTCACTCTGTCCAGTTTCCTTGGAACGGGCCCCAGTGTTGTTGATTATGAAGCCAAGATATTCAAATGTTTAGTCTCTTCCTTGTTAATTGTTGTGTATGGTTGCAATGTGATTTTGTCTGTGGACATTATTTTTGTGTTGCATAAGTTCAGAACTAACTTTCACTGCGTCTCTTCTCAGACAGGATCATCTCTTTTAATCCTTTAGCACTACTTTAGAGGCGAACTGTCATCTTCATATCTACGTTGGGGATTTTTTGACTCCCCAGTCCTCTCTGTCGCCTAATATTTGGGTGAACTTGGTGCTCAATGTATCTGACGTCTGTTGCAGGCAATTTTCAAGAGTTCCACGTCAACCCTCACGCACACAAGAAACTGTCAGACACTACCTTCTTATACATGATTGACAACGACACCATCGACCCCAGAAAGGTGGTCCTGGAGTACGCCATCAGAGACCCCATCAAAAGCGTATCCCTGCTGGAGATCCGTCTCAGTGAAGACGGCACCAAGATCACGGGCATGGACCTGGACGGAGATGTGGTACTCTTGAAGGAGTAGAGGTTTATTCACTTAGAACTCTTCAACAAGTTGACACAATGAGATTGACATCTTAGTAAGCTGAAGACATGCTTGATACCAAACATACAACTATTCCCGTGTATCAAAAATATGTGTGAAACATAAGCGAATACATCTGTAATGAACAGTAAAAACTGCATAATTAACAACCCTCACAAAAACTTATAACTAATTTAAAATACATTGTGTAAACAAATGTGGTATATAAAAAAGCTCTAATTTATAACACATTAGATAAGGGACTAAAACTGTCTATATATAAAGGGCCAGTTTTAAATATATTATGTAAGATTTTAACAGTCAATATACAAATAATTTAAAACACATTACGATACTAAAAACTCTGTACAAAACATAACAAATAAGACACTGCAGAGAACCAATGAATAATGTACTTTGCAATGATTGTAGTGACACATCCCTGAATGCATTGAGGATGCTTACATAACAAGCACAATTGTATAGCACGTGCAATAAAAATATATTTGATACGTTGTATTCAGATTTCCGTTGTTCTTGCATTGCTTGCATTTTAAAATACTGTTTGTTACAAATTTATAGACGATCGAAGTTACATGTGAATGTTTATCAAACAACAACCAGTGCTTCGCTTCACCGGTTCGCAATGGTTTGTCCATCTGGTTGTTCCAGTTCGCATGGCGTGCAGAAAGCTATTTTCACTTGTGTTTTCTAATACATACTTCTTTTCCCACTGCGCGTGACAATCAGTAGCCTTTAACTTATGTATCTGTGTTGACAAATGAGAAGGTAGAGAACCAACGAACGTATTTTCAAATAGAATGTAGAAATTAAAGGTGCGGCCAACAACCAAAGCTGAAAAGTTGCAATGGCTTCCCCTAGTACATTGGCAGACATTATTTTGCAATTAAAAGACTCATTTAAATGTTTTATGATATTTTTTTAAAATAATAAACATTTAAATAAAAGCAAAACAGCATATAAGAAAATGTTTTCATAATAATTTACACCGTATTTCAATTATGGTTGCTTTTTTCATTGCTCTACTACTACTAGTTTCTAGTTTTATGTTTACGTAGTAGTAGTAGTCATGTTTTGTTATTTTCTCCGTACTTAATTTATGTGCTTTTACAAGTAAATTATTATTATTAGTTGACTGATTAACTAGACACGAGACACACCAGTGTGTGCGCTCTAAGTCAAATAGTGTCAATACACTCCGGCCAGGCCCATGAGTGTGATGTCTCCTTCAGCAAACATCACGGCACAAAATGTATATGTCAGCACTGTTGATTTCAGCAAATATCGGAATCATGGAGTGCTGTTTAATCCCGCAGAGCACTGATTGTAAATATGCCTACGTTGTAGTTTAACATTAAATCGTTAATTTTATGCAATTAAACGTCTAGATGTGAGAATCCTAGAGTTTAGCATTCACACTTGCAAATTTGGTTTTTATGTATTGTATTAGCTGAGGTAATTTTGTTGTTTGGCTTCTCTTTGTAGTTAGCTTCTGGCTGCTTCTTGTTTGGTTATGTGATGGTTATCCCATGGAATATATTGCAGTAGAGAAGTGAAGTGATAGAATGTCATATATTCTGGGTCACGCTTAATGAGATTTGGTGACTTACTGCCTGCTGGTCGTCTTTCATTTACAGAGAAATTTGTATTAGCCGTTGACTCATTCAGCGCCAAGCAAGGGACAATAGGTTTATTGGCTACTTCATACTTGATATTATTTTCTTCACGGCTGTTGCCGCATTTATCTGTTACTTTCACCACTGTCGACTGTAGATCAACAAGAGTTCCTGGAAGACGAGGTAGAGGTCAAACAGCACGAGGAAAAGTAAAGGACATTTTAGACATCTAGGGCATGGGGTCATGAGACAGAAGAACTGCCATGGTATCGAGGGACTTCATGCGTCGTATTTAATGCGACGTCCTGCACAACCTGCTACATGATGGCGACGATTTGTTGCATTAATTCCTTAAGTCCCAGGCGGCTATGCTTTTAGCCTCCCTGTCCTAGTTGTTCTTTTAAATACTTCTTTCCCACTTATTGCGTTAACTCCTTCTCAAATGTGGTATTCTTATTTTCAAAGAGAAAGTGGAAAGGGTAAGTTAAGGTCAATAACCAATGCTGAAAGGTTGCAATGAATTTCGCTTGTACTTTCTTAACAATTGTTTAGGAAGTAGAATGAAAATAATGTATTGAATGACACATACACTATTCATAATCTTCTCTTACAGTTCGTGTCCACGAAAACTGCAGGCTGATTGCTTAGATACACACGAATGCCCCATGTCACACTTGTACATTCCAATCAGTGACAGACAAGCCAGGGTGCCAAATGGCATGTGGGCCTTGTGGAACCTTGATGGAGAGGGCCGGGCAAAAGACATTAGACAATATATTACAAATGTTAATGTCCTTTTGGTATTTTTGCCTCCTGGAAACTAATTTTTAGACCCAGTCCGCCACTGGTCCCAACACCTTCCTAGTTATAAATAAGCTTAACGATATTCTTAGAATCTGTGCGAGTATACAAGTCAATGTGGTTGCTTACCAACACAGTAGCTTCCGGTTCAGTTTCTAATAGCCATGTCATTTTATATTGTCTACCCTCAGAAAGGTATTGGGGTTAACCCATTCACGTCAACTGACCACCCTATACTTTTAATTATTCATAGAAAGAAAGGCGGGAAAGAAGGAGCTGATGACCTCTGCTTAAGCTGTGATCCAGTATATGTGAAGGCCTAGCATTTCATGTTCCTTCGGCAGTATATATCCTGGGTTGCCCTTACTTTCCGCTAAAAAGTGTTAACAAATGTGTGATATGCAGGTGAAACTGGTGAATAACATTGAAGACACAATGGATACTGAATTAAAGATAACTTTCATAATGTCACATCTTCTCCCGGCTCTTGACCCGGTGCATCATGCCAGTCTCTTCGTGTTCCTCTCTCTCTCTCTCTCTCTCTCTCTCTCTCTCTCTCTCTCTCTCTCTCTCTCTCTCTCTCTCTCTCTCTCTCTCTCCCCCCCCCCCCCCCCATCTAAATCAAATGTTGGAAGATTTGTTTTCAAACTTCCTAACAACCCATTATCTTTTCCCTCCACCCAAGGGGTCAGTCGCGATCACTTCATCTCTAGGAGCATATTACAAACGTTATTTGTCTCAATGGGCATGCGTGCCAGGTTAGTGATTCTTTGATGTAGGACATCGCTACAGCCACACCCTGGCTCACTTACATCAAGGTGTATTACATTCCTCTGTTTCCCCAGCGGTTGTCGCTAATCAATCGTTGATTATTTGATGCAACGCCCCACCACTCTACACGATGATTCAGTTGTGATGTTTCAGTTGACCCTTCAACAGAACCTCTACCTCCTCCTGCAGTTAGTGCCAGTAGCATATTTTTTCTTCGACTGCGTGTAAATTAGTCAGTATCTTCTCTTCCCTCTTTCGGTCCCTTAACTCCCATTAGGGATCAGCCTCGGGCCAATATGAAACAATGGATCAGAAATGTCACACATCTTTTAACACACTTTGTGTACTGTTGTGATTTGAACGTTCTGAATCAGTAAACATACTTGACAAGTTGCAAGCAACTCCCCTTTCCCTCTTGTATTCCCCACACATAAGTGCCTCTAACAAATACATTCTATATCTATATATGTGCAAGGGAATAAAAACTGCAAATTGCGAGTTTCGGAACAAAGTATCATTGTTAGTTTCTTACATCTTATTATGTTTGTCTGCCTGTATGTATGTATTAACGAAATATTTATATACATTTGCTGCAAGTATGCGTTTTATTAAATAAAATTGCACGAGACTACTTTGTAGAGTTTCTGTTTCTCGTCTTATGTGCTAAATCTGACGTATGATGTGTGTGTGTCTATGTGGGTTATGTTCTGCATAATATATTTTTGTTATCCCAACTTATGCTATCCCAGTGTACAACCTGATAATAGTATAAATTAGAAAGATCTTTATATGAATCTACAAGGCAACAAAATAGAAAAATACCCAAAAACACAATCAGAACTAGATAGAAAGAAATACCCAAAAACACAATCAGAAGTAGACATGTAAAGGAATATAACCAAAAGCACAATCAGAAGTAGACACAGAAAGGAATATCCAAAAAAAACGCAATTATAGGTAGATACAGAAAGGACTTCCCAACACCAGAATCAGAAGCGCAGACACAGAAATGAATCATACGCGGAGGACCTGGAAGGAAGTGCACGGGACAGCTAAGGGTAGGAGAGCTTGGAATGAGTTGCTTGAGGGTCAATGCCCTGACGGTTGATAAAGGCCTTGTCACGGGGTCACTGGGAAGGAGGACTGTGAGATTAAGATGGAGGATATTAGACGGGTACTGGAGCGGCCTAAAGACTCAGCGCCAGGTCCGGATAGGGTGAGATACTCCCATATGAGTAACATAAATGATGGGGACTTGAAGGAGATGGCTCTTTGTTTCAACTTAAGCATCAATAGTTCTGAAATACCCCACGATTGGCTGCATAGCTATCTTGTCCAACTCCCAAAGCCAGGTAAGGATCACTCCAGACTTAATGGATACCGAATCATAACCCTGCAAAACACGTATGGCAAAGTCCTCGAAAAGACAGTAGCACGCAGATTCCAGCAACATTTGGAAAGTCGTAATCTGCTTCCCCAGGGACTCGGGAATTACCGGCCTGGAAATAACACTTGGACAAATGCTGTAACTTTTGCCTTTGCTGGACCAATGCTTTTGCTGTCTACGAGGGCTTCCAGGATAAACAAGAGACAGTGGCAGTAGCTCTTGACCTGGAGAATGCGTATAACAGGGTCAGGTATGATCGGTTAATATACACACTGTTAGACATGGAGGTCTGCCCTTGCCTTGTTAGATGGGTTGCGGTGGTACTTTATGAGCGTAAGGTTGCACTGCGCATGGGTGCCTGGACTTTTGACCCATGTACTATTACACCTAGGTTGCCACAGGGATCTGCCTTAATGTCTACACCAGCAAAATCGCAGCTATTGAGACACCAGGTGTGGGTAGTGTCGTAATAAGTGTCGTCCCTGGGGTGAGGGGAATCAACACCCACATTCTTTTAACCCCATATCTTGAGGATCTTCTGGTTTTCTGTCCACAACACCCCGTCAGTCTTCGGATCCCTCTCTCTCTCTCTCTCTCTCTCTCTCTCTCTCTCTCTCTCTCTCTCTCTCTCTCTCTCTCTCTCTCTCTCTCTCTCTTACCACTGGACCATGCCCCCTCTCATTCTTTTCCAAAACATACCCACACAACACTAGCCTCTAACACAAATGACAAATTAATTTAATAAAGAAAAAGTGTCAGGTGTGTGCAAAGTGTATATGTAGAATGTCTGTCGTATAATCTAAAGTGTATGTAGAATCAGACCGAACAGCCCAGGAGCAAAGTCTGCCTCATCACAGTACTGGCCACACAACAGCACCATAGATCATCTCAAAGAAGACCTCACCAAATGATGCGTCTCTCCGGCCAACTGTCGACTTCCTCCAATAGCTCTTGGATAGTCCGGATACCTGGTCACCAATAGTGGATATTGTCCAATACTGACCATGAATCTGACACACACACACACACACACACACAATGTAACTAACAGGTCACTACACGTTCTGTGATCTGATAACACTTGTACCGTACAATAATGTTTACTGTCACTTTGAAACTAAATGTTAGTAGTTAAAGTCATAGGAATTCACCCATTAGAAACTCAATGTTAATTGGTAATGTTTCACAAGAATTCCCCATTTAGAAGACACAAATGTTAATTTCAAGTTGTCTATATACTACTATTGTTCCTGTTACTGGTGGTATTGTAAGTATATGTACTCTCCTATAATAAGAACCACCACCGAGGAATCACTCTGAAATGATCATCAGTTCCTGCTCAGCAGAGGTCAGGTTCTTGCAGACCCTCTGGGTTATGGGCCCAGTGCAAAAGCCGCTAAGTAAAAAACCTTCCTTCATTAATCGAGCCATACTTTTCTGCTACTTCTTGGTAAATCTAGTGGAACCTGTTGAAGAGAGAACACACCTTGTGAGAGCAACCCGATTCCGACCTTTATTAGGTGAGTGTAGGCCATAGGCCGCACTCAGATATATAACAGAGACCCAAACTCTGTCATAAGGCCGAGGTGTTCATCACATCGGTCTGAGTCATGGTAAGACAAGGAAAGACTAAAGGAAAAAGGCAGAAACCCAGTAGATACCCTACTGGAGATCCTACCATTTGACATTTCCTTTATCCCCCCCCCCCAACCATCCTCAATCTCCCTAAATATCATCCCATTACATTGCCCTTAACTCACAGAGTTAATTGATATCTCACACAAGCTAGTTTAAGCAACGCGATAGCCTACTGCTGAAGACGCTCTTATAATACGCTCTCATAACGCACATTACCACACTCGATTCCTAAGAATAATCTAACTTTAGTATATTAAATACCATATATTTATTCCTGTCTGAAATTGAGGCTACTGAATAACACAATGGTTAAATGTCCGCCGATGTAAATCAACACAAGACAATTTAGTCTCTCTCTATACTCAAAACCAGGAACATCACACACACGTCCTTGTTGTGTCACAACATTTGGTCGACTGTGGCCAAAGTTGTTTATCCCGACTGTTTTAATACTGTGTCTGAATGACGTCACAAGTCTGTCTTGACAGTAGACATCTAGAAGCTATTTTTCTCTTCCTTTTTCGACTCGATGGAAACAACTGGCTGTCTGCCCCGCTTTCATCTGGGGACTTGTCCCGGTACTTCAAAAAGTCCCGCCATCTGTAATCTGGAGAATAATTTCCCCCACAACAAAAGATCCTGCCGACTTCCACCCATACAGCCTGTCTACCACATCAAAGGATGGCTGCCGCCTGCAGACCAATGGCGCGACAGTCCTTCCTCGATCAACAACACATTAAAGAATGACGGCTGCTTGGAGACGTATGGCGCGACATTCTGTCATCGATCGACATCTCCAAGAATTTTCGTGACAGGTAGAATCTTGACTTTTACAGATAATGTGCTGGTGTTCAAACAGGGCAGAGACAGGGCCAGTTTGGCGAAAGACTTACAGGTGGCAGTAAATGGGGTGGCAGAGTGGTGCAGGGACGCAGGGGCCGTTATAAACCCAGACAAGGCTTCGGTCGCGTGGTACTCCCTGGATAACCGGATCATCAAGGCAGATGATCCATGTATTATGTTGAATGGATGTCCTCTTAGGCGAGAGAGTAAATTGAAGTACTTGGATATCACCTTTGACAGGTGTTTGTCTTTTAAGGATCATGTGGAGGCTTAGGTGGTGAAGGCTGGTGGGGGACTTAATGCATTGAGGGCTATGGCAGCAACCGGTGTAGACCAGAGGATGTTTTAAAGCTCTTTCAGCAATTAATAATTTCTGTCATTGAGTATGGTTTGGGGCTGCTGACAGTATCAAAGAGCCAGCTTGAAAGTTTGGAGCGCATACAGAATGCCACCATGTGGGTAATCCTGGGGTGCACAAAGGACACACCAATTATATGCATGAGGCATATCCTGGTGCTACTAACAATGACGGATAGGCATAGGGTCCTTCAAATGGTACCTGAGAGTTGCCGCAGACAGGGATCACCCGCTGCATGCAGCAATGGATATTGTCAAGGGTCATAGACTAAGACGAGGCAGGTCCTGGATGGCACAGGCGGAACTTTCTATACGTCAGGTGTGGGATCTAGAGACCATCAATCGTGGAAGAGAGTGGGTTGAGGCTCCGGAAGACATCACGGACTGTCACAATGTAATAATAACACTGGGTCGTGAGTGCAGAGAATGGGCAGCGGACCACACTGAGTTTGAAGTGTAACAGCTGATCCAGAGTAACACACATCAAGGTGACATAGTTATCTACACCAATGTGATGTAGTGGTGAGAAACAGACGTAGTGGTTGGGGCTTTATTGCAAAGGCTAATGGACGAGTCTTGAAGAAGGAGAGTCTGGCATATGAGACTACGACCCCCAGTATGAGAATGGAGGTGGAGGCAGTAACAGCGGCATTCCGTTGGCTAGAGGAGACTATTGCAACACACGTTGTATTCATTACGGATTCAAAGAGTATGCTTAGTAAGGTGGAGAAAGGAATGTTTCGTGTGGAATGGCTCTTGTCGCTTCAGAGGTCACAGATTGTGAGAATTGTATGAATGTTTTGCCCTGGCCATGCGGGGGTGCGTGGGATTGAACAGGCTGATAGGCTAGCAGGGAATGCACCTCTTGGTGGCAGATTGCCTATGGACAAGGGGGGGGGAGGTGGTCGTGCGCTTGTGGGACCAGGTGGAGAAGGCGGAGGAACAGATTGAGAACCCATATGTGGAAAGAATGAGATTGCGGGGGATCGGCAGGGGGTCTGGAAGAATCTCAAGACTGAGACCAGGAGAACTTTTAATCAGATAGTGATGGGACGATTAGTAGTGTGACTCTGGCAGTAGAACGAGGTGACGGAGCACGTATGAGAATGTCCTGAGTGCAGTGTTGTCGGTTCTTAACTTAACTCAACTGAACTCAACTCAACGGTTGATAAAGTTCTACAGAAGAAGTGGACAACAAGAAGTGTACATGCTCCCTAATACTGAGTTCAATCCTGGGATAAAGTTCTATAGAAGAAGTGGACAACAAGACGTGTACATGCTCCCTAATACTGAGTTCAATCCTGGGATAAAGTTCTATAGAAGAAGTGGACGACAAGACGTGTACATGCTCCCTAATACTGAGTTCAATCCTCGGTAAAACCAGGGTAGAATTTGTTGCTACAATTCTGGCTCAGAATATTTCTTAAAATACCGTGGATCAAGAATAGAAAAACACACTCACATTCTCTCTACTAGATCTGAAGTTCGAAGAAAACAGGCTCATACATAGTATGATGTCTTCGACACCGAGTTACTAGCAGAAAGCGAGCAAGAGTTACAAGACCTAGTGGAACAAGTAAACAGGCATAGTGCAAAATGTGGTTTATATATTACCATCCTAAAAACGTGAGTGGCACCTTGCTGTCTTGACAGACGAAAGTACGTAGATTGGAATTTGGCCAAAATTCCATCGCACAATGCCTGTGCATAGCTTCTGAGAACATGTGTCGCCCAAGCAGCATGTCCCTATCTCGGCCTTGCCTTGTTTACTCCAGAGGAAAGGATAACCAGTACGTCTGGAACAAGGTAGGCTGCAGACGTTGGCGCCTCAGCATCAATCCTCCGAGAGCAGGAGGTGAATCTCGCCTCCAAGACTAGAAGGCAACGGGTGGCCAGACCCTCACATCCGTGGGATTGCTATATCCCGCAGCTGATGGTCTCAAATCAAGTGTCTGGACCTGTATGAGCGTGCACACCTGTCATTCGTAAGTGTCCGGGTCAATGTATGTGTGTACTACTGTCAGACTCCTCTCCTGAGTCTGTGCGGATCCCGCGACCAACGAGAATCGACCCGCCGGAGATATTGCTCGTCTGTTGCGAACAAACCTCCCCGCCTGACACTGTGTGGATTCTGCGACCAGCGAGAATAGGCCCACCAGAGATATTGCTCGTCTGTTGCGAACAAATCAATAAGTAAAGTCCGACTTTGTGAAGACACTTGAAGGGTGCAGCATAGGTGGGCGCGCAAGCGCCATTGAAATAACATCCTAAACACGAACACTATGATAATTAGCAATGGAAAGGAAAGGCCATCAGTGAACATCACAGTAAACGGGGAGAGAATAGAACAAGTAACAAGTTTCTCCTATCTTGGACATGTAATAATAGACGATGGCAGAGGTGAAATAGAAATCAAAAAGAATAGGAATAGCCAAAAATGATTTCAACAGCATAAAATCAGTATTAACTTCTAGAGAGATTAACAACGCATTAAAAATTAGAGTTGTCAAATGTTACGTATATTCAACACTATTATATGGCCCAGAAGCCTGGATACACACGAAACTAGAAAGTCGAATAGATGAACTGGGTATGTGGATAAATAGAAAAATATGTCGTATTTCATGGAAACAGAAACTATCAAAATATAGAGGTTCTGGGAAAACTGGGAATTAAAAGAGAGTTGATGAAAGAGATAAAAAAAAAAGAGGCAAGTGACATATTTCGGCCACGGTAAAAGACATAACACTCTTATAAAAACCATACTGGATGGCAAGGTGGAGGGCAAGCGAGAGAGAGGTAGGCAACGATACAAGTGCTTTTTGCCTGGTCAGAGAACTTTCTTTTTTAGCTATGAAATCTTTTCTTAACTCCGAATTGATCGGATATTGAGCATTTATGTCTGAAAGTGTGGTCGTGAAGTGTCGTTCCAGATTAAATATTTTTGTAACAGAAACACCAGGCTTGTCCATGGGATGTATTTTTCTGTCCCATCCCATGGTAATTTATGCCTGTCTCGTCCCATCCCAT
The DNA here is from genome assembly GCA_014155875.1 of Cepaea nemoralis. NCBI lineage: Eukaryota > Metazoa > Mollusca > Gastropoda > Stylommatophora > Helicidae > Cepaea > Cepaea nemoralis. The sequence continues at coordinate 313,659 of JACEFZ010005354.1, forward strand.
CCCATGCCATCCCATGGGATTCCCATTATAATATTAATATGAATATAGTTCAAATAAAATTATGAAATTCTAGGTTTAGTGTCTACTAAATAGGACTATGTGTACAAAGAGACATGTAAAACAACATAATTTCTTAACTTTAATATTCAAGATATTTTTTTTTAAAGTTTAAACTAAATATGACAATTTAGTGTCATTCTGACTGACACTCTCATTCTGTTTCTGGGTCACTCTGCTCATTCAGCACATTATCAATTTCCTACTGATCGACTATTTCCAATAATTCAATTAATCCAGGTAATCCCTGAAACATTTCCACAATTCTCATCTTACATGCAAATCTGATATTTTTTTTATTTTTGGCATATCCTTTACAGGACATCGCTGTCAATACCAGCATCTTTCAGCTGTATGTTGATTTCTTGGCAAGATTACACTCAGTAGTTTGCCATTGCTTTCTGAGCGGCCGGCTCACATACCTCGTAAGTTACCGATGCGATTCGAACCACTGCTGATTCTCACCGTCATCACGTTACCGACGAGAGTATACGAGAATACGGAGAAAAGTCATAACCTCTAAGCCACGAAGCCGGCAAATTTGATATACACAGAGTTTATAACGAGAGCTGGTAACATCCGTTTTCGTAACTTACTCAACAACAATCCAGCTGCACTAAATAAGAGCTCTACTGCTGATGACTCTTTTTTTCTAATTTTTTTCCGCATATCCTATTTATAAGACATCGCTGTCAGCACCAGCATTTTACTGCTGTTGTTGACATCTTGGCAAGATTACGCCCAGTAGTTTGCCATCGCTTTCTGAGTGACCGGTTCACATACCCCCGTAAGTAACCAACTGTTATGGCCAAAACAATTTTCGCACTTGCTTTTAGCAGTGGAAACCTATGTTCATTTTCCCAATAATTTAATGGTTGTGAAGTTAAGTTGGTTGCCGTAATTTTTGAAACATAGTGACTTCATCCTCAAGGCATTTGTTTCTGGGGTCATAAGAATTAAGTGTTTTGTTTGGTGGAAGATCAAAATCACTTTTCGTCTTTTGTTCTACAATTCCTGCTACTTCTTCTTCTTCTGTGTTCATCCAGAGTTTTTTTCCCCGGATGTGACTGCGTTGTGCCTGTTTATAGCAAAGCTGCGTTCCTGCGCCGTTAGGCTGACACATCCGACTTCTGTGAGCATTTGTTGACCGGGTTAACATTCTCGTATTCCTGCTACTTTACATACAGCAGATGATTCAGAAGAAAGATTTAAATCCTTGCAGAATGAAATAGCAGTTGGAACAACAGACTTAGAAAAAGTGATCCAATCATTGGCCCATTTATTGGCGTCCCCATTCCCTTTCTTCTTAGTAACAACTGACTTAACCATGTCTTCTATTTTTGCTGGTGACGCATCAAAATGTAATCTTATATAATAAAATGCTATGTATAGTTATTTATTTATCCTGTGTCCCACCACAAGATAAAGAATAGATACAAATATATACAGAAAAAAAAAAAGAAGGATAAAAGGCTTTAAAACGGTAAAATAAAAATTTAAAAAAAAATTAAGGGTAGCTCTGACGTAGATCAAGTTGCTATGACATGGCTACTGTCCTATGCTGTCCCATGGGTACAAATGTGTGCTGTCCCATCCCATTCCATGGGACCTTTCCCATGGCCAAACCTGAGAAACACAAAATCCGCAAATTAAGCAAACTGGTTTACCACTACAGCTAGGCATAAACATAAATTTCTATGTCCAATCGTCGTTGAATTCACGACAAGTAACGTCTTCACATTTTCGCTTTTTACCATTGTTTAATTTTAGATTTTCCACATGCATGTTCATAGACTTTAACGGTAAATTTTTATTTTAAAAAAAAAATAAATCTAATTTCAACACAATACTACCGACTCTGCCAAACAATTGTAACAGACGGCAACATGGCACCTTGCACACTCTGATTGGTCGACAAGGCTGGGATATGGGAACTTCATATAACTTTTCGTTGTGAATTGAACAGGCGCATTCGATAATATCTGAGCATACCAACCACAGCAGAGTAAATTATCACACGCTACCGAGGCGCTCTGAGTACATTTTTGAAATTATTAAAATATATTATATTAAATATCGAGGCCTCGCGTGCCACTGTCTGACAGCTTGTGGGCCACAAGTGGCCCGCGGGCCGTGGTTTGGGAATCTCTGTTCTACACCAAGGGGGCAGTGGTGGCTGAGAGGTTATACAGGCCGCCTCAGGCTCAGAAGGTACCTGGTTCGATTCAAACACATGGCTGGGCATTTATCCAAGAACATTGGTATCTAATGATGTCGCATGTTCCCTTGATCTCTTGGGTAGTGAGATGGATACCTAATCTACTCAGATGTGGGTAAAAGACAGGAGGTCCAGTGTGCAAGTTACATACGTGGGAAAAAAACCTGGCTGTTGGGAATCACACATAACAGGCCATGAAGTTTATGCACTGGCAAAACTGTTAGGAAAGAAAATATACCCACGGGTAGAGAGTCCACTATTTCGGATAGAGTCTGTCTAGGGGAATCACACTGTACACAATGTATGAGGTAGTGTCCACTGTCTCGGGTAGAGTCTGTCTAGAGGAATCATACTTTACACAATGTATGAGTCTACAAACTCGGATAGAGTCTGTCATGGGGAATCACACATTACACAGTGTATGGGACATAGCCTACTATCTCAGGTAGAGTCTTCTAGGGCTGTGGTTCTCAACCGGTGGGGACTTCCCCCCCCCCCCCCCCTGGGGGGGGGGGGGAATTTTATGGTTTCCAGGGGGAAATAAGATTATTTCAAGATCCCCTTAATACAAGAACCGATTACTTAATATTGTTTTTTCCATTATACTTTACGATTCTGTACTTCTCACCCTTCTGAAATTCATTTTATAACTTAAGTAGACCAGCAAATCACGTTTTATAAAATAGTTAGTTAGTTAATCGAGGTTCCAACTTTACGGCAACGGGTCGTCCCCATTATGCTCCATTCCTGTGCCAGTGAATATCACACAAAATGCTCCCCACTGTCCAATGTGAAAAGTGGAATAGGCAGGAGTCTTGACAATCCAACAGCCCGCACAGGTACACTGTGCATAATGCCACTGCCAGAATGTCAACACAGAATTAATCCACGAAAACCACAGTTCATCGTCGATGGACTCGGCAGTCACCAGAAAAACCTCATTGACCCGGGTTTTCTCACATGGCTCGAGTCTTTTACCGCAGGGCGACCCGCCGAAAGTGTCGCATAAAGCACGAACTCCGCAGCTTCAGCTCCGACTCCCAGGAGTCTCCTGAAAAATGCACTCGTGAACCGAAAAGGCAAATGAGTCTATTCAGCAACAGCCGGTAGCCATTGTTCCGAACATGCAGGTCACTGTACAGGACAGATGTAACAGCATTCCCCGCGAATTTCACAGTTCACAGTGTCGCCCACGCACGCACTCAGTAGCAGGGCGACGGAACCATGTACTACCAGTCCAACATGAGGAAAATGCGATTGCAAACCATAGCTGCAAGCATAAACACGCCACAGGCCTAAACGGTTCAACGCCTAACCGCCATATTGGCGACCGGAAGTTCAAATCCAATCACGTTTTATGTAGACGTCTAGACTTGTTCTAGTATGTGTTATTAAATTTAGCTTCCATTTGTACGTATACTGTGCAGGAAAGGGGGGGGGGATTTATAGGGAGGAAATACGAAGGAAGAGGGGCGGCGGATGACATTTTGAACATATAGTGAAGGGATGCATGGGCCAAAAAAAAAGGTTGAGAACCACTGGTCGAGGGAATTATACTTTACACAATGTATGCTGAATTTGGAATCGAAAAACATACTGACCAATAAAAAGATGTCAATTCGAGCGAGAAAATAAAGAGTGTTGAAGTACAACATAGAACCTGTACTTTTATATGGATGTGAACAATGTACAATAAGCAAGACAAGCTGAATAACATCTAATGACAGGGGAAATGTGGTTTCAAAAGAAAATGCAAAGAATACCATCGACAGACAGAAAAACCCATGAGCAAGTCCTACTAGAAGCAGATGAAAATTGTAAAGTGATTAGAGAAATTAGACATGGACAGTGACCATTTTTGGACATGTTATGAGATGACATAAACTAGACAACTTAGTGACAAATGGCACGACTGATGGGAAAGGAATAAGGGTAAGCACAGAATTAAATACCTGGATGGCTTGGCCACATGGCATGGTCGAGATTGATTGATTGACTGAGTGAACTTTATTTTAAAAGGGTAACAAATTGGGCACGCAGGCCCATCTTACATTCGGCCCTTCCAATCACTCATCTTTCATTCATCAGTAGTGCATGATACATAGGAAAAAAACATTGTCAAACGAATATTGTAAACATAAACAATGCATATTACAACGTTATGAGACACATCCCTCACCCACCACACCCCAACCCCACATATCCAACCACCCGCCCCTAGGCATACATACATTCCACCACCCACCCACCCCCACATAAACATTCAACTCACCCACACACATCCCGCACCCACCCACACATCCTCCACACACACCTCCCCCACCCACATCTCCCCCCCCCACAACACACATACCCGCACGCATACATCCCCACACACACACATCCCTGCCCACCCACCCACACATCCCCCATTCACCCTTAAACATCTCCCGCCCACACACACACACATCCCCCACCCAACCACCCCACACCACACACCCTCATCCCCCAATGCGCACACATCCCCATACCCCTACACACTCACATATACAACACCCACATACCCTACCCACCCATTCACCTACATATCCCCCACCCACCAACACCCACATACCCCCACCCACCAAAACATCCCTCATCTACAAACACATCCCCAACTCACCCACACACCCTCTCCCACATACACACCCAGGCACACATACATTCCCCCACCACCAACCCACCCTCTACCCACACACATCCCTAATCCCACACACCATCCCCCAGCCCACCCACCCCCAACCATCCAACCAAACACACATCCCCCGACACACACATCCCCCTACCAACCCTCACAAATCCCTCCCTCAAGCACCTATACCCCACCCACATACACCACCTACACACATTTCCCACCCACACATGCATCTCTCCACCCAGCCACACGACTCCCAACCACACACACCCTGACCAAACATTCATCCCCGACCACCCACCCCCACATCTCACCCACCCACCACCCATAAACATATCCCCCACACATCTCCCAACCCACACACAACCACCACACTCCTACACACACCCCATACACCCACCCACACATCCCGACACCCCTACACATACCCCATACACCCACCCACACATCCCCATACCCCTACACACCCCATACACCCCTCACCCACACATCCCCTACCCAAACCCACCCACCCAAAAACACATCCCTCACCCACCCACACCCCCACAAAATCCCCCGACCACCCACCCATTGCCCACACATCACCCACCCATATACACATACCCCCACACCCATCCCCAACCCAAACACACCCACCCACACATCATCCACATTCACATCACCCACTCATCCTCCCACACATCCCCACCCATGCAAACACAATCTTTCACCCACACATCTCTCACCGACACACATCCCATGCATCCCTCCCCCACCCACCACACACGCATCCTCCACCCATACACATATCCCTCACACACAATTATCTCCCCATCTACACACACCCTCACCTATCCCCCAACCCACACATATCCCCCACACACACACATATCCTCACATCTAGACACATACATGATGTCTCACATAATCACTGAAACTAATATGAGCAAACTCCCACACTTTGCACACACATGCATTGATGACTATCATGAGCATTCTCTCAAAAATTTTAAAAAACAAAATGGAGAAAACATACATTGTGTAATATAAAAAAAATAGTCATGTGATTCAATAAGTTAATTCCTAAAATTGACATAAACATGATGGAATAAGCAGTACATGTTAGAAAATAAGGTGGCAGTAAAAATGATATAAAGATGGGATACAGAAAAATATGGATTAGCATGTCATGGAGCTGATCCACGACTCTGGTGATGGTGTAAGATGATGAAACGTGACCACCCACGCTTATCAGCATGGTACATGATGATGCTGAATTTGAAGACACTGACCTGTGAGGTCCATAACTAGGTGTGAGCAAGAGGAAACAAAGAAGAAGAAGAATTCTACACCAAGTGAATTGCCAGATACTGTTTGGGTACTTGACATACAACAGACTTTTACTCAGATAACTTCTATGAAAGTATATGTAGTGAAGAAATTAACACAGTATTGTTGTATGTGTGTACATAATGAAACAAAAGTTTGAGATGGAAAAATTGCATGTTGGTGAATGCTTCTTTCCAGATGACAACAAAAGCAGCAACAAAACTGGCCTTCTGCACAGGTCATATGTAATTACTGCTGTAAAACAATGTCACAATTTGTTGGACACGTTATGCGAAGAAATAAACAAGAGAACTTAGTGACAACTAGCAAAATTGAGGGGAAGAGAATAAAGGGGAAGGCAGAGAAATAAATATTATTATATGGATGACTTGGCCAGGTAGCCTGGTCGAGACAAGTGTGACGAAACGCGTTTATCTGTCTTGGGTCGTCAAGATCCCGCACTATTTTGGCGCGTCATCAGGGACTTTCCCAGCTAAAAATAGACTGAGGGAAGCCGATGGATGACTTACTATCTAGAATCTTCTCGAAACACCGGAATTCGAGTAACCCGTGATGCTAGGTATCGCTCTAAATTCCCGTGCAGAGAGATCTAGAATCTCTAGGCGGGGAATGACGGTTTCCCGAGAAAGTATCTTTTCTCAAGAAGCACTCGCTTCTAGTGCGCATTGAGTTGGCACGAAGCGGGAATGTGGCTAAACCAGTCATTCACTTACTGTTGTTCGAACAGAATAGACGCAGGCCTGATGTGAGCCATTTTTGTGTTGCGTCTCACCTCAACCATGATTCGGCTGACTGTTATGTAAAGGAAGCTGAGAAGCCCTTGAACAGTTCGGAAGCTGACTGGAGATCTGGTTCCATCATTCAGGAGTTTGCCTGTTGAGGAACCAGTCAACTATAATTGTTGTTGGCAGGAAACCACTTCGTGTGACAGAGCGAAGGGTTCAGTTCTTTACTTATCACGCCAGACTCAACCACACCAGGTACCCAATGTGATTCACCATGCGTGAAGGTTGCATCAAGAAATACAACTGACCTGAAGTGGGAATACAACTGCCCTTCCCGTGTGGGAAGTGATGGTTTGTGATCGTTTTGATAATAGACGACACTCTGTTTTTGCCAGGAACATTTCAGAATTTGAGTAATCATGCTCAACGAAAGGAAACACCGGTCCGTCTATTATGACGGGGGTTCTGCCTAAACGCAGAAGTAACTGATCTTCAGACACTTGAATGGTTCTTTGGACAGCTCTAAGGGCAGGTCTTGAGAAGAACTACACCAGCTATTGACTTGTGGCAAGTGTAACCCGGTGGAAGGGACTGGATTATAGTCCAACCTGAATTGTTTCCGTGAAATAGATGTCTGATTCTATTAATGTACTGTCTCAGTATGAAGAGATAAACTGTGTTCTCGTAGGACTCAGTAACATTTCAGAAGCCATATCTGATTCTACAAGCAGTGTGACTGTAAGAGACCATTGAATTGGTCAGTGACATTTGTTCATCCATGTTCCTGTGATGTGATGAAGGGACCATTGAATTGGTCAGTGATATTTGTTCATCCATGTTCCTGTGATGTGATGAAGGGACCATTGAATTGGTCAATGCCATATCCGTTCTGCAGTCGGACTGTGCTAGGAGTGACAGACCATTCGATTGGTCAGTGACTATTTAAGTTCATCGAAGTAACGAGTACTTGGAGTCAAGTCCAGGAGGATTGTCTCCCAACCAGTATTGTTCGAGAACTGTATTAACAGTGACTCCGTGGGAGTGATATAGATGCAGTTGGTCCAGTGAAGTGTGGTCCAGCAGTGACTCTATTGTTGTGGATCCACGCTCGGGAGACGGAGTGGTCTCCAAGGTTCTAGTCATCTCACTGGAAGGAAGCCGGGTGAGTGGCGGACCGACTGGACGGGACATCTGCATCCGATCTACTTCTCAACTCGATGAAGACACCTACATCTCTGATTCTGTCTCTACTCTATCTTCTGTTTGTGTAAATAGATTCTTCTATCAGGATGTTCATTTCAGTTCTATATTCTCAAGGGTAGAATAAACTTTATGTAAGTTGACTTGCTCTTTGTATAATGATTGAGTGTGGTCTCGGACGATGCCTAAATGTTCATTGTTCCACAGGTGTAGGTAGTTAGTGGGGGTCTAGAATCTGGAGGGGCTTGTAGACGTAATTAACTAATCTGAGATCAACCACAGAGTAAAAATGTGTATCTGCTTGTCCAACCCCTGGGGCTAGAATACACGGGAGTGCCAGAGACACCTCGGGAGTGGTTCACTCTCACTACCCAAGGTGAACTCGTCACAACAAGATCACGGAGATGATTCACGACTCTGGTAATTGTGTACAATGGCGAAACATGACCTCCCACACTTATCAGCATGGCACCTAATGATAACGAAACACAAACACTGACTACATAAATATGTTATCATTTGTTTATTAAATTAATGATAAATGTTTTACAAAACATAACTTTATGGACACATTTTAATGTCATAGTTTGGTAATCTCCATGTGTGACAACTGCGCTCACACCCACATGCATCAACATGAAAGTCACATCAAACTGAGCACTATTATTTGTTTGCATAAAGATGTAACATTTAACAGTAACATAAGCAGACTTTAACTTAGGTAATTCCAAACAGATATAATGAGTTCCATGTGCTCAGTCAAATGTACCCATTTGGATGGCTAATTTAGCCACTCCATCTAGCTTATCCACTTTTGTCAGCTGAACTCTCAATATGATAACCTCAGCCGCCCCATCTTGCTATGTCACTCTAACTAATTCAGGCATCCCATCTAGTTATGGCCACCTCAATTGCTAAGCCAATCCATCATGTTGATTCTCTCTGACTAGCTCAGCCATCTAATTTTTAGATCAGCCAGTTTGCCTAGTTAGCCACTGGAGCAGCCACCATAGCCATCACAAGTAGCTGAGATCCCTGTCTAGCTCAACCATCCCAACTAGGTCTGCCATTCCCATCTACTCGGCACCATCCTTCTAGCACATTGAACATAGTTAGCTCAGCCATTCCAACTAGCTGAGTCTATTTAGTGTAGCTACTCCACTTAGCTCAGCCACTCCACCTAGTTCATCCATTCCACTTAGCTCAACCACTCTATCTAGTTCATCCATTCCACTTAGCTCAGCCACTCCACCTAGTTCATCCATTCCACTTAGCTCAGCCACTCCACCTAGTTTATCCATTCCAATTAGCTCAGCCACTCCACCTACTTCATCTATTCCACTTAGCTCAGCCACTTCAACTAACTCAGCTACTCCATCTAGTCATCCATCTAGCTCAGCAATACCACACAGCACAGCCACGCCATGTAACACAGACACTACCCTTTCTTGCTTAGCCACTTAAATAAACTAACTCAGCCACTCCTTCTACCACAGCCACCCTAACTAACACAGCCACACTATCTAATAGCTCTGTCACCTTGTGTACAAGCTCTGTCACCTTATCTAACCCTGTCACCCTATCTACTAGCTCTGTCACCCTGTCTACCTACTCTGTCACCATGTCTACAAACTCTGTCACCCTTTCTACAAACTCTGTCACCATGTCTACAAACTCTGTCACCCTTTCTACAAACTCTGTCACCCTGTCTACAAACTCCATCACCCTATCTAACTCTGTTACCCTATCTACTAGCCCTGTCACCATATATATTAGCCCTGTCACCATATCTACTAGCCCTGTCTCCCATCTACAAGCTCTATCACCATTTCTACTAGCTCTGTCACTCTATCTACTAACCCTCTCACCCTATCTAAAAGCCCTATCATCCTATCTACTAGCCCTGTCACACTATCTACAAGCTCTGGCACTCTATCTACTAGCTCTTTCACCCTGTCTACAAGCTCTGCTACCTCGCTCGCTTTTTAAGCAACACTATCTACAAGCTCCATCACCCTATTTAACTCTTGTCACCCTATCTACAAGCTCTGTCACCCTATTTAACTCTTGTCACCCTATCTTCTAGCTCTGTCACCCTTTCAACAAACTCAGTCTAGAACTGCCATCCTATCTAGATCAGTCGCCTAGATTATTTTAGCTACCTCATCTAGTTTTCTCTTCAACTAGCTTAGGTACAACAGCTCTTGCCATTTATGACTGTTGCTGTCGCTTTAAAACCACTTCAGACTGCCACATCAAGTTCCTGCTATTCAATGAAAAGGCAATGAGGAAGGGAGTCAAACATCTCACCTCATTACAGTAATGAAATTACTTTATCTTTAACACAGACTTGAAAATTATTTATAATACCCTGATATATGAATCCTGAATGACAAAATAGCACCCCAAACAAAGTCAGAATACATACAAAGAGTGTCCTTAAGAATGTCCTTATTTGCTTAAGACACAATAGCAAATTAAAGCAAGCAGAATATGTTGAAAAAACTACATAATATGGCAATCAATAAAAACAAGCATTATTTATATACAAAATACATTACCTTTTGACAAGGAAGCAGTAATGGTCTCCCTCAAGAAATTACAACAAGCATGCCAATTTTTTTAAATTAAATATAGCAATCAACAACACATTTTAAAAAAGCACCGTATTTATGATCAAGAAATGAAACTCTAAAATGTGTAAAGTATTTTCATTTTTATATATTGAATTATTATGTGTTTTTTTTAATGATCCTTTTGAGTTTCCGTTAACTATTCAAATTTAAAAGTTAATTGTATGGAATATATATGGAAAGAATATTTTAAAATTATGATGAGGACTAAATGAAACAAAAATATATTATATCTAGCGTTCCATTGTGAACTCTTAGAACTATTCCCCCCCCCCCTCCTGCCCCCTCAAATAATCACCCCTCATCCATGAAAAGTTAAAAGAATTTAAAATAAACACATAAATGACAATGAAAGACTTACAATTGCTGCAAATATGAAAGACAGAAAGGCATTTGAATAAGAGCAATTGCAAGCTAGTAGTGAAAACAAACCACTGACACCAAAAGTTTGTCATGTAATTTCAGATCAAATTTTCAGATAATTGGGAATACTTTAAAAAAAAAAAGAAACAAGCATGTAGAGTGGGGCACAGATGATTGCATACTTCAAGGTCACCTGTATCACAAGTTCAACATTGAATCTTGATCTCCACCTGTATCACAAGTTCAACATTGAATCTTGATCCCCACTTGTATCACAAGTTCAACATTGAATCCGATCTTGATCTCCACCTGTATCACAAGTTCAACATTGAATCTTGATCCCCACTTGTATCACAAGTTCAACATTGAATCCGATCTTGATCTCCACCTGTATCACAAGTTCAACATTGAATCTTGATCTCAATCTGTATCACAAGTTCAACATTGAATCTTGATCTCAATCTGTATTACAAGTTCAACATTGAATCCGATCTTGATCTCCACCTCTATCACAAGTTCAACATTGAATCTTGATCCCCACTTGTATCACAAGTTCAACATTGAATCTGAACTTGATCTCCACCTGTATCACAAGTTCAACATTGAATATTGATCTCCACCTGTATCACAAGTTCAACATTGAATCCGTTCTTGATCTCCACCTGTATCACAAGTTCAACATTGAAACTTGATCTCCACTTGTATCACAAGTTCAATATCGAATCCATTCTTGATCTTCACCTGTATCACAAGTTCAACATTGAATCTGTTCTTGATCTCAACCTGTATCACAAGTTCAACATTCAATCTGTTCTTGATCTCCACCTGTATCACAAGTTCAACATTGAATCCGTTCTTGATCTCCACCTGTATCACAAGTTCAACATTGAATCTTGATCTCCACCTGTATCACAAGTTCAACATTGAATCCGTTCTTGATCTCAACCTTTATCACAAGCTGAACATTGAATCCATTCTTGATCTCCACCTGTATCACAAGTTCAACATTGAATCCGTTCTTGATCTCAACATGTATCACAAGTTGAACATTGAATCCGTTCTTGATTTCCACCTGTATCACAAGTTCAACATTGAATCTGTTCTTGATCTCCACCTGTATCACAAGTTCAACATTGAATCCATTCTTAAACTCCACCTGTATCACAAGTTCAACATTGAATCTTGATCTCCACCTGTATCACAAGTTCAACATTGAATCTTGATCTCCACCTGTATCACAAGTTCAACATTGAATCCGTTCTTGATCTCCACCTGTATCACATGTTGAACATTGAATCCATTCTTGATCTCCACCTGTATCACAAGTTCAACATTGAATCTTGATCTCCACCTGTATCACAAGTTCAACATTGAATCCGTTCTTGATCTCAACCTTTATCACAAGCTGAACATTGAATCCATTCTTGATCTCCACCTGTATCACAAGTTCAACATTGAATCCGTTCTTGATCTCAACATGTATCACAAGTTGAACATTGAATCCGTTCTTGATTTCCACCTGTATCACAAGTTCAACATTGAATCTGTTCTTGATCTCCACCTGTATCACAAGTTCTGGGTTAACAATCCGACTTGACCAGTGAGCATATTTCACAGGAGTTTGATCTCATCTGAATTCTCTGACCTCAAAGCAACCTCAGTTGAAGACAAAAGTTAGTTGCATATCTTTTACAGGACATCACAGTCAACCCCAGCATTTTTTTACTGTTGTGATTCCTTTAACTGCCAAAGTAACTAACAATGAATGCCTGAAAGAGGCTAATGAAACTAGAACATTATATACAACAATAAGAAAGAGACAACCAACTTTTTTTGGTCATGTGATGAGAAGAAAGGCGTTGGAGAACATCGTGACAACTGGAAAGATTGAGGGAAAGAGAGGCAGACCATGAGAAATGATGCTGGATGGATTGTGATGGTGGCATGGAGGAATATCAATGGCAGAGTTGATCCAGAAAACCAAAGACTGAGATCTGTGGAGAGTCATGAACGCCTACGCCAGTCGGCATGGCACTTGGTGATGATGATGTGATTTCTTGGCATATTTACGTTCAGTAGTTTGCCATTGCTTTCTGAATGAGCGGCACATATACCATTGTATGAAAACCAATGCAAGCCAGGTCTGCTGCCACATCGCCGGCAGCTGTGTTTCGAGCGCAATACATGGTATTAGGAATTGCATTCATAACCCCTTGGCGACAGCCAACATTAAAGACAAACTATATGAACTGGAGAACTTGGTGAAAACTGGCAAAATCACAGGAAGAGACCAAGGGGAAGGCTGAGAAGTAATTATCTGGATGGCTTGGCCACATGGCATGGCTGAGACAGAAACACAGAGCTGATCCACGACTCTGGTGATCGAGTGAGATGCAAAACATGACCGCCCACGCTTATCGGCATGCACATGATGGATGGATGGATATGGAGATCTCAATGCACTCAACATCACATAGGGGTGGATATCTTAAACTGACACGGAAGTCTTAGAAAGACTGTAAGAAAAAAAATATGATTTATAAGACCTGTCCCGCAGCAGCAGGAACAGGAGTTACTGTAGTGATGAACATAGTACACAACATGGTCTTGTACACAACATGGTCTTGTACACAACATGGTCTTGTACACAACATGGTCAAGACAGTGTCATTTACAATTGTTTTCAGAGAAAGCCTGTAAATTCATGGAGACATAGTTACAGAGTGGTTAGAGCACTCACTTGATGGTCAGGGTGGTCCTGGATTTACATCCCCTTTGTATTAGGTATTTTCTTGATTTCATAGACCTTTGTTCACATACCACATATTACTACTTGATCACAGCCACATAAAACACATACCAGCACACTTGTGATTGTCTGGTCTGTATTTCTCACTCACCTTCTATGCAGGATATATATAATATTGGGATCTTCTACACTGGGCAAACAAAAACACATCTTTCTTAACTGCCTTGTCAACTGACGTGGTTGATCATGCTTTTTCACATTCTCCCATCTCACTATACAATGCATCATTTAGTGTGCAGATGTTTTCCATTGTATGATGAAAGATGGTCATTTATTTGTTTTCCAATTATCTAACCCAGTGTTAGAGTGTTCCAGTGTTTCACTTCTCTTGCAGCTGAAAAGTAGTGACTGCGTTTTTTTTTCATGACCCAAGCAATGTATTGATTTGCCAAGCTATCTTTGGAATTTCTCTCTACCCCAGGGTGTAGAAGAAATAAGATCCAGCCATATTAAACATTGTTTTTTTTATAGCCTATACTGTCCTCAACTCTTCTCTTTAATCAAGCGGCATAGAGGAAAATGACCACTTGATCATCTACAAATGGCAGACCACACACATACATCTGCAATGCTCATTATATTTGCTACATGGTATCTATCATTTCTCTGTCATCCTAGAGTGTAAATCAAACAGACTTGTAATCATCTATAGATGGCAGAGCACACAGATGCTGTCCTCACAATCATGCTCAATCACCTACAGATGGCAGAGCACACAGATGCTGCCCTCACAATCATGCTCAATCATCTACAGATGGCACCTCTTGTGTTTAGGTCAACAAGCTAAAAATGTGACCTACTGACCTCTATCTGGACTGGCCAACAATCCCTGTAAGAATTATGCTGTCAAGTATTTGTGTTAGTCATCGCTCATTTCAAGTCCAGTAAAGAATCAAATTAAGTCATAGGCAAATATTGACAATACATTAACGTTTATAAACACAACGATAATACATCAACTCCTATAAACACTGACAATACCTGACATCAACTATGACACTGACTTCTCTATATGACACTTCCAGATGAGAGTCAAGTATCATCTGCTTAGTCTAGTCATGGTAATCACTTGTCATCGTAATTGGGCTTAGCTGAAACTATATCAAGGAGCAGCTGTAGCATATTGGCTAGATGTTTGCCTGTTGGCCCTGTGGTAATGGGTTCAAATTCACATAAAGTCACATTTTTTTAAATTGACACGGGCTGCCCTGATGACTCAGCTTAAAATATGTACTAGAATATAGCTTGTGAAGTCAAGGTGGACAGTGAGATACTGACCAGTGTCTATTGGTCTATAAATACATGGGTCCAGCACTGTATGTCCGATGCTTATTAAGGCACGTACAAGGCTCTTGTACTTTACTTGATTAAACTGTACCTGTACACTAGTCATGACATCTGTATTGAACTGTTACTTTGATTACATGGATGTCTTTGGTGTATCTTTATGGGATCAATTGCCATTGCCTGAATGATGAGTGACAAATAGAGTAGCCATTAGCTTGCACCTGTTTTACACAAGCAGTGTAATGTCACCTATAGTATGATGGTTCACATGGAATTAATTATCCAATCCACATTAGAGAACCAAATAATTACTATGCTGTCCACTTCATAAACATTGAATCCCAACAGCAGACCGCATGGACATCAAGGATATAGAGCCTAAAGAATGAATTTATTATCTAAAGAAGAATTTATTATCTATTCAACAGGCACTCACCGCTACTAAATTACAATATCAGTGTCCAAACAATATACAGTTTATTGTCTTCCAGTGCCAATCTCTCCATGGATAGGATTATCCAGTACATTTGCTCTATCTTTTCCCTTCAGTTTCAGTTTATTACACTGATTCTTTCATTTTTGGTTTACTGTCATCATTTTTAGTTCTTATTGGCATGAACATTCTTTTATGCTCGCTGACATTGTACAGTAAACAGCAAAGGTAGCCCCATGTGTGATACGCCTGTTAGGGTACTAAGTGTTAACCTTGACATATTCTAGACCATGAGACACAAAGTGGGATTTCCAGTAGTTTCTCATAAAATAATGATATTCCAATGTAGTTTGTCATGTTTTAAAATGTCACACATGGCTACTGTCATTAACATGCTAATGTATTTAGAACAGTAACAACAAGGTTTAACAACATTAATGATATAATTATACAATGAAAAGATTTGTCATATCAACAGTTTACAGTCAGAAAAGGCAAACTTAAAAGGTATATTAAAAAAACCAAATTATTACAAATATCTTTGGCATAGGAATTTTCTGAAATTATCTTAAAAGTTATTCATTTATTTGATTTATTTTTTTTTTTTTGCAATCGCTTGCTTTGAACTCAGGTGTAGTACCAGTGTCCCTTGCCATCTGATGAACCCACTCTGACTTCTGAGGTACTTGTAATATATGTCCCCAACTCAAGGATGAGAAGTCAACATCTGAGACCAAATGACTGGTGTAAGGGTTGAACCCACTAGCTCAGCATTAGCACAGTAAGTTTAGAAGCCAGTGCTCTTATCCATTTGACCATGTTGACTCATTTTTCAATGTATTATTTAGTAATCATCATGTGCAATAATAAAGTGTGTGTTCACTGCTGGTTTTTAAAGTAATTATTTAGACAAATTTATTTAAAATAATGAAATATTTAGTAATATTTAACTTTTATAAAATTATAAAAGCTGACCTCCCAAGCCTCACAATAAATGGTGGAAATGTGAACAAAGAAAGCAGACTGAAGAACCAGGGAATCACTTGTGATAGAAGCCTGTCCTTTAGGGATCATGCTGATGTGGTGGTTACAAAATGTCAGAAGGGGCTCAATGCTGGCAGCAAGGGACATGGGGCAGAAACTGCTAATCACACTTTTTTAGCACTTGGTCATTTCAGTGGTTGAGTATGGACTAGGAATGCTCAGTCTCCTAGAGTCAGCTAGTGAAACTAGAGCGCATACAGAATGAACACATGAGGGTGATTCTGGGGTGTACAAGGGACACTCCAATAGTGTGTGTGTGTGATATATCCTGGCGCTACAGACCATTGCAGACAGACTCAAGGTGTTGCAGGCACAGTAATACCTCAAGGTAGTTGTGGACAAGGACCACCTCCTGCATGATTTCCTGGATGCAGCCAAGGGCCACAGGCTGTTAAGAAGATGATCATGGATGGCTCAGGCAGAAGATACCATCAGGGAAGTGTGCCCACTTGAGAAGATTAGCACAGGCAAGGAGTGGGTCAGAATGCCGAATAGAAGTTCAAATGTGTGTGGGGTTATAATCACTTTGGGCCATGAGTGTAGGGAGCAGTCAGCACGCACTATGGAAGTAGAAATTCAGCAATTAATTCAGAACTACTCTCATCCTGGGGATGTGATTATCTAAACTGATGGCTCTGTGTTAAGAGGGGGAAAAAAACAGTACCTGGGAATACATAGCAAAAGCCAATGGCCAATGTTTGGTAAGGGAGAGATTGGCATATGACACCACAACCTCATGTCTGAGAATGGAGGTGAAATGGTTACTGGTTGGAGAACAAACTGTATACGCATGTTGTGATTGTGACGGATTCACAAAGCACGCTGACAAAGGTGAAGACTGGCATGCTTTGTGCTGAATGGTATGCATCAATTCAGAGGTCACAGGTTGTGAGCATTCGCTGGATCTTTTCTCTAGGGCACTCTGGTGAGGTTGGAAGTGAACAGGCAGACAGACTGGCTGGTGCTGCATCATTAAGGGGTGATTTGATGCATGAAAAGACAGATGATGTGAAGGCCCTCTGAGAGTGCGTTAATAACGCAGACGAACAGATAGAATATCATGGTCCAGAGAGAATGTGGCAGCATAGGGTTGTCAGAGGATCTGGTCGACAGTCGTCACTCAGAGGTAAAACAAGATGGACATATAATCAGATTGTAGCGGGCACCATTAGCACTGGAACTCTCCGCTGGCTGTTAAAAATGATAACTGAGTGCTTATGGAAATGCCCTGAGTGCATGCAATGATGTCGGTTCTTGACTCAACTCAACTCATTTATATAATAATATATTAATCTTGACTCGACTAAACTCAACTCATTTATATAATAATGTATTAATCATTCTTCATGAAGGTGAAATAATACTACTGGATTGATTATGTAGATCTTAAAATGATGAACTTCTTGCTTGGGCAGCAAAGGGTGCCATGAGTCTACTCGGAGGGGAAATAGACTGATAACAAGTCAGGAAAATAGTTGGTATTAGTGACAACTAGTTACAGTAAGTTGGGAGAAAGACCGCTAAGAAATAGATGGTTAAATTGAAGAAACCAATCAGATAGCGAGCTCAGGCCACGTGATGTAGTGGGACAAGCGCGGATCAGCGGCAGACGGGAATTTAATCTGCTGGGAACCGCCGTCAAGTCAACATCGCAGAAACGGCAAGCCAGAGTTCTAATATGAAGATGAGGACAGAGATTGAAAGTTAATATGAAAACAACGATCGACCATCGGGAGAAATTGTTAACTAGCCGGCGAGATCGTTGATACAGCAAGAAGATGGCCAGTACACACGCCGCCGCAACCAGGCCATTGAGCACGTTACAGCACAGCGAGCGAGTCCAGCTGTGTCGCTTGAGTGGGCCGCCAGCCCTGTGATGACCCAGTACAGAAGGTTGTAAGTAGGTTGTTAGCAATATTGTGTAAAAGAATTACATTGCAACTTGCCTTGATGAGAGGCCGTGGAGTATAGCCAAGTCAGGCTAGTGGGTACGTGATACGACGGAATATGTCAACGTAGCTAGCTGACTTGTTCTTAAAAGTAATAAGGTCATTTGTTTTGTATGCTCCATGCCTGTGACGCAGCTGGTTATTCATTGTGTTCTTGAGCAATTTAAGCATGACTATCAGTGCAGCTACTCCATACCCCTGAAAGCACATTGGCAGAGTGGTTTCACCAAATATCAGATAGCAAGGCAAAAAGAAACAGAGGGATGAATTTGAAGTTGAAGAAAAAGATACTGTTGTCAGCAAGCCTCTCATTGATCGACAAAGAGTTCTACTGCCACCATTACATATAAAGCTTGGCTTGATGAAACAATTTGTTACGGCATGAACAAAAATGTTACCTGTTTTAATTAGTAATGCAGAAAGTTTCCAGAATAGAGCATAGACAAACTTAAAGCTGAAATATTTGATGGACCTCAAATTAGAAAGTTAATAAACGACCCAAATTTTATTAATTTAATGAAGAAAACAGAGTCCACAGCCTGCTTATCATTTGTTTTAGTTGTGCAAACCTTTCTGGGTAACTTTAAAGCAGGCGATTATTCTGAATTAGTTGAAAACAGGCTGACGAGTTTTTGTAAGCTTGGATGCAATATGAGCATAAGCATACAAATGCACTACCTCAATAACCACTTACATTTCTCTCCTGAGAATCTTAGGTGACTTTAGTGAGAAGCATGATGAAAGATTTCACCAAGATCTAAAAACAATGGAAGTGAGATACCAGTGACTTTGGAAGCCCACATGATGGCAGATTACTGTTAGTCCCTTAAGTGTGGCTGTCTGGGCATATCACATTCCAGGAAGTCCTCTAAAAGAAGCTTTTTGTGCACTGACTATAGATTTTTAAAATGCTAGTGATAAAATGTTAATACATTTTTGGTGTTATATATGAAGGTAATAAATGCACTGTATACACAAAATTCATTTCACAAGGACTTGGTAGCAGTGACCTGGACCGCTCAATGTTCTAACAATGTTGAACTGTGTCTGATTAAACTGTGGTATATGTTTTCCAATGGCAGCGTAAGATAGCGTAATGGCTAGTCGACTGCCTGCCATCCCAACAGTCATGTGTTCAAATCCATATTGATGCAGATTTTTAACAAGTTAGATTGAGCTCCCAGGTCGACCCAGCATAATATGGGTAGCAGGAATGTCTTTGGAAGTTAAGCTGGCAGGTGTGATACTGACCACATCAGATCTGGAGTGCTGACTGATCTATACAAGTATGGGTCTAGCATTAAATACCCAACATGCCTTAAGGCACGTTAGAGAGCCCATTACTTTCTAAAATATCTGACACTGCATCCAGTGTTCACACAATGCAGCCAAGTTCTCTATTGAAGCTGGGCTCATCATTTCTGTGGGACAGCAGTAGTGTGGTACTGTGGCATAGAATCAACCTCAAAATAACTAGTTAAGAGTATCTTGCATCTCACAATGACTTGCTGCCAGTAAAATAGATCTCACAAGGACTGGATAGCAGTGAACTGCACCACTCATGTCCTAACAATGTTGCTCATTAATATTTCGAACACCTGGTACAAAACTCCTTTGGTACAGCTGGTTCAAGGCATTGTGAACCACATTGGGCACATGGTCGGACACCATTTTTTGGCCGATGACAATCCTGTCAAAGTTCTCCGGTCGGGACCAGGCAGCAGTGTATGTAGGGCCAGCACCACAAAATGATCTATTCAGAGAGATAGCCAGTACATATACATTAACATATTTAGTCATTTTATACCAATGGTTCCAAAAATGGGCAATACCACCCCTCCTAATGACAGTGGGCAGTGAGGTTTCAGTTTTGCAGTAGACTTAAAGCCAAGGAAAAGATGTGTACTTCAACATGCATGGGGAATCTAGTGATGTGGAATGTAATGTAGAGGGGTGGTAGCCTGATAAAAGTTTGGCAGCCATTGTTCTATAGCAAGTTATCATATTTAAACTTATTAATTAAAGAGCACTTGTCTTAGACCAATCACCATGAACATAAAAATCCTGTGTGCAAATGCTTGGCTAACTATTAACTAATAGATTCAAAACAAAATCATGCTGTATTGGATTTATATACATTTTTAATCAGAGATGTGCCTATAACATCAGCTGTCTTCTTCTTCTGTCCATTTTCTACTTTGGAGCAGAGACCTTCAACCAACTTATGCCAAGCTGTCCTATTTTCTGTTATTTGCTGCAGCTTCCTCCATGTCCTCTCCATATTATTCATTTCTTTCTCTAATTATCTCCTCCATGAGTTGTAAGGTTTCCCTTCATGTTTTTTTTTTTGGTCCTGTGAATTCCAGAGAAAATATTGTCTAGTTATACTATTATCAGATTATCTCAATGTGTGTGCTGTCAAGTGCCAGAATCTTTACCTCATCTCTTGATTCCCAGGAATCAGTCACGTTATCTCCCTAAGCTCCACTTTAGTGGTGCAGTTATATCATTTAGTTCTCTTACTCTGCACAGGCAGTAGTTCATGTTTGTAGTTTATAAGAAAGTGCTTTAGTCATTCTCCATGTTTCTGATCCCTAGAGCAGCTTCATGTAATGTTAGAACTATATATCCTCAGTCTCCTTCCACTTTTCATTTCTTTGACTTCCAATAATGTCCTAGTACTTTGAAGGCTCCTATAATGATAGCTGTGGTTTTTCAAATGTTCTTATTATGATTAAAATTTCTGAGGAGTCACATTTCATTTTAAATCTGTTTATCAAATGCATAAGGATTGTCATTGTCAGTAGGTGAGTTAAATTACTGTTCCCTACATAGCCAGACCGAGAGTTTTCTTGACTGATTAAATCCACACAACAACAAACAAATCACAATATGGCAACTGATTACTTCACGTCATCAAATAATTTCAATTCGCCCTGAGCGCAGCATTTAGTCATATGAATAACATTAATTACACAGCAATAACTGCTGTAAGGACAAGACAAGATATGCCATCATATCTACCAGGTTACTGAATAGGTGACCTATTTAGTATAATGAATATTTGAGAACACTCCTACTGTCTTCATTAAGAAAGAAATAAAGCACAGCTAAATTGATTCTATATCTTCTTCTTCATGCACCATTAGGCATCAACATTGATATATTCACAGAAAACAGCAGTCAATTCAGCTTGCTGACATCTCCTTAGAATTTGTCTTCAAATGGAGTGGGTGAAGGCTAAAATAGTTTTCTCCATTCTGCATATGTTGCACACTCCTGCAACATACGTTTGTCTGTTATTTTACCAGTTCAATCAATCAATCAATCAATCATGTGCCATGCCGGTCATGACTCGCCATTTCATTCGATCACCAGAGTCATGGATCAGCTCAGTGTTCCTGTCTCATCCATGCCATGTGGCCAAGCCATCCAGGTATTTTCCTCTCGGTCTTCCTCTTGGTCTGTTCCCTTCGATCTTGCCAGTTGTCACTAAGTTCTCCAATCCATTTCTTCTCATAATATGTCCAAAAAATGTTGACTGCCTACGTCTAATTTCTCTAATCAATTTACGATTTTCATTTGTCTCCTGTAGTACTTGGTCATTGGTTTTTCTGTCTGTCCATGGTATTCTTTGCATTTTCCTCAGAAACCACATTTCTACAGCCATCAGATATTTTTCAGCTTGACTGCTCATTGTCCAAGTTTCACATCCATACAAAAGAACAGGCTCTATGTATCCCCTCAACACTCTTTTCCTCGTTTCAATTGACATCTTTTATTGGTCAGAATGTTTTTCATCTTGCTAAAGGCTACTTTCGCTATGGCAATTCTTATTCTAATCTCTTCAAGGCATCTCCCATCAGATGTTATGACTGTTCCGAGATAATTGTACCGATTCACTTGTTGAAGAATATTCCCATTTACTTGTATATTACATTGTGGTATTTCGTTCTTCCTAGAGACGACCATAACCTGAGTCTTTTTACAATTAAATTCTAACCCTAGTTGCTCACTGTGTACAACAAGCACATCTACTAATTGTTGCAGATCCTGCTCATTGTCTGCAATCAACACTGTATCATCTGCATATCTAATGTTATTGATGTTTTGTCCTCCAGTTACAGAGTCATATTCATCATTATCTCCTATCTTTAGTTTATTCAACATGTGGCATTTCTTCTGTGTCCTGTGCACTTCTGTGTCCTGTGCACTTCTGTGTCCTGTGCAGAGTCTTAAAATTATTACTTGTTCTGCTTGGTGGAGTTGGTAGTATACATCATCTTTTTGGTGGCCTGGATGCTCCGATTCCAACTTGGTTCTATAATTGCTTCTTATAAATATCTTGACCTCATCGTAGGTTATACCTACATCTGGCTGAGGTAGTCTTCCATCTTCCTTTCCCAATCTTTCAGACTTTTTATTGCCAGGCATACTGCAATGCAGCTAATTAAGTTGCTTTAATATATGTTGAACTATTTCTGTAGCATTCACAAATTTGTTATGCAGCAAAATATACTAGGCAATAAATTGTGCAGTATACTGTTTATGTCATAATTTTTTTAACTCACAACAGCAAAACATTTTAGTTTATTTCTTTGTTGAGAGCCTGATAAAGAAGTAAGAATGTCCCAGAAACGTAGCTAACAATTAGTTAATTCACTGTGACATAACAGACCAGAATATCTCCTGTGCATATGAAATGTGTCAATTAAAAAATATGGCATGACACAAGCAAATTTTCATTTCTAAGAATAGCCCAGATAAATACAGTACTGTGTAAACACATAACCTTCTCCCCAACTTCCCTAAGAAAGTCAATTCTTGTTTTAAACAAACCACACACAAAAAACTTACGAGATTTCATCCACCTCTGTAATATACAAAATCTGGCCAGCAGGATGCAGGGGCCATGGGCTCTTTATTATCATTTCCAGCTGAGACTCAGAAGCTTTCAGGGTATCCTGCAGAAAATCGCAGTAAGCAAAAGTTCAAGGTGCACAATTTTAATTAATCAAATCAGATGTCAACTAAAATATACCACATTCATTTTAGTCAAAAAAGTAAAACCTCTTTAATTGGTTTGTACTTTTTAAATGAAATGTGTTTTTTTACCACTTGATAAAACATCATAGGCTATTTGTCTAAATCACTGAAATTCTATTTATTTTCTCACAAAAATTAATTAACATGTATTAAATGACATTCAATACAGTCAAAAGAAAAACTTAGATTTTGCTGAACACAGGAAACTGAAAGGTAAAAGTCACACCAGATTTAGACATCATATAAATAATGTGCTGGCCATGGATAAACTACACCTGAAATTATGGGCACACCTTTGGTTGAAATACAAGATAAATATACCATTAGATGTTTTGTAATCCTGCAGTTAATAAGTTAAAGATATATTTTTTTAACGACTGTCAATCCATTTAAAGAAACATCATTGAAGCACAAACAATATAATTGATTAGTAAACTAAAATCCTAACTTCACTTTTATGTTAAAATACTCAAAGTAATTCAATATGGGTTATAATCTTAAATCAAACACAATGCAAACAGACGTAGGTGATTATTTTACTATACAAACAAGGAGGGAGGGATTATGTTACTATACAAACAAGGAGGGAGGGGTTTTAGAAACCAAGCCTGATCTGAAGATATATATTCATACACATAAGGTGTGTCTACAAAAGTGATGAATTATTAATGTTCTGTTAACAACTTATACAATCCAACATTATCCTCTTCATAGTAGTTCCCTTAGGAAGCCACACCACACCGGAGATGTTGCTCTCAACCCTGGTAGCAGCTCTGGAAGTCTTCAACTGAAAGAGCCTTCAGCTGGTCTTTCATGGCCTGTTGAATACTGTCCAGAGTTTCAACATGATGATGTTTTAGATGGAATTTAAGCTTTGGCAAAAGGAAGAAGTCACACAGACTCATATCACGAAAGTATGGGAGGTTGCTGTACCATTGAAAACCCTTCTTATAATCACAGTTATGGCAGTGTGACAGGCAGTGCTGCCATGATGCAGTGCCTTCTTCTTCTTCTTCTTCTTCTTCGTTCATCCGGGGGTGGGGGGGGTGGGGGGGGGGGGGGGGGGTGGGGGGGGGGGAGGAAGGTTTCATGACTATTTAAGATACACCTTGCAAAAAGTAAACAAAATTAAATAAAATTACAGACCAAGCTAGAAGATGTGAACACAAAGACACTACAAGCAGCCATACACTCACATAGAAAGCATACCCAAGTACTCATATATAAAGCAAAGTAAAAGTTCACATTTAAGAATACTAAGGAGATGCTGCTAGGTGGAGATTTTTGGTGACAAAAAAGCGGTGATGTAGTAAAAAATATGATGACCATCAGAAGGAGCACATTTAAGAGGCTGCATAGATCTCAGAGCCAAACTGATCAGACAATAATCCCTTCACTACTTGAAGATTCAATCCAGACCACCGATTGTATGCCAGTGCATTAACCATCCCATCTTGTTCCTCTTTTATCTTACGGTGGCGAGGGAAGCACAAACAGCGGGAGAGTGCTCATTTATGGGCTTCATATATCGAGATTCCCATAAACTCTTTTAGTCCCTCTGTCCATGGTTTACGTGGCCGGCCTCTTCTTCAGGTTCCATTTGGTCTGTACATCATTGCTTGTTGTGGTATACTGTTAGTTGGTAGCCTAGTTATCACCTAGCATTAACCATAAATGTATATACACAAGCAATGGAAGGTTTTACACACCTGTTGGCACATTTATATCTGTATACAGTCAAGTTATAGTTATAATGTAGGAAACATTTTATATCAGCCACATCAAACATGCAGCGACTTGTCCCAACACTGCTTAATTTGCGGTTCTATTTAGCTAGTAGTGTTCATTTGTCTGCTGACCCAGTGGTCACATATTCAAATCATCATTTAGTCAAATTTGTATTAAAAATTAACATGGGCTCCTAGATTGAGCCAGCCTAAAATGAGTACCACTAGGAAATGTGCTGGGAAGTAAAGGTGGTCAACAAGATATTGACCACATCATGTCTTGAGTATTGATTGGTCTATAAGAAATGGGTGCTAGTATCATATGATACGAGCAGTATAAAAGGGGTTACTATAGTCATCATAGAAATGATCATTAAATCTTATTTCCAATGACATTACCCAGAAATTCTCAGATAATCGAGGCTGATTACTGAACTCTGTACCTTAAGCATAGCAAAGCAATGGTGAGCCCTTTTGAAATCCCACCCCATTTGCAACCCAAGCCGCAGACAACAGGTCCTTTTACCAGGATCTCCAGACCCCAACCAGTAGCTCATGACCGGTGTTATTCGAATTTAATCATCTGAATGTCACAGAACTGGAGTTACAGAGTGAAAACGTCAGGATATGCAATCTCCAGACTGGTATGAAGTCTCTGAACATGTCACACCTCCATTCCAGATTTGTGAATAAATGTACCCTTGGGAAGATGTGGTAGTTTCCCTTTGGCTTCCACATTAAAGCAGAATCAGATGATTATATTTTTACAGTTTTGTTAGTTAAATTAGTTTTACACATTCAATGGGCACTCTGGCACTAAGCGGGATCAGGAGAACTATTGTTATTTAACTAGTAATTTTATAAACAAGTTTATTTATTTTGCATTGTGTCTCTTTCCTCTTGATATTTTTAACCTGTGACTGTTTTAATGAATGGTTATTCTACCATTAAAAAGGAATAGCATAAATAAGCCACAGTTAGTAAAGGCATGCAAGAAAAATTAGACACAAAAGAAGAAAAACAGATACATAACATCAAACACCAGCTTGCATTAAAAGAACAACACAAACACAGCCTAGTTGCTGATACTACACTATTTAAAAAACCCATAAAGATCAGTAAGTAAAACATCTACCACAAGGATAAACAATTCTGGATTGTGTACTATCACAGTGATTGCTAAGTACTACACTGTCTTTAACTAACTGACTACATGCCTTCCTTCTCTTACAAGCTAGAAGATCATCAGTCTACCAACCTATGCTGCCTTCTGTGTGAATTGCCTTCTACATATGTCTGTCTTTTGCCAAAATTATAGTTTCTTCCAGGGTTTTTTCTGTACATTTATTAACTCTTAAATAATGTGAGGATTTGGTGCAGTTATATTTCTCTCTGGTTTTCATTTTGTTCTATTAATTAACAGTTTATTTTCCACATTTTGTTTAAATTATATTTATACTATATGTGGTTTTCAAAAATATAGATATTACAATTTATAACCAGACAAAATGGAAATAACTAATTTGGTAGAAGATATCACTTCTTCAGAACTAGGAAATCTTCTTGTTCTGCTGCGCTTTATCCCCCCATTGGATAATGAAATATCCAGCCCCAAACACTGCCTCAGTGTCAATATTACCCATAGCAAGTTGTGTTTGTTGGAGTAGTCTTCCTCCCCAAAGACTGCCTCAGTGTCAATATTACCCACAGCAAGTTGTGTTTGTTGGAGTAGTCTTCCTCCCCAAACACTGCCTCAGTGTCAATATTACCCACAGCAAGTTGTGTTTGTTGGAGTAGTCTTCCTCCCCAAACACTGCCTCAGTGTCAATATTACCCACAGCAAGTTGTGTTTGTTGGAGTAGTCTTCCTCACCAAACAATGCCTCAGTGTCAATATTACCCACAGCAAGTTGTGTATGTTGGGGTCATCTTCCTCCCCAAACACTGCCTCAGTGTCAATATTACCCACAGCAAGTTGTGTTTGCTGAGGTCATCTTCCTCCCAAACACTGCCTCAGTGTCAATATTACCCACAGCAAGTTGTGTTTGTTGGAGTAGTCTTCCTCCCCAAACACTGCCTCAGTGTCAATATTACCCACAGCAAGTTGTGTTTGTTGGAGTAGTCTTCCTCCCCAAACACTGCCTCAGTGTCAATATTACCCACAGCAAGTTGTGTTTGTTGGAGTAGTCTTCCTCCCCAAACACTGCCTCAGTGTCAATATTACCCACAGAAAGTTGTGTTTGTTGGAGTAGTCTTCCTCCCCAAACACTGCCTCAGTGTCAATATTACCCACAGCAAGTTGTGTTTGTTGGAGTAGTCTTCCTCCCCAAACACTGCCTCAGTGTCAATATTATCCACAGCAAGTTGTGTTTGTTGGGGTCATCTTCCTCCCCAAACACTGCCTCAGTGTCAATATACCCACAGCAAGTTGTGTTTGTTGGAGTAGTCTTCCTCCCCAAACACTGCCTCAGTGTCAATATTACCCACAGCAAGTTGTGTTTGTTGGAGTAGTCTTCCTCCCCAAACACTGCCTCAGTGTTAATATTACCCACAGCAAGTTGTGTTTGTTGGGGTCATCTTCCTCCCCAAACACTGCCTCAGTGTCAATATTACCCACAGCAAGTTGTCAAACAATGCCTCAGTGTCAATATTACCCACAGCAAGTTGTGTTTGTTGGAGTAGTCTTCCTCCCCAAACACTGCCTCACTGTCAATATTATCCACAGCAAGTTGTGTTTGTTGGGGTCATCTTCCTCCCCAAACACTGCCTCAGTGTCAATATTACCCACAGCAAGTTGTGTTTGTTGGAGTAGTCTTCCTCCCCAAACACTGCCTCAGTGTCAATATTACCCACAGCAAGTTGTGTTTGTTGGAGTAGTCTTCCTCCCCAAACACTGCCTCAGTGTTAATATTACCCACAGCAAGTTGTGTTTGTTGGGGTCATCTTCCTCCCCAAACACTGCCTCAGTGTCAATATTACCCACAGCAAGTTGTCAAACAATGCCTCAGTGTCAATATTACCCACAGCAAGTTGTGTTTGTTGGAGTAGTCTTCCTCCCCAAACACTGCCTCACTGTCAATATTATCCACAGCAAGTTGTGTTTGTTGGGGTCATCTTCCTCCCCAAACACTGCCTCCAGTGTCAATATTACCCACAGCAAGTTGTGTTTGTTGGAGTAGTCTTCCTCCCCAAACACTGCCTCAGTGTCAATATTACCCACAGCAAGTTGTGTTTGTTGGAGTAGTCTTCCTCCCCAAACACTGCCTCAGTGTTAATATTACCCACAGCAAGTTGTGTTTGTTGGGGTCATCTTCCTCCCCAAACACTGCCTCAGTGTCAATATTACCCACAGCAAGTTGTCAAACAATGCCTCAGTGTCAATATTACCCACAGCAAGTTGTGTTTGTTGGGGTCATCTTCCTCCCCAAACACTGCCTCAGTGTCAATATTACCCACAGCAAGTTATGTTTGTTGGAGTAGTCTTCCTCCCCAAACACTGCCTCAGTGTCAATATTACCCACAGCAAGTTGTGTTTGTTGGGGTCATCTTCCTCCCCAAACACTGCCTCAGTGTCAATATTACCCACAGCAAGTTGTGTTTGTTGGAGTAGTCTTCCTCCCCAAACACTGCCTCAGTGTCAATATTACCCACAGCAAGTTGTGTTTGTTGGAGTAGTCTTCCTCCCCAAACACTGCCTCAGTGTCAATATTATCCACAGAAAGTTGTGTTTGTTAGAGTAGTCTTCCTCCCCAAACACTGCCTCAGTGTCAATATTACCCACAGCAAGTTGTGTTTGTTGGGGTCTTCTTCCTCCCCAATCACTGCCTCAGTGTCAATATTACCCACAGCAAGTTGTATTTGTTGGGATAGTCTTCCTCCCCAAATACCGTTGGGGTCTTCTTCCTCCCCAATCACTGCCTCAGTGTCAATATTACCCACAGCAAGTTGTGTTTGTTGGGGTCTTCTTCCTCTGCTGCCTTGTTTTTCAGCAATGCAGCCCAGGCCCTCAACCAACTCAAGCCAAGATTTCCTATATTTTGACATCTTCTGCAACTCCATGTTCTCCCATATTTTTCATCTGTCTCTAATTATCTTTTCTACACAATTTTAGGTCTTCCTTTATTTCTTTTGTCCTTGTGAGCTACAGAGAATGGATGGTCTTATTATACTATTAACAGGTTTTCTCAATGTGTCTCATCCAGTGTTAGTGTCTTTTCTTCACTTGTTGATTTCCTGGAATTTGTTTAGTTCTCTTCATAAGCTCCTTATCAATTAGTTTAGTTTATCAGTAATTATTTTAGTTGTTCTCTGTGTATCTGAGCCATACTTCAGCACTGATTTGACATTACAGTTAAATATTCTAACTCTGGTACAAGATTTAAGTTCTTTTGACTTCCACAAATGTCCTAGGGCTATCCCAGGAACTCCTCTTGTCTGTAATATGTATATGTTGATATCTCTATCTGTCCCCTCATCTGTGTCTACATTACTACCAACATGCATGTATAATTTCATTTCTTGAAGTGAGGTTTCACCAAGAGAGATCAAGATATCGTTTGCTTGATTTATTCTATGCAATATATGTCTTTGTCTTTCTTCTATTAACTTTTAGACTAAATTGTTATACCTCTCATCAAGTGTGCTTAATTTATCTGTCATCTGACAGGAGGGCATTATCATCAGTGAAGTCTGATCTTCAAGCTGTTCTTTCAGAGGCCACTGAATTCTATTTCTGATGGTAGATATTCTTAACTTCATAATCCAGTCTATAGTCAGCAAGAGTAATAATGGTGATAAAAAGCACAACTGTTGCCTTTGTTAATCTGTATGTCAATTCTTGCAGATAATATGTATATAAATGCAGAAAATCTGTATGTCCATGTTTGTAGCTAATTTATATGCTGAATGTGTCTATGTCTGTCGACATATTTTCACTATCCATAATTCAGAACCACAAACATATGAAGGAATCTTTTTGGTATTTAAAGTTGTATATTCTTTGAAGTTAGGATTTCTTATTTTTCTCTAAGTTGCCCCTTTGCCATCATCATTCTAATTCTAATATATCTCACAGTGGGAGTCTTCCATTAGTTTGAGCAGACAGGAAAATTTACTAACTTGTACTCGGGCTCTGAAGGTTATGGGTTCGATTCCAGGCCGCGTCCTTTGGTTCACGCTTGCATTTTTTCGGAGACTCCTGGTGTCGTCACTGGAGCTACGGTGTTCGTGCTTTGTGTGACGCTTTCGGCAGCTTGTGCTGCAGAAAGAGACTGAGCTATATGGGATTACACCCAGTGCAATTAAGTCAACCCTGTAAACTTTTAAGCGACTTTTTAAGCGACTAACTTGTCCTATTTTGTTATAATTTGAGCTCTAGTGTTTGAGGGGCCCTGGCTATTGACACTGTTTTTTTTTTGTCCTCTGGTAATTTGTTTCTCTATTGTAAATTATTCCTGTTATACTTATTTTGTTTAGGAAAATGACAACAAACATATATACCTGAATGGTGTGGTCCTGGAACAGAAGAAAGATCAGATTCATTGATTGGATTCAAGGATAGCCTGCATTATTCTGTATAATTATCCATCAGAATCTCCTCTTTCACGTTATACAAGGAGAATCTCAGCTCAGTGAATGAACTCTACAGCACTGGTCAGGATCCCCATGTGTGCATGTTAGAATCCACTCAATCCAGAAATATTTTATTGTGGGTAGGTATAATGGTTGTAAGACTTCCGGTCCCCAACATGGAGGATAGGCGGTTGAGCTGTTAAGGTCTCTGGAGGGTTTGCTTAAGCATTTTCCTCATGTTGGACTGGTAGTGCATGGTTCTGTCGCCCTGCTACTAAAGTGAGTGTGTGGAGCGACACTGTGAGCTGTGAATTTTTTGTGTGGGGTGCTTTTACAAATGTCCGAGGTTGTTTGTAGTGTGAATTGCATGTTCAGAAAATTTGCGGACAGCTGGTCGCTGAACTAACTGGGTTGCCTTATGCAGTAATGTGTGGCTGCTTATTTCCTAGTGACTGCCACTTCTGTTGACGATGAACTGTATTTTTCGTGGCGGACTTTTGTGTTGGCATTTTAGCAGCAGAATTATGCACATTATACCTGTGCGGGCTGTTGATATGTCAAGACTCCTGTCTGTTCCACTTTTCACATGGGGCAGTGAGGAGCATTTTGTGTGATATTCACAGGCACAGGAACAGGGCATTATGGGGCAGCCCTTTACCATGAAGTTGGAACTGCGACTAATTAAATAATTATTGTTGTAAAATTGTGCTAGAGCAGCGGCAATATAGCCTACTTATAACAATGTCCAATTGCTAAGGCATTTTTCATGTGCAAAACTTACACATGGGGGTCTGTTTTTCTACCCTTGTCTAAGAAGACCAGACATCTGATCCAGCACCTGGTGATTCGGGGGGGGGGGGGGGGGGGGGGGGGGGGGGGGGAGATATCACACCATTAGAGGAGTCCTATGACAAAGACTGACTTGAAAATATTGTCCACAAATGGATTTAGTTTTGAAAATGTTCACATTGTAGTTGGTAACAACACCTCCTGGAAACTCCAACTTACAAACAGATCAGAAAGAACAAGAAGTGAGAAGCAATAACTGTTTACGTATGCATCAGATCCTCTTCCATGTTGGTATGTAAAGATATTTGCTATAAGGCATTATGTATTTTTAGTAGGTCATATTCCATCTGAATGTAGACAGATTAAATAAAAGTACCTTAAATAGACAACTGTTACTTATTTAATACTCCTCTTCCACTCCAGTGTCCAGAATAAAAAGTACCTCAAATAGGCAGGTGGTTACTTATATAGTAGGCTTTCTTCTAACCTATAGTGCTGAGGACAGACAGAAAGTTAGCTCAGATAGTCAAATGTTACTTATTTTGTAGGTTCTCTTCCACCTCCATGGCAGAGGTGTTATAGGCGCAGTTCGTAATCCTGCATACCGCGTACGAAACACGGCTGTAAGCGATTTGGCAGATGACCACCATGCGTTGGTTTTCATATAATGGCATAAGTGTCGGTCGTTCAGAAAGCAATGGCAAACTACTGAGTGTAAACTTGCCAAGAAATCACATACATTGTATTTCTTTAATATATTAAAACACTGCGCCATAAATAAAATATTGCACGATTTCTTTCTTGGCATATTTTGCTGCATCTTGCCTGGTGCATACTGCAGAGGTATATATATTGTTATGTGAAAAATTAATGATAATTTGGCTGAGATATGATGTACATCGTTGTTAACTGTACATCGTTGCTGACATTGCCTGAATGTGTAGAACTATACTCATGGAAGTCTACAAGCATCATTCATACCTCTGCAGTATACCCCTGGCCAGATGCCAGGAAATAAATTGTGCAATATTTTATTCATGGCATGTGTGTTTAAAATCACATAGTCAGAAAAATGCTTGGGTTGACTGCAATGTCCTGTAAAGGATATGCAACTAACTTTTAACTACTACTCTCAGGAGTAGGGATAAGATAAAATGTCCCTCAATTAAACAAGTACTACTTGGTAGGACCTCTTCCACGCTGGGGTGTAGGGAACCAATAACAAGGTCCTCACTTTTCATTTGTTATTTAGAGGGTAATCTTCCACACTGAGGCGTAGGAATAAGATAAAATGACCCTCAATGACCTAAGCACCACCTCTTCCACACTGGGATGTAAACAATGTTGCATGTCTCCTGCAGGACACTGCCATCAATCCCAGCTTGATTTTCTAGGCAATTTGACATTTAGTAGTTTTCCATTGCTTTCTGAACAGGAAGTCAACACTGAAGTCCAACTGATAGGTGTAGGGGTTGAACCTCATACGCAGCCATCAGCATGTTGCAATTTTAAGTGCAGACGCATTAAGCCCCACGTCCACGTTGTTGTGGTGTACTGACCCGATAACAAGGTTATTCATTTGTTACTTATTTAGTAGGCCCTCTTTCACACTGTACTGTAAGGATGAGATCAGATGCCCCAAGGTTAAACAAGTACTGGTCTTCTTCCACACATGGGTGTAAAGACCTGATAAAAAGGCCCTCAGATTAGACAAATGTTATTTATGTAGATGTCCTTCTAACCTTTGATGCTGAGGTCATGCAGACAAACTCGCAGCTGGGTAATGTTAATTCTCTTACTTTACTATTTATGCATGGGTCAATCATTACAGTCTAGTCAAGAATTAGTTTACAGTAATAACTGTCTGCCGGTCTCTCTGGTCTAGGGGGTACACGACTTTCTCTGTAATCCCGTATACTCTCATAACGTGACGTCACATGCGCAAGAATTGGTAGCAGTTCTCTCTGCGTTGGTAACTTACGGGGTATGTGAGCCGGTCGCTCAGAAAGCAATGGCAAACTACTGAGCGTAATCTTGCCAAGATATCAACTATCAGCTGAAAGATGCTGATGTTGACAGTGATGTCCTGTAAAGGATATGCAGGGGGGGGGGGGGGGGGGGGGGGGGGGGGGGAATATAACTGTCTGTGTAATAAATTAGCATATCAGCTGGGATAAAGCGAGACAGACAGAGTTAAAACAACAACTTGAACAGAAGTTATTTAAATTAATAAATTGGATTCAGTAAATAGAAGTCAGGATTACATATTTCAAATAAAGTTGGGTGACACTCAGGTTAGCTGCAGTAAAATTGTGAACATGATATGAATAAGAGGAAAACAAGAAGTGGAGAGGATTAGCTTTATGAGAACATGATCGCAAATAATGAAGGCTGTTGCAATGATAAGCTTTTATCAGTAAATTAAAAACAACAGAGACAAAGGCAAAACGCACATAAAAAGAACTATATTTATATTTTATCACGCTCTGACATAGCACAAATGGAACAAAACTATGAAAATATTCTTCTTTGTACATTGTTAAATAACGCACATGATGCTGATGAATAGCAGCCCAGTTCTTATGAAGGTGCAAGTCCTCTGTAGTTGTTTCAGGGACCTGTCTAGTGAGTTTGTAACTGTTGGAGATAGCTAAAGTAGCTTTTCCCTGATGTCTGAAGGACATCAGAACAGAGTCAGTCCTTTCTGATGTTATTTCTGAGAATCTGTTAGGATGTTCTATGTATGAAGGACATCAGAACAGAGTCAGTCCTTTCTGATGTTATTTCTGAGAATCTGTTAGGATGTTCTATGTCTGAAGGACATCAGAACAGAGTCAGTCCTTTCTGATGTTATTTCTGAGAATCTCTTAGGATGTTCTATGTCTGAAGGACATCAGAACAGAGTCAGTCCTTTCTGATGTTATTTCTGAGAATCTCTTAGGATGTTCTATGTCTGAAGGACATCAGAACAGAGTCAGTCCTTTCTGATGTTATTTCTGAGAATCTCTTAGGATGTTCTATGTTTGAAGGACATCAGAACAGAGTCAGTCCTTTCTGATGTTATTTCTGAGAATCTGTTAGGATGTTCTATGTTTGAAGGACATCAGAACAGAGTCAGTCCTTTCTGATGTTATTTCTGAGAATCTGTTAGGATGTTCTCATAATGCAAGTTCTGTCTATTCGCTGTTAAGTGGCTCCTGCTTTAGAAAGTCTATCATCCTCATTTCCTACCAGGTTGCTGCGACTGTACATTGATTGGATGAGGTCATAAATTGCCCTTTATATGAAGCACATTGTTTTTAGCATGACACTGCATTGATTGCATGAGGTCATAAATTGCCCTTCATATGAAGCACATTGTTTTTAGCATGACACTGCATTGATTGCATGAGGTCATAAATTGCCCTTCATATGAAGCACATTGTTTTTAGTGTACTCGGCTCGCGATGATGGTGGAATTCTGCAAGAGGGCGTCTGATTGGTCTGGAACTCTGGGACCCCAGTATATAAGGCCTCGCACAGGTAGAACTGGCCTTTTTCCGTAGTCCACCACACTGAGTGACAAGGCGCCAATGCCTATTTCTATTGTGTGTTTAGTAGTTAGACCCTGAAGTTTTGCAGTGGTATGTAACCATAATTAATTTGTTTTATGTTATTTTTTATATATATTATTTTTAATTTTATAAACCATGTATAGCTTATAGTATTTTGTTTATTTAAATGTATAGTTCAGTAAAGCTATGACAGTATAATAATAATGAAGTGATTATCAAACTAATTAGATTTAAAATATAGCTAATCTTATACTGATTCCTAGCTTTAATCGTTAAGTTAATAATTTCTCTAGCAGTAACTAAAATTAACAAAAGAAATCTGTAAGCCCGGTTACAGATAACTGAGTTCGGAACAATGCCCAGGTAATGGCAAATGAGAGTTACCGGTTCTTGGAGAAAATGGCGCAGATCGATCTGGACTTCGACGAGTTATTTACAAGAAATAGATTAAGGAACAATTTAGAAGATACTTGTGTTAAGTTTTATGAGACTGAAAAGTGGGAGATTGAGGAACAGCACTTGGAGAATTGACACGTGGGAGGCCAGCTCAGCAAATAACATCTAGCCTTTGTTCTCGAGGCAACTTAAAAGGTAAATTTGGAATATTGGCTAGTGATAAAGGAGCAGACAATGTTTAACAGGTTAGGAGATAATTGGGCACACAGGGGCTTAGTAATACTTTATAATTATTCAGAACTAATGGTTTATTTTACAGCGGTGTAAATTATTGAGTTCAAGAATCTTGTTGTGGTAAGAGCTGGGCAAATATTGGTTGTATGAATTATTGAAGAAAATAATATACAGAATATTAGTGGAGTGGCTATGAGTGAATAAAGTAAACACACTTGGACTGCAGTCAATGAAAGACAAGGTACATTACAATATAGTTAAGTATTCAATATAGTATAGAAATTTGTTGTTCAGCAGTAAGTGAAGTCTTTCATCACCTCTGTCAACAGGAGGCAGTAATATTTGTAGGTGTATCAAGTTATTGGTGGAATCAGTGACTGAGATTCTGCTTTAAGTTAAGCATGGTGGTTGTCGCACGGGGGAGAGAATGTGATTTAATGCTACGTACCACCTTTCGCAAAGATATTTATATGCACTTGCTATGTGTCTAGTCGCAAGGAATAGTACACTAATGGTGTTGGCCTCAATCAGTGCTTGCTGGTTATTAATTTGCAATAATATTAGGAATAATATTAATGGCAACAATATATATTATAATTGTTTTAGGCATTATTATATCAGGTACAACTGATTTAATGAGGTCAGCTTGATCATGATATATGATACAGATAATGTAGATGAGTGATTTGGTGTCCCTGAAGCTTTAGGAGAATAACATTTAACAGGCTAGTACAGAGAGATGTTAGCAATCAGGTTTGGTGAGGTTCAGTGGAATATGACCGGTGTAGGTGTTTCCTATAACTAAACTAAGATAGACAGTGTAACTGATTTTGTGGTTTCCCTATGTAGATATACCAAGGTAGCAAAAGTGGGATATACCATGAGTAGGGGAAAGTAACCAGGATGATGGGTAATATTTATAACATATGTAGAGCAGAGAAGAGTACTTACATGTTAAGTGTGGCTTTACTGAGGGGAGGAATGTGATTTAGTGCTGCGTACCACCCTTCGCAGAGATATTAATATGTAGTTGTCATGTGACATGAAGCGTAAGATAGCAAAGTTTATAACCGGGGTATCATAGGAAGAATGATGGGGAACAGAGCGCACAACTGTACATTTGCTGTCCACTCACAAATAATATTACACTGATTGTGTTGGGCCTTGAATAACACTTATTGGTCATTAGTGTGTAATAATGACATAATATATATAGTACACTGTTTATTATATTAGAACTAATGTTCTGTATCCTGCCATGGACATTGTTGTTCTTGGATCCTGCCTCATATGAATGAGGCACTCTGGCCACTATTTTGTGTACTTTCACTTGGTAATATTGTGTGTTTATTTTATGAGC
Source organism: Cepaea nemoralis (assembly GCA_014155875.1). NCBI lineage: Eukaryota > Metazoa > Mollusca > Gastropoda > Stylommatophora > Helicidae > Cepaea > Cepaea nemoralis. The sequence goes on from JACEFZ010005354.1 coordinate 351,035, forward strand.
TATCTTAGGGGCCTCAATTGAGTTCCTGTGTAGTACATGTTTATCCTCAACTCTCTGTGAATGTTGTGATTCTTTTATGTGCAAATGTTACATTGTCACATTCTACAAATATGGTAATTCCACTGGGTATATGTGTCCATTGCTTTCCACGGTTGAACATGTTTTGCTTGTCGGCTAGTAATGTGTAATATCATGCGGTAATGTGTGTGGTGTCATGTTGTTGATATCCTTTATCATAACATGGGCATTGCAGGAGAGGTGTGCCCTGTGTCATATGGCATCCCTTATGGGTCTAGGTGTTTAAATGTCAGGATGGTGAGTGATGGCTGATTCCTGACATATGGTCGCATCAGGGTGCAACTGAGAGGACATGATGATAGACTGGTGGATTTCAATTCTGGTTTCATTGGGGGAACATCAATGAATATAGTATTTGGAGTTTTTGGTGTTGGTGGGAGAGCAGGGGTCACCTGGAGAGTGGAACCCATCAGGTATGACATGCATGGACAGCAATTACTGTTATAAATGAGGCTATGGTAGTTGTTATCAATGACTGGGTGTAGTGATGTAGGTACCGGATTAAGAACTACATGGATGGGCATTGTCTTATGAGTATCATGTGATGATGACTATGGTTGTGATGGTGGCTATGATGGTAGCGGTCATGTGATGATGATGGTAGCCATGATGAGGATGATGATTATACCCGCCAGGGGCTGGGGTGGCCTGTAGTAATCAAGGTGGACTGTATGTAGACTATACTGTGGTATTGGCCACAATCAGGGTGTCTGGTGAATGTGTAGAAAACCTTGGAGGCTGTTGAATAGGTGCTCCCTGTCATTTATATTTTATGTGGAGCACATCCTATAACCTATTCATATCATTGTTGTCCAGTTGAAGCATCATGTGGTTGGTGTGAATTTACACAGTCCATGTCTATGTTTGTGCCACAAAGACATTGTTTACATACACCAGTGTTGTAGTGGTTGTCCTATGAAGTCCATGTGTTGATGCAAATAATGAGTCTTTGATGATTAATAATTAGATGTTGTGTTTGCCTACAATGTCTGATGTATGTTGGCCAGGTCAGTGTTGAGATGTTGTGTTTGCTCGTGATGTAAGTGAATCTAATGAATGTGTCAGGATGTTGCGTCTTGTGTCTATTCGTCACAAGTACAAGAGTGTTGTCTGTCTTACGTAGAGAGACTGGGTGTTGTTGTTGTCTTGTTGGGCCATCATGTTGAGATGTTTGACTTGTCTTTGCCTAATATTTTTGTTGGTTTTTATTTTATCTACAGGAAAAGCCAGAATTCTAGTTTTAGATTTTAGATTTTCCTGGGTTTTTAGTAGACTGGAAGTTTTTGGTGGACTAGAAGTTTTTGATAAATTAGGTTTAGTGGATCAGTTTTTGGTGGATTAGTGTTTGGTAGATTTGTAGCTTTTACTGGATTAGAAGTTTTTGCTACACTTAGGAATTTGGTTTGTTAGGTTAGTGTCTTCGCTGTTTGATGTTTGCTGTATCCTAATTTCTTTGTTGATGCTACATGTCTGTATATTATTGTGAAGTTTAGAAGTTTAATAAACAAATGATGCTTGTGTTACTCTTACTTTGTTGTTTAGTTGATAGACTCTTGTTATAGTCATTGGTGTTAGAACAACCCTTGGAGTAATTCTTTGTCTGGGATTGGAGAATATTGTTCTAATCCCCTGTCGGCCCACCCTGGACCTTCTTAAACCTTAATTCTTTTCTATTCTTGTTAACCGAGGACGGTGAGAGGTTCTTTCTCTTTATTCATTTTCTTCTTTGGCCCTACGCAGTCAGGGTTTGCGCTCTTCTCCTCACATCACCGTAGCAGAAGTAAGTGGTCCTTGCTTCCTGTTTATACCTCTGTTTTCATTAGCATGACACTGCATTGATTGGATGAGGTCATAAGTTGCCCTTCATATGAAGCACATTGTTTTTAGCATGACACTGCATTGATTGGATGAGGTCATAAGTTGCCCTTCATATGAAGCACATTGTTTTTAGCATGACACTGCATTGATTGGATGAGGTCATAAGTTGCCCTTCATATGAAGCACATTGTTTTTAGCATGACACTGCATTGATTGCATGAGGTCATAAGTTGCCTTTCATATGAAGCACATTGTTTTTAGCATGACACTGCATTGATTGGATGAGGTCATCAGTTGCCCTTCATATGAAGCACATTGTTTTTAGCATGACACTGCATTGATTGCATGAGGTCATAAGTTGCCTTTCATATGAAGCACATTGTTTTTAGCATGACACTGCATTGATTGGATGAGGTCATAAGTTGCCCTTCATATGAAGCACATTGTTTTTAGCATGACACTGCATTGATTGGATGAGGTCATAAGTTGCCCTTCATATGAAGCACATTGTTTTTAGCATGACACTGCATTGATTGGATGAGGTCATAAGTTGCCCTGAATATGAAGAACATTGTTTTTAGCATGACACTGCATTGATTGGATGAGGTCATAAGTTGCCTTTCATATGAAGCACATTGTTTTTAGCATGACACTGCATTGATTGGATGAGGTCATAAGTTGCCCGTCATATGAAGCACATTGTTTTTAGCATGACACTGCATTGATTGGATGAGGTCATAAGGTGCCCTTCATATGAAGCACATTGTTTTTAGCATGACACTGCATTGATTGGATGAGGTCATAAGTTGCCTTTCATATGAAGCACATTGTTTTTAGCATGACACTGCATTGATTGCATGAGGTCATAAGTTGCCCTTCATATGAAGCACATTGTTTTTAGCATGACACTGCATTGATTGGATGAGGTCATAAGTTGCCCTTCATATGAAGCACATTGTTTTTAGCATGACACTGCATTGATTGGATGAGGTCATAAATTGCCCTTCATATGAAGCACATTGTTTTCAGCATGACAATGTAATATTTGATACAAAATTATTTTTTAAAACATAATAAAAATGAAACAACAGAATTTAACAAAAGGCAAGAACAGAGAAAAGCAGAGAAGGAGGAGGAGGACAAAGAAGCAAATATTACCAACTTCAGGTTCCTCTTCTACACCGGGATGTTGAGTTATACAATCTCTAAGATAGACAGATGCTACTTACGTGCGTCTCTGCTACTCTAGGTAGTATATAGAGCCTAACAGTTAGGTCAATGTTATTTATGTATGCTATTCTTCATCTCCCGCGAGGTGTAGGGATGACAAAGAGTGCTCTTCAAACAGCGCTGTCAGCAGCTTTACTGTAGCTAGTATCTATTCCGTTTTTAGCTCCTTGGTATCTGTTCAATGTGGTCATCCTCACAGAAAATGTATGGCCATCTTAGAGGCCATACTTCTTGCTTTTTTGGGGATTCCATAGTTAGCATTCTATTTAACTGGGAATTCTCCTATAATTGTTTTATTAAACTGGGAATACTCCCACAACTGTTTAATTAAATTGGGAATTCTCATATAATTGTTTAATTAAACTTGGAATCCTCCTATAATTGTTTTATTACATTGGGAATACTCCTATAACTGTTTAATTAAACTGGGAATACTCCTATAACTGTTTAATTAACCTTGGAAGCCTCCTATAACTGTTTAATTTAACTAGGAATCCTCCTATAACTGTTTAATTAAACTGGGAATCCTCCTATAACTGTTTAATTAAACTGGGAATACTCCTATAACTGTTTAATTAAACTGGGAATACTCCTATAACTGTTTAATTAAACTTGGAATCCTCCTATAACTGTTTAATTTAACTAGAAATCCTCCTATAACTGTTTAATTAAACTGGGAATCCTCTTATAACTGTTTAATTAAACTGGGAATCCTCCTATAACTGTTTAATTTAACTGGGAATCCTCCTATAACTGTTTAATTAAACTGGGAATTCTCCTATAACTGTTTAATTAAACTGGGAATACTCCTATAACTGTTTAATTAAACTGGGAATACTCCTATAACTGTTTAATTAAACTTGGAATCCTCCTATAACTGTTTAATTTAACTAGGAATCCTCCTATAACTGTTTAATTAAACTGGGAATCCTCCTATAACTGTTTAATTAAACTGGGAATCCTCCTATAACTGTTTAATTTAACTGGGAATCCTCCTATAACTGTTTAATTAAACTGGGAATTCTCCTATAACTGTTTAATTAAACTGGGAATCCTCCCATACTTATTTAATTTAATCGTGGGATCCCCACCCCTCTTCCCCCCATACTTGTAATTTAATTGAACTAAGTTTCTTCTCGTACTTATTATTTAACTGTAAACCCTTCATACTTATTTATCTTAACTGTGAACACTTTCATATCTGATATTTAATTTAATTGTGAATCCACCCGTATCTGTTATTAAATTCAACCGTGAATCGACCCATATTTGTATGCATTTCAATTCTGAGTCCTCCAATGCTTCTTATTTACTTGAATCGTGAATCCTCTCATACTTGTTAATTTGACTTTTAATCTGCCCATAATTGATATTTTATTCAACTAATAAATGTTCCGTATATAATCAATATTTAGTCACATTAATCAAACAAATTAATATCAACTCTGTAACAAAATGCAGGAATAAATAGAGAAAAACCAACAGCGGATCAATGCTCAGTTTTCAGAATCAAGTAAAGATTCTCACCTGTAGAATAGACCTTCTTTCTTCATATGCTGGCCGCATGCTAGAACTCACCCTTGAGGGGGTTCTGCTTAGGAGGTCACTTCTTGTTGGACCCACACAGCACAAGAGTCGCAAGCATCCAGTAGCCAGAATTTTATACTAAAGCCAGAAGAAACAAATTAATTAATACTAAATATAAAACTGACATATATCACTTATATAAAACCGATATGTGTTATCTAGAGTGCCTCAATATAGATCCGCGTCTGCTGCGCCATAATAATGTATTTAAAATCTACAACAAGCATGAGCTCGTTAACTATAACAATAACAAGTCTCACCAAATAAACTTGAGAATGCGAAATAAGGACGTGGCTCCGGCAAAAGTTCAACACCTTTTTAATTCGGTGTTACAGAATAATAACATCAAATTTCAGTGGCATCATAGAGTTCCCGTTTACACCTGGACAACATGTATTTACAGCATCCACAATTAATATTATCTATATCTGCATCTTTCCCTTTGACGCCCAGTCTATTTCTATTCCAGATCCTTGCCGTTATGTTTATCAGAGTTTCGTCTATTTTTTTCAGTCCAATGTTCTAGATCCATAGTTTCTTCTCAACAAATGCTTCCTCTTGTTATCCACTTAAAGTCCATTGTACCATTGCATCCAAATATCCAATTGCCACACGAATTTGGTTCCACAATCGAAATACACAACCACCCTTTAAGATGTATCCACAGCGTATGCCTTGGTTGTTATGTTTTCGTTTTTGTGACATATCTCGTATCCCTGAGTTTTGGCGCACTATCCACTTTGCTGTACTTTGCTGTACAATTAGGGATTTCCCTTTTATCCTCTCTGCCTCGTGTGTTTCAGCAATAGCCATATGGCATAGAGCTGCTGTGGCATAACGGTTAGAGAAGTTGCTTACAATGATGGTGTTCATGGCATAATGGTTAGAGCAGTTGCTTACAATGATGGTGTTCAGAGTTCAATCCCCAGCAGTTGCAGAATTATTTTTTTCAACCACCATAGCTGTTGCAACATTATAGCCTCATAAAACTAGTTAGTTGCATATCCTTTATAGGAGGTCGCAGTCAACCCCAGCAATCATGGATGTCTGTGATCTCTTGGCAAGTTTACATTCAGTAGTTTGCCATTACTTTCTGAAAGACCGGTACCCATACTATTTTATAAAAAATCCAACGCAAGGCGGTCTGCTGCCAAATCGCCCACAGCTGTGTTTTGAACACGGTATGCAGGATTACGAATTGTATCCATAACCCCTTCACCATGGAGCCGGCCATAAAACTAGTACCAGATAATGCTCAGACATTTCTGGGAATCGCCCGGGAAGGAAGGTATGAGAGGAAGGGAACTGACTATCCCACCTCAGTATGCTAATGACCTAGAGAATGTGAACTATGACCTGACCTACCCAGCAAGTCAATTTCTCTTATTCTTATGTCACACATATAGTAGTATACAGTTTCTGGCATAATCCTCGAACATGTGGCACCAAACTCAACAATATCCTTACATGAGAATGTGAGCTTCAAGAACTGAACTAACCTTAGGTTCATTGCAGTGACAAAGGGCTCTGAGAATCTTAATCTTCAGGTCCATGAGGGTGTACATTCCTAGTCTGGGCACCAGGTCTTTGCCGACAACGACAGAGCACACAAAGTCTTGTGTGTATCTGCTGGCACTAGGGCTGGGTAGATTGGTAGAGAAGGCGAGACAAAATCAGTCACAAATATATATATATGTGGGAGATAATTAAGAATTTCTTCATTGCCAGAAATAAAACTTTCATCTCTACCTAGGCCAACTGGGCTGAGTTGTCATCTGTTGAAAGGTCTAGGACAGGACACTTTCAGCAGACGTAAAATTCAAAAATGGCTTTGACATGGCCATCTGCTGGAAAAGTGAAGAACCATATCGGAAAGTCATGTGGAACATCAGAAGAGATGGGCATGTCTAATTTATCAACAAGGAGATTTTAAATACAGTCCACAAACTCTGTAATATTAACAAAAATTAATGTGTCATATTCCAGAATCACACATGTTGTAATTGCGATTACATCGCGATAGAATCGTCATAAGTGGTATCTGCACAATATTTTTTGGTGACGTAACTTCCTTAGAGCAAGATGGCGGGACATTTTTTCATCCCTTAGAACGGAACGTGTGTTTGCCTAAATGTTTGTAGTTTAAGTGTGTTTTTCATGGTGGAATGGAGTTCGGGCCGTGCAACGGAGTTTGTGCATGCGCACCCGGACTCCCTTCAACATATCATCGGCGCCTGGTGGCGATATTTAAGCCAAACATGACAACCAGGCAACAAATGGCAAGGACACAACGTGGGAAAAGAGCAGGCGCATGCAGGAAGCGGTTAAAGTGTGACAGATTGGGCATCGAACACGTTTGAGTACTGTACTGGAACTGTACATCATTTAGACAACGCCGACCCATTCTCGAAAAACTACTGTACGGAAACGATATTGTGGTCTTACAAGAAACACAGCTCGGTGACGAACAGTCAATGTCGCAGGGTTTCAGAGCTTCTATAACAGGCAGCACCTCGGACAGGCCATTCTGGTCCGCGACAACATACTGGTGTCTGAGATCGATATGTCCGCCTGGAACAGTGATGCCCTGCAAGTGCAGGCATTAAGAATAATGACGCCAGTGCAGCTTGTAATCGTGAACGTTTATGCGCGTAATGGGAAGGTCTAAGTTCGACAATGGCAGAGTTTGTTCGATATGGATGAAAGACATATCATCTACTGTGGGGACTTCAATGCCAGAGGTATCAATGGGGGAATAGCATCACTAATAGACAGGGAGAAGATCTGAAGGACGCCCTGGCATCTGCTGCTCTAGTCTGTCTGAATGATGGGTCAGGATGGCGACTCGACCAGGTGATTCTGACAGTGTCATTGACTTGGCTCTGGTGTCGCCCACCATCGCACCAAGGTGCCGGTGGGGCACACTGGGATACCACGACAGTGACCACTACCCTTGTGTCATCCTAATCAAGAAAGACAGGGCCAGGCGTCAAGGAAACAAGACAAATGCCTTCCCGTATGACAACACTGGTCAAGACGCCATAAGCAAGATCAGAAGAAGAAAACTAACTTCCTCCCGCAGGAGACAAGAAAGATGGTTGCAACCACCATGGTGGAATGGAGCGGTCGAGAAGGCATGGCTGGGAAAGAGGCAGGCTGTCAAAGACTGGCAAAAATCCAGAAAGGCTAACATGCCACAGGGTGAGTTGGCGAACCTGAAGACTGAGGTCCATAGGACAATGACTTTATTCAAAATCACATGGAAAAAGTCGGATGCGGATAAAGGTAAGGTCCTTTTTGCACGCTACATAGAGCAGACTGACCAGAAAGACAAACCTGCCACACAGAGGACCATAACGACACTCTCTCAGTTGTGCAATGGGGTCAGTACAGATGAAGAATACATAATCACAGCTGAGACAATACGTGGGATGCTCAAGAAATCACCTAACACCGCCCCAGGCCCAAGCGGCATCCGATATCGTGACCTACTGGTGATGTCAGATGATGACATGGAAGAACTGGCCAGAGAATTCAACACCAGTATCCAGAGGGGTCAGGTTAAAGAGGAATGGCTACACAGCTACTTGCTGCCGCTGCCAAACCGAACAAAGACCATTCCAATATAAGCGGCTACAGAATCATTACGATGCAGAATACTGCTGGCAAGCTACTGGCGAAAACTGTAGCACACAGACTTGCTTGTGACTTGGAACAACTTGGCTGCTTCCCACCCACACTTGGAGGATACAGACGTAACAAAGAGTCATGGCTGAATGCGGCAGTCTTTGCTCAAGATGTTTACGAAGGATGTCAGGTCAGAGAAGAGACATGTGCGGCCGCCATAGACTTAGAGGATGCATACAATAAAGTAGCCTTCGAGCACTTGATGCAAACCCTCCTCAGACTGAAAGTGTCCCCTCACCTTGTACGATGGATAGCTGCAGGCCTGCTCCAAAGGAAGGTGGTGCTAAGATGTGGGAGTTGGTCTTCTGAGCTGACAACGATATGTCCAGGATTGCCGCAGGGTTCACCACTGTCACCAGTACTATTCAACGTGTATACGGTGCCGATCACTGAACTACAGTTGGACATTAGGGGTAGGACTCTGTCATTTGCTGATGATATTCTCGTGTATCGACAGGGTCGAGATAGACAAGGGGTTGCCAATGATATGCAGGGCGAACTAGATCGAGTTTCCTCATGGTGTGCGGATGCCAGTGCCATGTCAACCCTGCAAAGGCATCGGTTACATGGTTCTCCCTAAACAACCATATTAGTGAACACAGACCTGCCGGTAGTGAGAATGGATGGGAGCATTTTGAATAGAACCCAGTCGATAACATATCTTGGCGTGAGGCTTGTTCGTAGCTTGTTGCCATGAGTCTAGTTATGAGGACAACAACTCAGCTAACAGTTGTTAGTTGTAACAACTGGTCACGATAAGGATCGCTGAGAGGGAGACGGTAAAGATTGAAAGAGCCAATAGAATCGCGAGCTGAGGCCACGTGATGTATTGGGTGAGCGATTAGCGGGGAGTTGAGATTTCAGTCTGCCGGGAAAACACAGCCATGTTCACATCACAGAAATCGACAGACCAGCGTTATACTATGAAGGGGTGGACAGTGACCCAACTATGAATGTTAAATCAACGCCTACACTGCAGGAGGCAGAGTGACATAGTTACTGAGATCATGTGTTCCGCAAGCAGGATGGTCAAGTTAATACGCCAGGTCGTTTATCACGCTACTGCACAGAGAGTGAGGCTAGCCATGTCGCTGAGTAGCTGAGGGCCAGAAATGACCCAGTACGGCGAGGTGTAAGTAAGAACATTGTTAGCTGTAGAGTGATATGAACTTATTAATGAATAAACAACGTGATTACTTCAGTATGCTTTGGAACGCTGCAGTTCTGTGTGTTGTTGGACATTTCATACATAAGTTGTCAGTGTGGCTAAAGAAATACCCCTACAAGCACATTGGCACCTGTCTTTCAGAGATCATGTCGATTATGTCATAACGAAAGCTCGAAAAGGTTTGTCAGCAATGAGAGTCATGGCGACTACCAATATCGAGCAAAGACTGCTAATACTTCTGTTCCAAGGACTGGTGCTTTCACCCATTGAGTATGCCCTGGCCATCCTTACTATCAGCCCTACACAGACTGGAAGACTTGAAAAGGTACAAAAGCGAGGCCATGCCCATCATTTTGGGCTGCACAAGAGACACCAGCTGTGTAGCGATGAGATACCTCCTTGACTTCCCGACAATGAACCACAGGATCAAGATCTGGAGAGCTCGTGCATACTTGAAAATAAGTGCGGATGAACAGCACCCTCTGCATGAAGATATATTCAGAGAAAAGGGCAACAGGATAAAGAGGGGCAAATCATGGGTGGGTCGGGCGGAGGATATCATCAGACAGGTCTGCAGTCCTACCAGTATCAACCCCGGCAAGGAATGGGTGCCTGTGCCTCCAGCTTTTAAGTGCACCTTCTCCTGCATTATCACACTTGACAGACGGTGCAGAGAGCAGAATCCTATCACTGTCAATGCAGAGGTCAATGAGCTCATCAATGAACACACAGACAACCCCCAAGTGCTCATCTATACAGATGGCACAGTTGTAAAGCAGCAGAGAAGTGCATGGGCATTTACAGCCCGTTCAGCGGGCCGAACCGTCCAAGAATCCAGTGGTGCCCACACTATGCCCACGAGCAGCATGACGATGGAGGTGATGGCAGTAACACAGGCTTACCTATGGCTAGAAGCACAGCATTATACCAACGTGTGTGTACTAAGTGATTCAATGAGCATGATTCGGAAGGTCGAAGCTGGATCTGTACGTAGACAGTGGACTGAGTCGCTGAGGAAGTCTGTTGTCCGTAAAGTCACCTTCATCTTTGTCCCGGGACATGCGGGAGTCGAGGGAAATGAACGAGCTGATAAACTGGCTGGTTCTGCACCCCCTGCAGATAGCCAGCCCATGGATCGTGCCGATGTTATTAACGTCCTTAAAGACATGTTGAGAACAGAGGGCTTTGACATCTCATCCATTATATGCCATGTCGATAAGCATGGGCAGTAATGTTCTGCCATCTCACTCGATCACCAGAGTTGTGAATCAGATCCGTGTTTCTGTCTCAACCATGCCATGTGGCCAAGCCATCCAGGTATTTAATTCTTGGTCTTCCCTTTAGTCTCCTCCCTTCAATCTTGCCAGTTGTCACTAAGTTCTCCAATTCATCTCTTCTCATAACATGCCCAAAAAATGTTGACTGTCTACGTCTAATGACTCTAATCAGTTTACGATCTTCATTTGTTTCTTGAAGGACTTGTTCATTGGTTTTTCTGTCTGTCCATGGTATTCTATAACCTCTACACTGTGAATTATACTAGGCCTGCTCAAGGTGGAGGTGAATGTTACAGCTCTGAGCCGCTCTGCCCCCCAAGACAAGAAGTATTTAATTTCTATCCCTTCTAGCACTGACTTACTAACCAAACATTAGAAGAAATCAGAAATACCTCATAAGTCCACCAGGTGGAGAAAAGGAAAAACACATGAGGTCAGGATACTCCGGACGCAGTAACACTGCCATAATGGCTGCCACTCCTGCTCCCAAGCTGTGGCCAGTGATGACTAGTCTAGCTTCAGTCTGAAAGATAAGATTTCAGTTTAAACCCTCAGTACACATGTGATGAGATAATAATATACAGGATAAAATCAGATAAAACATAAATTTAAACTATTGCTACGTGTTGTAAAGAAGAGAGAATGAAGAAGCAGCAGATGATAGAAAATAAGAATAAGGGGTGAGCATGAAGGAGGAGGAAGAGGAACAGAAAGGGGATGAGGAAGAGGAGAAAGGAGGAGGAGGAGGAAGAGAATAAGAAAAAGAAGAAGAAGAAGCAGCATAGGAGGAGAATAAGAAGAAGACAAATAAGAAGGGATGATAATGAGGAGGAGGGGGAGAAGCAGAAGGAAGGCGAAGGGAGAGAAGCAGAAGGAGGAAGAGAAGAAAACTTTGCAAATATTCTATCTCTGTAATTTACTGAACTGACCTCAAGCTGAGCAAAGGCTGTGTCCAGAATTCGTAGTGACCGCAACTCTGCAAGAATATAGTTGGCACAGTCTAGCATTGCAGCGTGGCAGTAACTGCTTGTGACACCTGGGATATCAAACTTTGAACCCGTAGCAGACAAGTCAGCAAGAACATCCTGGCAGACAGTTACACAATACATTCTCAAGCATACCATTTGTTTTTATTCAATTGTTGTTACATGCAAAAATATATGACACTTTTGTTAAATATTGTTAGCTAGCTAGTTTGTAAATCAACATCTGAGAGATGAGATGCTTGAGGAGAGCAGCCAAGTTAACTATCCGAGACCAACAAAGAAATGATGTTATCAGACAGACAATGGGATCAACACCTTGTGCCACATATATTAAAAGACAGAAGATCGAATGGTTTGGCCATTTCATTAGAATGCAACACCATCAACTACCAGCACCGACCCAACATCAAAGATCTGCTACGAGAGAAGAAAATAGATTGATGACATCAAAGACATTGTACAATCACATAAAATGACACTATCCAGTGCCACCCATCGGGCAATGGAGCACCATCTATTCTTCCCCATAACACTTGATAGAAAAAGTGGAAGATGATGATGATAATGAGTTAGTTAGTTAGCTAATTATCAGATTATCCTCACTGTACATGGAACCATTCAGTCCATAAATGTGTGGATCCCCCTCCTCAGTATCTCCCTCGCCATGTAGCAGCAGCCACCACCAGTTCTGTGTTGGTTTACTATTCTTCATTGGCCCCATACATTTAACCATCCTGCCTCTCTGAGAGTATTCAGTATATCAGCCCGGTCTTTTGCTCGTCTGAAATTGTTCAATACAAGAACACATGGCCCTGTACAATGTCAGGCTTGAGAGCTGTGACAGGTAAGCATGAAGAGTTGATAATAATAGATCATAACATATGCAAGCATATACATTTAAATAATGACACTGCAGATTTCCGCTGGCTTTCTGAGGAAAGAGGAAAGTTACTGAGTGAGCGGCTCAGTAAAGTTATACACTAGGTATTCACACATAACATGTTTTTACATACGAAAATACTAGACACATTACAATGTTAGACTGGAGAATTGTGACCAGCATTGACACAGATAACTTTTGTAAAATGTTGCACAGATACAACATGCAAAATAATGCAAACAAAGGCAGCAAACCATCAGATGAACAACATTCTGTATAACATATAATTGATTATGGATATCAGAAAACATGTTTTAAGATGCAATATACTGCCCTATTAATGTGATCATCATATGTATTAATCACACTATTTTTTTTTAGTATTGTGGGGGGGGGGGGGGGGGAGGAGGACTTATAGGGAGGAAATACGAAAAAGTGTGGTGGGTGAGCAGGTCTGGAAATAGGGTGAAGGAATGCATGGGCCAAAAAAGGTTGAGAACCACTGTTCAAGTTATTCCCATCTTATAATGTGTGCAAAACAATTTTAACTGCTTTATTCTGATGTTTGTGATAAGTTTCTTTGCATCTTGCCTTTTTCAACCATTAGATTAAGCATTTTGGCTATCTATGGTATTTTTAAAATATTATTCTATGAAATCATATTGCTGTAGCTTCTAGACATCTTCTTTATTTTTATTAACTGAATAATTTACCACATGTTTATTCTATATAAAGAAAACAGCTTACTATACAAATTTTGTATAAACAGAATAGTCTGTCAATTAAATTGTTGTTATATTTTCTATATAAAAATATCAACAAGTTAATTGCACATGTTCAAAATCCTCTATATACTGGACAAACAGCACAGGAAATATTGAAATACCTGGAAAGAAAGCGTGCCTCGTATACTGATGACAACAGACTGTGTTTCCCTGTCAACCACCACAAAAAATGGCACTTGCTTGTACTGGCCAGACAGAAAGTCCAATATGTATTACAGTAATGCTTATCATTATGAGAAATCTAGGTAATACACTACTTTAGAGGTGAGACCTTAACTCTCATCACATATATTTTGAGGTGGCAGTACCTGTTTCCATGTTTCCAGCTTTGGCTTCATAGAGATATCACTAAACAATTAGAAAGCTATCATATGAGGCCAATATTCCTAAATGTTTCTACTGGAAGCCAGCATCTGTGACTGATAATTTGTTGTTTCATTTTTGTTCAGGTTACAATTTCATAATATTCTTTTGATAACACTGTTTGGGATGAAGAGGCACTAAAGTGCAGGATTGGAGTCATGTCATACCATCATCTTGCTAACTGGGGTGGGTGATCATGCCTCTCCACATCTTCCAGTCTGCAACAGCATGTATCAGTTCATGTGCTGACACCTTTCCATGTCTTGACAAACAGCTAGTAAGAACCTTCTCTTATTGTCTTCCCCTGTCTCTTGTTCCACAAATCTTTACAGTTGTGACATGTTTCAGTTTTTTTCTTGTCACTATGAGGCCAAAAAATGATTACTACCTTTTTCTGATGTTTGGTATTAGTACTCTTCATGCGTTAGTCCGTTTTACAACATTTAGCTTACTCATTTTGACTGTTCGGGGAATTTTAAGCATTCTTCTGTAAAACCAAATCTCTTGCGGTCTGAAGGGATTTTTTGCTTGCTAACTAATTGTTCTTCTACTCAGAATCATAATGAGAAGAACCAAAAAGAAAATAAAAATGGAAATTAGTGAAGAACAGTATGGATTTGTGGAAGGAAAGGGCACAAACAATGCAATTTATACATTACGGACACTAATAGAAAGGTCAATAGAGAAACAGAGAGACATATATTTGTGTTTCATAGATTATACTAAGGCATTTGATAAAGTAAAACATGATGAACTGATTAAAATGTTGGAAGATATCAACATTGATGGAAAAGATTTAAGAATAATAAAGAATGTTTACTGGAACCAAGTAGCAGCAATTTAAAATGGGAAATAAAGAGGGTAGTTAGCGAACAGATAAAGCTAGGAGTACGACAAGGGTGTGTCTTGTCACCTGATCTTTTCTCCGGTATAGCGAAGTAATAATGAGAGAAATCAAAGAGATGCCAGGAATACTAGTGGAGGTTATAATATAAATAATATACGCTATGCAGATGACACAGTATTGGTGGCGGACAATTCAACAGACCTACAACAATTATTAGATGTTGTAGTAACAGAGAGTGCAAGGAAAGGACTCTCCTTGAATATCAAGAAAACAGTAACAATGGTAATATCAAAGAAAATGGTAACACCAAAATGTGACATAGAAATAGAAGGGAAAATCCTTAACCAAGTGGATAATTTTAGATACCTAGGGGCATTTATAACATCAGATGGAAGATGTACAACAGAGATTAGGAGCAGAATAGGGCAGGCAAAAGCCGCATTTCAGAAAATGAAGAGTATCTTATGCAATAAGTCGCTAGCACTGAATGTAAGAAAGAGAGTGCTGAAATGCTATGTAGAACCAGTTTTGCTGTATGGCAGTGAATCTTGGAATGTAAATGAACAAATTAAGAAGAAATTAGAAGCAACAGAGATGTGGTTCCTGAGACGAATGTTGCGAATTCCTTAGGACTGCCAGAGTAACTAACGACGACTGCCTGAAACAGGTCTAATGAAACTAGAACATTATATACAACAATAAGACAGAGACAAACATCTTTCTTCGGTCACGTGATGAGAAGAGAGGCATTGGAGAACATCGTAACAACTGGAAAGATCGAGGGAAGAGAGGCAGAGGCAGACCAAGAGAATGATGCTGGATGGATTGAGACGGTGGCATGGAGGAATATCAGCAGCAGAGTTGATCCAGAAAACCTAAAGACCGAGATCTATGGCGAGCCATGAACGCCTACGCCAGCCGGCACGGCACTTGATGATGCTGATGAACTAGATGCTTGCAAAGAATACCATGGACAGCAGAAAGGACCAATGAACAGGTCCTTCAAGAAACAAACGAAGATCGTAAACTGATTAGAGACATTAGATGCAGACAGTCAACATTTTTTGTTTGGGCATGTTATGAGAAGAAATGAATTGGAGAACTTGGTGACAACTGGTAAGATCGAAGGGAACAGACCAAGAGGAAGACCTAGAAGCAAATACCTGGATGGCTTGGCCTCATGGCATGGTCGAGACAGAAACACGGAGCTGATCCACGACTCTGGTGATCGAGTGAGATGGCAAAACATGAAGGCCCACGCTTACCGGCATGGCACATGATGGATGGATGGTGGAACTAATTGTCCAGGATTCACATTTATATGTTAAAAATGGTTCTATGTAACATGCAAACAATATTTGCTAACATCCATTGACAGGGATTTATTGCATAAGATGTTCTTCATGTTATAAAATGCAGTATGGTTTTAAAAATAAAAACTTCAATAACTGACCCATATACTTGAACAAGTGCAAGCTCAAGTACAGAGAGAAACATTGCACAAAATATTCAAAAACCTCTGTCCACTATCAAAGTCAAATATGATCAGCAGACAGTACTCAACTATCTTAATTATAACACTTCCCAGATTCAGATAGGTCTATTAAGCCACCTCTGAACCCAACAGCTCTAACCAGCTATTTCTGAACCAATCACTGAATCTAATAGGTCTAACCAGCAACCTCTTAGTCGAATAGGTTTAACCAGCAAGCACTGATCCCAATAGGTCTAACCAGCAACCACTGAATCTAATAGGTCTAAAAAGCCACCAATGAACCAAATAGGTCTAACCAGCCACCACTGAACCCAGTAAGTCTAACTAGCAACCACTGGACCCAATAAGTCTAAACAGCTACCTATGATCCAAATATGTTTAATGGCTACCACTCTACATAATAGGTCAAATGACTACCACTGAACCCAGTAGGTCTAACCAGCCACCACTGAACCCAGTAGGTCTAACCAGCCACCACTGAACCCAGTAGGTCTAACCAGTCACCACTGAACCCAGTAGGTCTAATCAACTATTCAATGATCCAAACTAGGTCTAATTAGCCACCTATGAATCCTCAACATGTCTACCCACGTCAGGTATTGAACCCAGTCGGTCTAACTCAGCAACCTATGAACCCAATTAGGTCTAACCAGTCACCACTGAACCCAATAGGCTTAATCCAGTCACCACTGGAACCCAATAGGTCTAATCAGTCAACACTGAACCCAAGTCTAACCACGTCCAACCACTGAAGCCACAAGTCTAACCAGTCACCCCCCCACCCCCACTTTTTTTGGTAACCCAATAGTTCTAACCATTCACCACTGAACCCAGTAGGTCTAACCAGCCACCACTAAACCCAGTAGGTCTAACCAGCCATCACTGAACCCAGTAGGTCTAACCAGCCACCACTGAACCCAGTAGGTCTAACCAGCCACCACTGAACCCAGTAGGCCTAACCAGTCACCACTGAACCCAGTAGGTCTAATCAACTATCAATGATCCAAATAGGTCTAATTAGCCACCTATGAACCCAACATGTCTAACCAGTCAGTATTGACTCCAGTAGGTCTAATCAGCAATCTATGAACCCAGTAGGTCTAATCAGTCACCACTGAACCCAAGTCTAACCAGTCACCACTGAACCCAATAGGTCTAATCAGTCACCACTGAACCCAAGTCTAACCAGTCACCACTGAACCCAATAGGTCTAACCAGTCACCACTGAACCCAATAGGTCTAATCAGTCACCACTGAACCCAAGTCTAACCAGTCACCACTGAACCCAATAGGTCTAATCAGTCACCACTGAACCCAAGTCTAACCAGTCACCACTGAACCCAATAGGTCTAACCAGTCACCACTGAACCCAAGTCTAACCAGTCACCACTGAACCCAATATGTCTAATCAGTCACCACTGAACCCAAGTCTAACCAGTCACCACTGAACCCAATAAGTCGAACCAGTCACCACTGAACCCAAGTCTAACCAGTCACCACTGAACCCAATAGGTCTAATCAGTCACCATTGAACCCAAATCTAACCAGTCACCACTGAACCCAATAAGTCTAACCAGTCACCACTAACCCAAGTCTAACCAGTCACCACTGCACTGAACCCAATAGGTCTAATCAGTCACCACTGAACCCAAGTCTAATCAGTCACCACTGAACCCAAGTCTAACCAGTCACCACTGAACCCAGTAAGTCTAATTAGCCATTTATTAACCCTACAAGTCTACCTAGCCACCACTGGGTCTAATTGGTCACCAATGAACAAAACAGGTCTAATCAGCAACCTATGAACCCACTTTGGGATTGACAAATGACAACATAGACTTCTCGGCCAACAATGTGCAATCATTAACACACAGAGATTATAATAGTTTCTTAATTTCTTAATACTCTCTGGGGTGCGTTTCCGCTCGGGTCATGACTCCGGGTGTCATACCCCTGCTATGGAGACATTCGTACGGTCACATTAGTTATCCCTATGTTAAGCTTGTCCCTTCGCTGTTACCTTGTCCACTCTCAAGCCCTCCCTCCCTCGGTGGGGAGAGCCCGTGCAGCCAGTGCCTGCCCCTTGGCATATGTGGTCATGGGATGCCAGCCTCATCCCCCACCATGGCCTCTGTCGCCTCCATATGTCTCCGTTGCCATGTTCCTTCCCCATGCCCCGTTCACGGCGCCGCACCTAATATGGAGCCGGATCTCCCTTCCTCTCGACACCCACCTCTTGGTCTCTCTGCAGCGACTGACGGTCAATTATCGCTATATTATTATTATGGAGGTTGGACTTCGGCCGACATTTGTGTGATTGACTGCACTCAGGCTCACCGCTCACACTTGGAGGAAGGGCTTAAGAACTGACACAAGACGTAAAGTTCGTGGTTTTGATCGAGAAATTGTTGGTATTGCAGTCACCGCTTCCAACCATACTAGTTCTGAGACTTGTTCTACTCTAGGTTGCAACAGTTCCACAGCCAGCACGAGACATTTTCGGCTGCCTCAGGCAGTTGTTTCTGGGCCCAGGCTCTTGATCGTCCTTTCATGCCCATTCACTTCAGCACATCAAGCACAGAGTGGGAGACAAGACCTCTCGCGCCTACCTCGACGACGAAGAGCCTGACGGTGTATTCCTCACGCCTAAGACTTGCGACCATGTCATCATATCTCGCTAACTTGTACACATGTTGCAATCATTGTCTGAGATGAACAATTAATAAACACACAGATATAACAAATAGTCTCAAAAGGTTTGTAGTTATGGAGAATCTGTCACCATTACATATGGACAATAAATAACACACAGAGATAACAAATATTCTCAAAATGTACCTTGTTATGGAACGTACAGTAGATGATGTCCACGTCAGAGATGCCAGTCAGACCCTTGATGGCAGCTGTGTTACACTGACACAGGTTGTCACTGACCACACCATTAGATGTGCGAATGCATGAACAAAACCTGGCGACAATGTTCAAACACCTCTTTAAACTGTCCTTGTTAAAGTTAGTTGCATATCCTTTACATAACATTGCAGTCAACCCCAGCCTTTTTTAGTTGTTTGTGATCTTTTGGCAAGTTCAGTTTGCAGTTGCAGAACAACCGGCACCCATACCATTTTATTAAAAACTCAACGCAAGGCGGTCTGCTTCCAAATCGCCACCAGCTGTGTTTCGAACGCAAATTGTCCTTGATTGCATATTTAACCGTATACTGTTGATATAATTGTCAAACTCTGCCGTCTTTCTCTTCTGTCTATAAATTAATACATCCATCCGTCTTTCATCTTTTTTTCTGTCCTAGTCTGCGTGTTTATAATTCAATTAATTTTTGTCCTCCCTTGTTTTCTTCTACTTCTCTGTCTATCCATCTGTATATCTGTGTCAGTTTTTTGTTTCTTTCTGTCTATCTATCAGTTCATTTACCTATCTCTCTGTTATACTTCTCTTCTATGTCTACCATCAGCATCTGCACCTTAGAGGTAGTGAATGCAATTTCAAAATTAGCCTCAGGAGATTTGGGAACAGATGGTATGAGCATCAGCGATTCAGAAAGTAATGACAAACTACTGAACATAAAATTGCTAGAAAATCACAAACAGCCAATAAATTCTGGGGTTGATTGCAACGTCCTGTAAAAAAGGACATTAAATAACTTTATTTCTACATCAAACAGCTAAACAACCCAATTATAGTTTTCTAATTTTCCTTATATATTTCTCTATCAATCTATGTCTTATTTCCCCTCTATCCATTAAAACATATATCCTTTTACTGTTCTTTGCCTGTGTAGTCATTTATCTATCTCCCATATATTTAGTATGTTTGTCTGTCCATCTATTTACTCCTCTGACATGTAAATGTGTAAATGGCTGGTAACAATGCAAAGTTTTAACATTTTAATTATTAATTCAAAGATATCTTGATTAGGACATTTGGTAAAACATATGGATAATATGCAATGAACAATTGTGAATTTACTAAAGTGTTGACTATTAATTCATGGACATTATCTTGAGAATAAAAGACATGTTGGCATGTAAAGACAATTGAGAATATTTATGAAATTCTGAAAGATAAATGTTTATTGGGGGATTATTCTCATCGTGAGAGAATATTTTCAGAGTGTTTCAAATACTTATAGAGCACTGATGGACCTCTTAATCACTTTAATTTACCTCTTTATGCACATTTCCTTATTGCATGTGTAGAATTTGTATCTCTCTTTGTGTTTTTATATATGGATCAAATGTAAGAGTTTTTTTCTATATTTTTTTCCCAACTCTACAGAGGAAGACCAAGAAGACGGTGGAAAGATAATATATTTACAGACCTACAAACACTTGGAATCAACAACTGGCAAGAGAAGGTCAACCAGAGAGACGAATGGAGATGGATTGTATCTGCAGCAAAGAACCGAAGACGAAGAAGAAGAAGAAGAAGAAGAAGAAGAAGAAGAAGAAGAAGAAGAAGAAGAAGAAGAAGAAGAAGAAGAAGAAGAAGAAGAAGAAGAGAAGAAGAAGAAGAAGAAGAAGAGAAGAAGAAGAAGAAGAAGAAGAAGAAGAAGAAGAAGAAGAAGAAGAAGAAGAAGAAGAAGAAGAAGAAGAAGAAGAAGAAGAAGAAGAAGAAGAAGAAGAAGAAGAAGAAGAAGAAGAAGAACTCTACATTTATGTTACACATGGTCATAACAAGAATATTTTATAATTATACTCCCAAACAAATGAAACCAAGTATTTTGTAAAAGTTACCGGCCACAAATATACTAGCCTCTTTCACAACTGCTTGAAAATATTAACCCTAAATACTGCCCTTCCCTCCTTTAAGTTTTACAATTCATCATCATCATCATGAAGTATGTTGCATTGCAACCCTGTGGCTCAGTTTATACGACTTCAACAAAGTTTTTTCCAGGTTTGCTTTCCCTAGCCTTTGATTGTCCCCAGTTTACCTACAAGGCAGCAGGCTATTGTGTCACTTCATCTGGTCTCTACCCCTCAACCCATCCGACATGGGAGACTGTACCAGTAGCTGCACTGCCATCGACATAGTTCTTGGGACCACTGGAACACTGCAGATCAGCATGGCTGAATGGATAAGAGCACACACTGATGCCAAGGTAAGAGTTCAACCCCTACATTGGGGACATAAATTACAAACAAGTACCTCAGAAGCCAGAGTTGGTTCACCTGATGGCAATGGACATTGGTAATAGGGAAAGAAAATCTACACGCAAAAATAAGTCCAGTGCACTAGAAGTAGTAGTACGGAATGGACTACGCTAGAGGTCAAAGCGAGCGACCCCAAACAACAATTGGAACACTGAAGCCCCTTGACCCCTTGAAGGTTCAGAGAGGGAACATGCATTCACAGGGAGACAACTCTCAAGACATGAAGCTGGACAAGTGGTGGCCATTCTAATGCACAGTGATTGTCAAACTGATAATTCAAAGAACAATTATACTTCACCAAACTGTGAAGTAAGTCAAACTGACAGTGATAGAATTGAGAGCAGTAATAACATTTAAACTGATAGTGAAAACAAACATAATTTTACATACTCAAGGGTATGATAGGAAAGGGCGGGGTGGGGGTGTTATTAGTTAGTTACAAACACAGGAGCCAGTCCTACTACAGGTGCACCCACCATGTGACAGATGGTGGGCTGCCATCAAGATGTAGAAGTTAACATAGATGTTGAATAATCAGTCGTGGACAAACATAAGATGTGGTCATTGATAGGAGGTCATTTACCTTCTTGGTGGGGCAGCTATCTCTACGAAATACCTCAAAACTCTTTGTGTGGCTATTGGCTATTTTTTAGACATAAGGCTATTGATTTTGGTCACTTGAAACATCATGAAAGTTTGGAGAGAACAATAATGGAGGGGTATATATCTGGGAAGAAAGGAAGAGGAAGGCCAAAGAAAAGATGGGTGCAGGATCTCCAAATGGGTGTATCGGAACGGGACTATCTTGCTTATGTTTTCCAGAAGGTTGTTATTGGAGCAAGGTTCTGCAAAGGACATGCTATGGAATAAATGAAGGAAATTGGCAAAGGTTGCCTTTTGCAAGACAGAAAATATACTACCAATAATATTTTATGTCAATTGCAATGAGAAAAAGAGTGTTGAAGTGCAAAATAAAACCTGTACTTTTGTATAGATGTGAAACGTGGACAATGAGCAGACAAGCTGAAAAACATATAATGGCAGTGTAAATGTGGTTTCTGAGCAAAATGCAGAGAATATTATGGACAGATAGAAAAACCAATGAGCAAGTCCTACAAGAAATAAATTAAAACCGTAAATTGATAGAGAAACTTAGATTTAGACAGAAAAGATATTTTGGGCATGTTATGAGAAGAAATAAACTAGGGAACATAGTGACAACTGGCAAGAATGAGAGGAAAAGAACATGAGGGAAAGCAGAGAAGTAAATATCTGGATGGCTTGGTCAAAGCAAGAACACAGAGTTGAACACGACTGGTGATCATGTGAGATGGCAAAACATGACCACCCATGCTTATCAGCATGGGACATGATGATGATGATATTAAAGTCAAACAATACCCAGGTAAAGAGAAAGCATTGTTGAATTTATTCCTTGTTAACTATCCTTCTCAACAAACTGGATCTAGTTAAAAAAAGTTAATGGAGATTCTACTGGTATCATCTCATCTGGTAGGGAGCAGATCTAGGTACACATCAGTGTGATTTTTTTTTTTAAACTGTAAATTGTTGCAGAAGTAGAATCGATTGAACAGTAAATTAACTTTTAAAGAACTATAAGAGAGATGTGTATTTGTAATCAAATATTTGTTTAGTGTCTATGCTATAAAAAATGTGCATATTAGATGATTTGATGCAGTGATGTTTATACTTCACCTCGACACCGCAAGGTACAAGAGGAACATGATGAGATGAGATGAGAGAGATGCAGTGATACTGATATTAGACGAGTAATTAAATATTTGTGCAATCAGGAAAAATGCCTCTGAAGTGTTGTTCACTTTTTAACTACAAAACAATATATAAACATTTAGTGCACCATAAATGTTTTCTACTTTCTTACAGCACATCCATTTACATACATTTCATTTATCAAACATATCTGTAGCTAAATTAAAAACACAATTTTGAGGGTTAAGTTAGGCACAACTTCACAATATTGTCTTTGTCAGGAAAACAAAATACAGAAAAAAATATGCCAAGAATAAAAATAACAATTGGAGACTGAAACAGTTAACTCTTTTTATCCACAGATTTTGAAGGAAAATACAAATAGAATCACACAGTTCTCCTTCTAAGCTGTGGAGTGTTGCAAGCTAACAAATGATGTCTTAAGCTTTTGGCAATAAAGTTGCAAGTGAGCATACAAATGACTTTTGCCTAAATTTTCATGTTATGTATATGATTGTGGACTGAGCCAAAAGTATAAGCACTAAGAGCTACAAATGTGTTTCCCACACACAGTACTGGAAGGCCCCGCTATACGTCACTTCGGTTTACGTCGTTTTACTATAATGTCATTGTCACAATGTGACATAACTTCATCTTACATCGCTACGTTCCACCATAACGTCGTCGCCCGTGTTGCTATGCTGCATTAACGTTGCCATTTAAAATTTTGTGCAGTGCGTTTTTCCAGGATTTTATCGTGTCATCACCCATAATTATGAGTTCAAAGTGCACAGTAAGCGTTGATAGTGTGTCTGGTTGTAAGAGGACCAGGAAAAGTGTTACTCTTGAGGTGAAGTTAGACGTGTTACGTCGTTTTGAGGCTGGCGATCAGGCTGTTGATATCGGTAAAGTCCATGGTTTACCTCCAACCATGGTAAAGACAATTCGTACAGGTGCTGATAAAATCAAAGAGGATGCTAGAAACGTAACCCATTTGAGTGCTTCCAAGATCACTCACACCAGAAGTTATCTTATGGAGAACATGGAAGCACTATTAGCCATCTAGACTGAAGACCAGAACCAATGGGATATGCGTGTGAGCAAGATGGCTATCCAAGAGAAAGCAAAGTCTCTCTATGAAGATCTGGCTAGGAAAGTTAGTGAGAGCAGTACTAGTAGTGCTGATGATAGCTTTGGAGCTAGTCGTGGTTTTAATGTCTCTACGTCCCAATAACTCTACCACTCCCCCTCCAACCCACCTCTGTTTAGCCAATAAATATCAACAACCATCAAAATTAACAATACATAATACACCGTATTTCATTTAATTGTATGGGAAATAGTGTTTTGCCATACATCGTTTCACTTAAAGCCGCGTTTTCCAAGAACGTAACCCCGACGTTAACCGGGGCCTTCCAGTATTGCAACTTAGAGGGAACAGACATCTGACTGTTTGTGGCTCCCACCTGCAGTGAGGAAACAGTCGGCAGACTCCAGTACACACATTATCATAGACGAAGAAAGGCCATCCATAGCTACCCATGGCATATTTCATGTAGTGCAGCATGTTGGGAATCTGAAATAAAACAGTTAAATATTTAGTGAGAACAGTGCACCGTTGCCTCCAGCATCACTGGATGATAGGTAGATAAAGTTAGTTCCATGTCCTTTTACAGGATGTTGAACTCAACCCTAGAATTTACTGGCTGTGTATGATTTACCAGGCAATTGTACGCTCAGTAGTTTTCCATAGTTATTTAACCAGCATCTGTGGCTTAGGGGATAATGAAATGTGCATTTTCATAATTCCCTGACATATCAAGTCGAGGTTCTAACTCAGCTGCAGACAATTTAGAAGCAAACTGTCTTGCATTGATTTTGATGTTATGAGCATTCAGAAAGCAGTAGCAAGCTACTGAACAAAAAAATTGCACCTGAAAAATGCTGGGGTTGATTGCAGCATCCTGCAAATGAAATGCAACTAGTTTGTTTTCACAACATCAGGATACAATTCTGGTACAAGCTCTAGTGGATAGCTTGATACACTATGGTGTGTATTGCCTCAGTTATGCTGATTGTTCATCTCTTGCAGACAGCTTTTGCTTTTTTTTTTCCTGTTGTGAGTGTTATTGTTTTTTTTAATGGAACCTGGTCTGTTAGAGGTGTGGATATGTAGTCACTTACCAGCTGTTTTCTGATGAGGTTGAACACTGATATTACACCAGCTTGTTTCCGAATGTCATCATCATCTTACACTTTTGCCGTTAAGCATTGTGGGAAAGAATAGTTGACGTTCCAGCACCCAAAGAGTGGCACTGGATAGTTTTATTCCATAGTTAGTTAATCGCGGTTCCAACTTCACGGCAACGGGTCGTTCCCATTATACTCCATTCCTGTGCTAATGAATATCACACAAAATGCTCCTCACTGCCCAACGTGAAAAGTGAAACAGACAGGAGTCTCGACAAGCCAAAAGCCTGCACAGGTACACTGTGCATAATGCCACCGCCAGAATGCCAACACAAAAGTCCTCCACAAAAAAATTAGTTCATCATCGATGGAATCAGCAGTCATCAGAAAGACTTCATTGACCCGGGTTTTATCCCATATGGTGAGGTCTCTTTCTGCAGGGCAACCCGTGGAAAGTGCAGGACAAAGCACGAACTCTGTAGCTCTGTGACGACTCCCAGAAGTCTCCTGAAAAATGAACTCATGAACCGAAAAGACAAACCAGTCAATTCAGCGAAAGCCGGCCGCCATCGTTCCGAACATGCATTTCAAACCACACACAAGCGCGGACAGATGTAAAAGCATTCCACATGAAATTCACAGTTCACAGTGTCATGCCATGCACTCACTCAGTAGCAGGGTGACAGAACCATGCACTACCAGTCCAACATGAGGAAAATGCAAATGCAAACCATAGCCACATGCATAAACACTCCAGAGGCCTTAGCGGTTCAAATGCCTATCCGCCATTTTGGTTACCGGATGTCAGTTTTATTCCATGTGATTGTACAATGTCTTTGATGTCATCAATTCATTTTCTTCATAGGTATCATCTTGCTCTCGTATCAAATCTTCTTTGATGTAGTGCCAGTGCTGGTAGCTGATGATGTTGCATTCTAACAAGACAGCCAAACCATTTATCTTCTGCCTTTCAATATATGTGGCACAAGGTGTTTATCACACTGTCTGTCTGATATGATTTCTTACTCAGTCTTTGAAAGTTAAGTTGGCACTCTTCTCAGGCATCTCATCTCACAAGTGCTGATTTTGCATAAGTTTGATTTGGTTAATGTCCAAGGGTGACATTGGCAGCAGTGGATATTTACCTTGTGATATACTTAAATCTGTGTTTATAGCTATACCAAAACGACAGGAGCAATTGAATGTGAAGATTTTTGCACAACTGAATGTGAACATTTTCGTACAATTAACCTCATAATCATGTGACTAAGCTTCTACTTAGAATTATAATGAGAAGAACAAGAAAGAAGATAAAAGTGGAAATTGGTGAAGAATAGTATGGATTTGTGGAAGGAAAGTGTATAAACAATGCAATATATACATTATGAACACTTATAGAAAGATCAATAGAGACACAGAAAGGCATATATTTGTGCTTTATAGATTATACCAACATAATTCAACATAACGTAACCCATGATGAATTTATTAAAATGTTGGAAGATGTCAACATTGATGGGAAAGATCTCAGAAGAATAAAGAATATTTACTGGACCCAGGTAGCAGCAATTAAAATGGAAAATAAAGAAGGCAATTATGAACAAATTAAGCTAGGAGTATGACAGGGATGTGTTTTGTCACCGGATCTCTTTTCCCTCTATTTTTTTCTTTTCATATCCTTTACAGGACATCGCTGTCAACACCAGCATCTTTCAGCTGTATGTTGATTTCTTGGCAAGATTACGCTCAGTAGTTTGCCATTGCTTTCTGAGCGGCCGGCTCACATACCCCTTAAGTTACCGATGTGATTCAAACCACTGCTGATTCTCACCGTCATCACGTTACCGACGAGAATATATGAGATTACGGAGAAAAATCATAACCTCTAAGCCACGAAGCCGGCTTTCCCTCTATAGCGAAGTAATAATGAGAGAGATAAAGAGAAGCCAGAAATACCAATTGGAGGTTATAATATAAACAATCTACACTATGCAGACGACACAGTACAGGTGGCGGAAATGCAACAAATCTACAACAATTGTTGGACCTCCTTCAATATCAAGAAAACAGTAGCAATGTTGATGACAAAGAAAAAGCAGACAT
This sequence comes from Cepaea nemoralis, assembly GCA_014155875.1. Classification (NCBI taxonomy): domain Eukaryota; kingdom Metazoa; phylum Mollusca; class Gastropoda; order Stylommatophora; family Helicidae; genus Cepaea; species Cepaea nemoralis. Next base: position 378,434 of record JACEFZ010005354.1, read on the forward strand.
CAAAGATACGACAAGTATCCTGTCCCCTCTCTTGTTTATAACCTACTAGCTGACCCGGCCCGGCTTCGCCCAGGCCCTGGTGGGGATCTATCTATCTATCTGTCTGTCTGCTTGTCTGTCTGTCTGACCAGGCCCGGCTTCGCCCAGACCCTGATGGGGAGCATCTAATTTAATTCATATAAGTAGTCATATAAGTTCCCGTTCCCGACTGTCTGTCTGTCTGTCTGTCTGACCCAGCCCGGCTTCGCCCAGTCCCTGGCGGGGATCTGTCTGTCTGTCTGACCCAGCCCGGCTTCACCCAGTCCCTGGTGGGGAGCATCTCATTTAATTAATATAAGTAGTCATATAAGTTCCCGTTCCCGACTGTTTGTCTGTCTGTCTGTCTGACCCAGCCTGGCTTCGCCCAAGCCCTGGTGGGGATCTGTCTGTCTGTCTATGTATCTATCTATGTATCTATCTATGTATCTATCTATCTATGTATCTATCTATGTATATATCTATCTATGTATCTATGTATCTATCTATCTATCTATCTAGCTATAGCCAGGGGACTTAAGATATAACAATGCTACTAAAAGTTATGTCCCTTGTTTTATATTTTCTTATGTTCAGTGATGTAATCATGGCATCTAGTGCCTTCAATAAACTGTCAAACATCTGGAAGTCAAAGACACTCAGCAAACACACAAAACTTAAAATCTTCAACTCTTGTGTGATTCCAGTGTTAACGTATGGATGTGAAAGTTGGAAATCAACGGTAGCTGTAGATAAAAAAATTAGACAATTTTGAGAACAAATGTCTTAGAAGACTTCTAAACATCCACTGGACAGACTTCAGAACCAATGCGCAAATAAGACAAGAGACTAAGCAAGATACAGTATCCAATTTCATAAGAAGACGCCGTTGGAACTACATCGGCCATGTACTCAGAATGGACAAGTCAAGACTCCCCTACCAAGCCCTCATATGGTCACCGGTAGGGAAAAGAAAATGAGGAAGACCAAGAGAGACCCTGCGTAGAACCATCATTAGAGAAGGCTCATTCAATGGCCAAGTAAATATCCAAGATCTACAACAGGTAGCAGCGAACCACCAGGCATGGAGAGTCAGGACTTCTGCCCTATGCGCCGCCTTAGGCTCAAGAGGAAAAACTAACTAACTAAGTCATGTAATTACAAAATTAAATTTTAGTAAGGTAATAGCTGATAGTACACTAAAAAAAAAACTATGACAGTTGGTTGCACTGGAATGAGAAGAAGACGTGTAGAAAATTTCATCTCATCGGATGGACCGTTCGCAAACGCATAAAGAACGGACCCACATACATACATACAGACATCGCCTTTTATATATATAGATATAGACAACATATGTAAAGAAACCAGCCAAACAGAGACCGCAAGAACACCACATGAAGAACAGAACACAGAAGAAGTTAGTCTTTCCTCTTGAGCCCAAGGTGGCGCATAGGGCAGAAGTTATGGCTCTCCATACCTGGCAGTTCGCTGCCACCTGTTGAAGATCCTGGATGTTTACTTAGCTGTTGAATTAGCCCTCTCTGATGATGGTTCTACGCAGAGTCTCTCTTGGTGGTCTTCCCCATTTTCTTTTCCCTACCGGTGTCCATATGAGGGCTTGGTAATGGAGTCTTGTCTTGTCTGTTCTGAGTACATGGCCGATGTAGTTCCAACGGCGTTTTCTTATAAAATTGGATATAATATCTTGCTTAGTCTCCTGTCTTATTTACGCATTGGTTCTAAAATCTGTCCAATGGAGGTTTAGAATTCTAAGACATTTGTTCTCAACAAATTACATGATTAAAGAACTCCTATTTGCAGACGATCCAGCACTATTAGCAAAATCAGAAGCTGAATTACAATGCCACATGAACAGTCAAAACGAAATGTGTAAGGAACATAACATGAAAATTAGCACAAGTAAAACAGAGGTAATGACTATATCCAAAGAAGAAGAAACAAAATCAATTAACCTAAACAAACACCCCATGAAACAAGTAAAGAGCTTAAAGTACCTAAAGTATAATATCATCAAACGGCAAATCAGAAGACGAGATTGAAAATAGATGTAATAAGGCAAACCACTCATTGGATAAATGGCAACAATACTTAAGAACAAATATGTATCAATAGTTACTAAGAAAACACTACAACACAATCTTCCTACCAACTCTAAGCTACTAATGCCAAACCTGGACAATGACAGAAAAAGAGAAAAGAAAAATCGCAACAATAGAAATGAGATTCCCGAGAAGAATACTCAACGTATCAAGAAGAGAGAAGATCAGAAATAAAGAAGTCAGCACTATAGTGGGGGTTCCAGCAGCACCAGGTTTTATTAGAAGGCAGCAAGTCAAATGGTGATTGATTGATTGATTTAGGAACCAACATCACAGCATTCGGGGCATTCCCATAAGTGCTCAATCCCCATCCTCAGCAGCCAGTGAAGAGTTCCAACACCAATAGTACCAGTAGCAATCTGATTATATGTCCGTCTCGCCTTTCCTCTGAGCGTTGAGCGTCGGCCAGATACCCTCGTCACTCCTGGCTGTCTCATTCTTGCCAGACCATGGTGATCCATTTGCTCCTCTGAGGTATACATGTGCTCCCACAAGGCCGCAACCACATCTGCCTTGTCATGCATCAGTACTCCACCAAGTTTTGCAGAGCCAGCCAATCTGTCCAAATGGTTTGGCCATGTAACTAGGTTACCAGCTAACAGTATACCACAACAAGCAATGATGTACAGACCAGATGGAAGCAGAGGAAGAGGTCGACCACGTAAACGATGGAAGGAATAGCAGAGTCCATAGGAATATCGATACATGAAGCTCAAAAGCAGGCACTCTCCCGCTGTTTATGCTTCACCTCGACACCGCAAGGTACAAGAGGAACAAGATGAGATGAGATCATTTTTTATGAGGCTGGGTGAATCCAGTCAGAAAAAATAACCCTGCCTCTGCAATTACACTAACCACTATGATGCCAAAGCTCCATCAGTCCCTTTAACCAAATGAAAATGCCAAAAATAGAACAGGAACTGTGACGCTGCTAGCTGAAATCAAGTCCGCATCAGCATTTAGAAGAAAGTTGCTTTCCCTTGGTGAGAATGAGGTACAATTAAAAATTCAATAATTCAGCTTTTCAACAATGACTCCTATACATGTGTGGGAAATGTGGCCCATTCGGTAACACAAATAAAACAGAAAATTCTGAAAAACTCAATAATTTACCATGTAGCAGGTTCTCTGCAGACACCACTTCAATCACAACACACTGAACCAGATATCTTGCCATTTCTCCTGTCTAAGGCACCCTCATGTTCAAGGTATATGCAATGCCCTATGATCATCTTCAATGCACCAGGTTTCATCCCATTTTCTTGGTCTCCCCACAGAATGGCAAGCACACAAAGAACGCACTCTGAGGACTCCAGTGACCACCACCAGGGTTCTCCAGAAAAATTGCACTGCAATTTGAACGGAGCAATCCAAAAATGAATCCATGACACTCAGAGTGCAAGACATGACTTGATCACCAATGTTGATGCATACAATGCTCCAAAGACATTCCTGTCACACTACTTTCGATTTACTATTCTTGAGTTTCTCTGTGTCTCTTCGTGTCATTAGGTGTCATTAGAACTAACAATGATTATTGTAAATTTGTAACATTTACACATTCAAAGTTATTGTGGTTTAAAACTGTACACAGGCTTTGTGGACACTGAATAAACACAGACAACTTACTGTCATCCAAGGTTTGGGTTCTGGAAGATAATTAGGATAATCTGCCCTGTCTGTGGGGGATCCCCTTGACGATGAGGTTCCTGGGGTGACCACAGAAGTCAGCCGGTTGTCTGTGTCCAACTGCTGCTGCTGAACTAGTACCAAGCCTGCTGCAACATCGGCGGGGACTAAGTCTATATCCTGGCAAACCAACACAGATTTCTATCCGTGACTTCACAACTCAAATGTCATGTCATTTCTAAAACTACGCTTTCTGCCATACTTTAATTCAGTCAACAGTTATACATGTTAACAATTAACTATTATTGTGTGGGATGATAATGGTTGTTCTACTATAGAAATGAATTTTAAATACATTAAACATAAATTATGTGTTATCTAAATGATTTGTTTGTTATTTAATTATTTAAATTTCTGCCACATTCAACCTAGTAAGGTCATATCTTGGGCATATAATTTACATATCATATTTTGCAGATCAAATTTGTTAAGGTTTCTTTTTTTTCAAATATTAAATTGCATTTTATATGTGTAGGCAATTTCTCATTTTGTCTCAAATTTGTGTTTAATTGTGAAATTTTTGTAAGCTATAGAAGACATCTGTGTTTTTCTATGATGCGTGTAGGATTTTTCTCTGATGAATATCCATTTACTGTTAAACCTTAAGTCTCAGTTATTTTCTAACTTGTTTTTCAAAACTATATTCATATTAAACACAGTTAATTGTTGCATGTCCTTTGCATCATCATTACCCAGTATACATGGTAATGGAGGGAATATTAAAAAGTATAGCCATGCCAAAACAAAACAAATCTTTTCATAGAAGTAACTGGCCATGAATACTGGTTTTCCATCTTGAAAGAGATAATGTTAATGTATCACAGAACAGTCATAACATCTGATGGGAGGTGCCTTGAAGAGATTAGAGCAAGAATTGCCATGGCGAAGGTATCCTTTTGCAAGATGGAAAACATAATGATCAATAAAAAGATGGCATTTACAAAGAGAAAAAGAGTGTTGAGGTGCTACTTAGAACCTGTACTCTTGTATGGATGTGAAGTGCGGACAATGAACAGACAAGCTGAAAAACATCCGATGGCAGTGGAAATGTGGTTTCTGAGGAAAATGCAAAGAATACAATGGACAGACAGAAAAACCAATGACCAAGTCCTACAAGAAACAAATGAAAACCGTAAACTGTTTAGAGAAATTATTTATTTTGGACATGTTATGATAAGAAATAAATTGGAGAGCTTGGTGACAACTAGCAAGATTGAGGGGGGAAAAACAAGGGAAAGGCAGAGAAGTAAATACCTGGATGGCTTGGGCACATAGTATGGTTGAGACAGGAACACAGAGCTGATCCACAACTGGTGATCGTGTGAGATGGTGAAACATTACCACGAATGGTTATCGTCATGGCACATGATGATGATGATGAATGAAAGTAATTATTTGCTAACTGCACACAGTAAATGTAAACAATGCAATTAATTTATTATAAACAACCAACAGTTAAAGCAGCAACAAAGTGTAAGGATCTACAGGAGGAAGTTACAGTCCTTTTTATTCTAAGGCAGATTCCCTACAGATGACCAAGAATCTAGACTTTCAAATATGACCATTATCAAAAACAACTATAAACTGTACAGAAAGCAAAAGACATGTCTCAATTGTCATTCACAGTGGTTTCCCTACAACTTATGGCTGGAATGATGGAATAGAAGAGGAAAGTACTGGAAATAACAGCATGTAACATCTTAATAAAACACATGAACACTAACCTCAAAAAATGCTGCGACCACATTGCTAACATCAATGAAAGCTTGCTTGGTGTCCGGGTTGCAAGCTATGCAGAAGCACAGAAATCGACATCTGCAAGGTTAAAATTAGCCACTTTAGTGACATTTTCTAAATTGCTTTTTAATTATTTAACCTGCATAGTTGGATACCTCTTGAAAAAACAAATCCAACGGTACCTTATTCAAGTCTGTAGGCCAATTCTAAGCCGAGATATTAATGTTTGTGTGTCAGTTTATCATTCAATATAAACAAAGAGAAAAATATGACTTTGACCCTTTCAAAAAGTGTGACCTACACACACACACACCGCTGTTGGTAACACAGACACCCAAGGGAGAATAAAACTGCAGATGTTTTCTAACTAAAGGAGAGATAACTGCTTCTGATAATATATATATGCTGTGATGACGTCAGTCAGCATACGCTGACAGCATGTGCTGACTGTTAGCGTGAGGTGAGGCCATGAACACAGATTAATTTTGACCGTGTTAAAATTGTTGCAAAATTATCAATGATTTTGTCCTTGTAGAGTGATGAAAAATTACACATAAATACAATAATAGGTGTTGAATATACATATGCATTCATTATCATGTTAGTCACTCTGAATACTCAATAACAATATTAACATGGTCATAGCTGGAGTATGACAAGGAAAACAGCATGCGATATTCATGATTTCAGTGTGAGATTGATTGCCAACTTAAACGGTCAAATATTACAAAATACACGTAAAAATGGGTGCTAAATTTAATAATACATAGTAGAACAATGTAATACGTCTCATAAAATGGTATTTACGGGTTTACTTACCAATAAGAATAGGTAGCCTGGTTCTGTCCTCTAAAAGTACTGGAGAGTTTTGGTCATAGACCATAACATTAGGAAGGAAACATCCCAACTGCACCTCCCCATGGAGAGGATGGAAACACACCACGGTGTGGCTAACACAGCTCTGGGGACCGAGTATCCACCGGAATAAGTGGACAACTCTGCAGCTGAGCAGAGCAGGGCACTCACTTGTCCTTACAGTCGGAAATGGCTGTCAAAGGCAGAGGTAAAAGACCACCATGTGGATGTGGAAGGCAAAAGGAAACCACCACATTATCTTCCCAAGACTTCATGGCAAATCATATTTTAGAGTTAGTGAACGACGTTAATGGCTGTCTTAGGACATCCTCATCCGGTAGGGACAGTCATGAGCCACAGGTGACACTAGACTGTCATCCAGTTATTAATGGCAAAACCATAACTAAACTAAATAAATTTATTTAGAGTAGGAATATGGAATGTTAGGACATTAAACGAGCTAGGAAAGTTAAACAATGTTCTAAGAGAAATGGATAGCATGACAATGAATGTACCAGGCATAAATGAGATGAGATGGAAGGGATCTGGCAAAATTATAGCTGACAATCACACAATAATCTATTCTGGAGGGGATACACATGAAAAAGGTGTAGGGATAATATTTGATGAAAAAACAGCCAAATCAATTAATGGATAATGGTGTATTTAATATGGAGTTATAATGGTCAAAATCTTAATTTTAAAAAAAATCTTTTAATCAAATTAAGAACTTGAGATTTAATAAAGAGGTTCTGAAAGTAGATAAAGAAATTCAAGAACAATACAGAGTGACTGTGAAAAATAGATACAATACAATAGCTAAAATGCAGAGTTTAAATGAACAGTGGGAAATGTTAAGGGACTCCATTCATCAAACTAGCAAAGAAATATTACCGGAGAGAAGCCAAAAAGCTAAGAAAATATGAATGAATGAAGAACTCTTAATGCTGATGGAAAAAAGGAAACAGAATAAACATTACAAACAAAATATGCTAAAATAAATAAAAACATAAAAGATAAATGTGTGAAGACAAAAGAAAGTTGGTTAAACGAGTTATGCAAAGAAACTGAATTAAATTCCATTAAAGATTTAAAAAAAAATATGCACAGACAAATCAGTAAGCTCAAGGGAAGAAAAATAAGAATAAATACAGGGTGTTTGAAATCAATAACAGGAAAGATATTATTGGAGGAAGGTGCTATAATGAAGAGGTGGAATGAGTATATAAGAGAATTAAATAATGGAGAAAGGGAAGAATTAACAGAAGAAAGTAACTTAGAAGGCCCACCTATTCTAAAAGAAGTTGCTGATGCTATGAAACATATGAAGAAAAGAAAAACAGCTGGACCAGATGAAATCACAATAGAAGAATTAGAAGTATTGGGAGAATTTGGAGTAGATACATTAACCAAAATGCTGAATGATATTTACAGCAGTGGATATTTACCGAGCGATATGCTGAAATCTGTATTTATAGCTATACCAAAAAGACCAGGAGCTATTGAATGCGAATATTTTTGTACAATTAAACTCATAAACCATATCACTAAGCTTCTACTCAGAATTATAATGAGAAGAACAAGAAAGAAAATAAAAATGGAAATTAGTGAAGAACAGTATGGTTTTGTGGAAGGAAAGGGTACAAACAATGCAATATATATATATATATATATATATATATATATATATATATATATATATATATATATATATATATATATATATATATATATATATATATTACGAACACTAATAGAAAGGTCAATAGAGACACAGAAAGACATATTTGTGCTTCATAGATTATACTAAGGCATTTGATAAAGTAAAACATGATGAACTAATTAAAATGTTGGAAGATATCAACATTGATGGGAAAGATTTAAGAATAATAAAGAATATTTACTGGAACCATATAGCAGCAATTAAAATGGGAAATAAAGAGGGTAGTTGCGAACAAATAAAGCTAGGAGTACGACATGGGTGTGTCTTGTCACCAGATCTCTTCTCCCTCTATAGCGAAGTAATAATGAAAGAGATCAAAGAGAAGCCAAGAATACTAATCAGTGGTTATAATATAAACAATATACACAGTATTGGTGGCGAATAATACAACAGACCTACAACAATTGTTGGACATTGTAGTAACAGAGAGTGCAAATAAAGGACTCTCCTTGAATATCAAGAAAACGTAAACAATGGTGATATCAAAGAAAATGGTGACACCAAAATGTGACATATAAATAGAAGGGAAAATTCTTAACCAAGTGAATACCTAGGGGCATTTATAACATCAGATGGAAGATGTACAATAGATATTAAGAGCAGAATAGGGCAGGCAAAAGCCACACTTCAGAAAATGAAGAGTATCTTATGCAATAAGTCACTATCAATGAATGTAAGAAAGAGAGTGCTGAAATGCTATATAGAACCAGTTTTGCTGTATGGCAGCGAATCTTGGAATGTAAATGAACAAATTAGGAAGAACTTAGAAGCAACAGAGATGTGGTTTTTGAGACGAATGTTGCGAATTCCTTGGACTGTCAGAGTAACTAACAACGATTGCCTGAAAGAGGACTAATGAAACTAGAACACTATATACAACAATAAGAAAGAGACAAACAGCTTTCTTTGGTCATGTGATGAGAAGAGAGGCATTGGAGAACATCGTGACAACTGGAAAGATCGAGGGGAAGAGAGGCAGAGGCAGACCAAGAGAAATTATGCTGGATGGATTGAGATGGTGGCATGGAGGAATATCATCAGCAGAGTTGATCTAGAACACCAAAGACCGAGATCTGTGGAGAGCCATGAAAGCCTACGCCACTTGATGACGACGAGCCTGGTTCTTCGGTATAATAAGGATTCCCGAAGCGCCAAAAATGCAGAACGCCAAGCTAGATCTGAGTCTGAGTTAAGTTGTGATGAAAAGTTACCCAAAAATAAACCACCTCGACTGTGTAGTGTGATGAACAATTACACATAAATACTACAATTCTTCTTCTTTCGTTCACTTGAAATATGTCTATAACTGCAATGTTGTCTTTTGTATGACTTTAACTGTCTTTTTTATTCACTCAGCGGTCCATAGTTTATTTTTCATTGTCGTCTCCCTAGGCCAGAAGGTTTGCCTAGATATGTTGTATTTTGGGCAGTCTTGGAGTATGTGCTCTGCTGTCAGCAACGCCATCCACATGTGCACATGGCTGATTCACCAATTTTGAATTTTGTATACATCTGGTTGCATAATCTATTATGTCCTGTTCTGAGGCGCAGAATAATGACTTGTTCTGGTCTGTCCATAACGAGGTAGTCATCTTGAGCAGTTTTGGTGGCTTTCTGACTGATTTGATCATTCTTTTCTTTTGGTGGTATGTAACAGGCACATCAGGCTATTCTTCTTTTGCTCCTTCCTTAGCCAATCGATCAGCTCTGTCGTTTCCAGGTGACCTTATGCTGTCTCCTAAGTTCAGAGAGTAGTGTCCTTAGTACTGGCAATATCCCAGACAGGAGCGCCTCGATTACTGATTTTGCATCTGTCAATAGCACCACAGGTTGTGTACCATGGCTGGTATTTAGTAATTTCTCTGTTGCTATCTTGATTGTCTCAATTTCAGCATCTTAGTTATGGCAGTACTTTCCTGTTGGTACTCTGGCCATGTCCCTAGTATTATTTGGGTATTCTATGTACAATACTACAACTGATGTTAAAAGCAAACATGCATTCATTGGCACGCAAATCGTTGTAAATATTCCATAATAACATTAAATAGTCATCGCTGGAGTATGACAAAGAAGCGGCTATTTCCCGCCATTGAAATATTACATTAACAGCATGCGACCTTCATTTTAGTTTGGGATGTCCCTCCCAACTTTAATAGTCGAAAATTACATAATTTACGTAAAAATTTATGCTAAACCTAATAATACATACTAGAACAAGCAAAGACATCTACATAAAACGTGATTTTCGGGTCTACTTAAGTCTTAAAATGTCACTCTGTATCTATGTGTAGGAAACAAATTCCAGAAATATGAGATGTGCACAGCATAAACCAAGGAGGGAAAAACTATATAAAGTAATTGGTTTCTGTTTTAACATGATCTTGAAATAATCGTCAAATTTAACATCATGAGTACTCTAAATCTTCTTAAATTGGGGACAAAAAAAATGGTTGCTGAACAAATCCGCATATATTTCTAGTAAAATTTGGCAATCTAAATCGTAGTGGCTAGTTAAAACTAAAGTTGTCACAGCAACCAATAAAACAACCTGTGCAGCTATACATAATGTACAGCATAACCCCATAAGGAAACAGTAATCCTGCAGTGGAGTTACATGGCCATTTAGGGTGAAAGTATAAGGGAGTGGTTCCCAGTTTCAAGTCGAAACCCCAATAATGGTCTTGGATAGGAGTCTGTTCTCATGGGGAAAATATGGATGTGTGATCGGGGGGGGGGGGGGGGGGGGGGGGGGGGGGGGGGGGGGGGAGAGAGGAGGAGGAGAGAAAACACACACACACACACACACACACACACACACATGCATCTGTAGTGACTGGCAAGACTGAATCCTCCTTTATATCAATCAATCAGGTGCCATCTCCACAATGAAGGTTGGCCGCAATGGATTTTCAATACAACTGCTGATCGTCCTTCTCTTGATGTTATCCTCCCACATGTATCGTTATCTACCTCTTGCTCGCTTGCCTTCGACCTTACCCTCCGGTATGATTTTTATAAGAGTGGTATGTCTTTTAACATAGCCAAAATATTTCACTTGCCTCTTTTTTATTTTTTTCATCAACTCTCTTTTCACTCCCAGTTTTTCTAGAACCTCTGTATTTGATTGTTGATTTTTACATGAAATATTACATATTCTTCTGTATATCCACATCTCCTGTGGAGACTGGGTCCCATGAACTACTACTGATCCACTCTCTTTCATCTACCACTAAAATATTACACATTAAGACCATGATGGCATTTCTGATACTCTCCAATGCTGTAGTAAAAAGCAAAAGTAAAAGACCCTTTCCACACCTTGGGGTATTTTTCGATGTGCTAGTCCCATATTTGTATAGACCAATCAGAACTCGATGGGCCTTTGGTCAATATCATACCAACCCACTTTACTTCTCAGATCATTTCCCGATACTCAAGTTAAGCTAAGCTGACCTGGGAGCCCAGGTCAATTCTTTTTTACACAGGACCACCAGGAAGGCAGACAAGCATGCTAGCCACTATAACCACTGTGGATTATAACACAGGACCACCAGGAGGGCAGACAAGTGTGCTAGCCACTATACCACCGTGGATTTTAACACATGACCACCAGTAGGGCAGACAAGTGTGCTAGTCACTATACCACCGTGGATTATAACACAGGACCACCAGAAGGGCAGACAAGCATGCTAGCCACTATAACCACTGTGGATTATAACACAGGACCACCAGGAGGGCAGACAAGCGTGCTAACCACTATACCACCGTGGATTATAACACAGGACCACCAGTAGGGCAGACAAGCATGCTAGCCACTATAACCACTGTGGATTATAACACAGGACCACCAGTAGGGCAGACAAGTGTGTTAGTCACTATACCACCGTGGATTATAACACAGGACCACCAGGAGGGCAGACAAATGTGCTAGCCACTATACCACTGTGGATTTTAACACAGGACCACCAGGAGGGTAGACAAGTGTGCTTGCCACTATACCACCGTGGATTATAACACAGGACCACCAGGAGGGCAGACAAGCATGCTAGCCACTATAACCACTGTGGATTATAACACAGGACCACCAGGAGGGCAGACAAGTGTGATTGCCACTATACCACCGTGGATTTTAACACAGGACCACCAGTAGGGCAGACAAGTGTGCTAGTCACTATACCACCGTGGATTTTAACACAGGACCACCAGGAGGGCAGACAAGCGTGCTAACCACTATACCACCGTGGATTTTAACACAGGACCACCAGGAGGGCAGACAAGCATGCTAGCCACTATACCACCGTGGATTATAACACAGGACCACCAGGAGGGCAGACAAGCGTGCTAACCACTATACCACCGTGGATTATAACACAGGACCACCAGGAGGGCAGACAAGCATGCTAGCCACTATACCACCGTGGATTTTAACACAGGACCACCAGGAGGGCAGACAAATGTGCTAGCCACTGTACCACCGTGGATTATAACACAGGACCACCAGGAGGGCAGACAAGTGTGCTAGCCACTATACCACTGTGGATTTTAACACAGGACCACCATTAGGGCAGACAAGTGTGCTAGTCACTATACCACCGTGGAATTTAACACAGGACCACCAGGAGGGCAGACAAGTGTGCTAGCCACTGTACTACTGTGTATCCCCGCAATGCTTTAAAGGACAGTAGCACTCAATCACAGATAAACAAATAACCAATAAGCTAGTTGGTGTAGATACACAGCCACACTGCCTCAGGGAAAGGAACAGTTTTGTGTATAAACATTTACTGATGTATTTTGAGGACAACTATCTGTAAATTGAAGACTGACAAAGAAATACAAGATAATTTTAACATAGAAGTAAAGAACAAATTTGATATATTGTCTGATCTAGAGATCCTATTTCAAGATGTAGATGATCAATGGGAAATGATGAAGAATTCAATCAGTTGTGCAGCAGAAAAAACTATTCCAAAAGTAAAGAAAGTGGGCCGTAAGACATGGATGACTGAAGAAATTTTACAACTAATGGAAACAAGAAGACAGATCAAAAATAATCCTGCCAAATATAAAGAAATTCACAGAAAAGTGAGAACCTTATGAAAGGAGGCAAAAGAAACATGGCTTGAGAAAAATTGCAGAGAAATTGAAAAACAACACAACAGTAACAATGCGAAACTAATGCACAAAAGAATTCAGGAGCTTATTAATCAAAGAACATGTACATCAGCAGGCTGCCTAAAGACAAAAGATGGAAGAGTCATAATAGAAAAAGATCAGATCTTACATGAATGGTCAGATTACGTGAAAAACCTTTATGACGGTAACAGAGACAAACAGTATGATGTTCAAAATAATAATGAAGGACCAGAAATTTTGAAGATGGAGACTCAGAACGCGCTTAACCATATGAAATCTGGCAAGACCCCCGGTTCAGACAGTGTCACAACAGAAATGATTAATGCTTTAGAAGAATATGGAATAGATAAAGTTACCAGTCTGCTTAATACAATATATGATACTGGAAATATACCTCAGGAGTTATGTAATTCTGTATTTATTGCAATCCCAAAGAAATCAGGAGCCTTGGAATGTGATCAACATCGAACAATTAGTATAATGAGTCACATCACGAAGATTTTGCTAAGAATTATCATGCAAAGAGTTAGGAGGAAAATACAACCTGAAATAGGAGAAGAACAATGTGGGTTTGTAGAAGGCAAGGGTACAGTAAATGCTGTGTATATACTGAGAACCATAATCGAACGTTCTATAGAAGTAAACAAAGACCTACACCTTTGCTTTATTGACTACACAAAGGCTTTTGATAAAGTGAGACATGTCAGCATGATAAGGATGCTTGAAGATCTACAAATTGATGGAAAAGATCTCAGACTTGTAAAAAACATATATTGGAAACAACAAGCTGCCATAAGAGTTGATAATGAAGTAAGCCAATATCAGCCTATTAAGAGAGGTGTGAGACAGGGATGTGTAATGTCTCCAGATCTGTTTTCCCTGTACAGTGAAAGTATTTTCAGAAATATTGAAGATATGGAAGGAATCAACATTGGGGGACGATGCATCAATAACATTAGATATGCAGATGATACAGTCTTGATTGCAGATAATGAACAGGACCTGCAAAATTTAGTAGATGCGATTGTTACACACAGTGAACAACTAGGGTTAGAATTAAATTGTAAAAAGACACAGATTATGGTTGTCACTAGGAAGAACGAAATACCACAATGTAATATACAAGTAAATGGGAATATTCTTCAACAAGTGAATAGGTACAATTATCTCGGAACAGTAATAACATCTGATGGGAGATGCCTTGAAGAGATTAGAACAAGAATCGCCATGGCAAAAGTAGCCTTTAGCAAGATGAAAAACATACTGACCAATAAAAAGATGTCAATTGAAACGAGAAAAAGAGTGTTGAGATGCTACATAGAACCTGTACTTTTATATGGATGTGAAGCGTGGACAATGAGCAGTCAGGCTGAAAAACATCTGATGGCTGTAGAGATGTGGTTTCTGAGGAAAATGCAAAGAATACCATGGACAGCCAGAAAGACCAATGAACAAGTCCTTCAAGAAACAAATGAAGATCGTAAATTGATTAGAGAAATTAGACGTAGACAGTCAAAATTTTTTGGGCATGTTATGAGAAGAAATGGATTGGAGAACTTGGTGACAACTGGTAAGATCGAAGGGACCAGACCAAGGGGAAGACCTAGAAGCAAGTACCTGGATGGTTTGGCCTTGTGGCATGGTCGAGACAGAAACTCGGAGCTGATCCACGACTCTGGTGATCGAGTGAGATGGCAGAACATGACCGCCCATGCTTACCGGCATGGCACATGATGGATGGATGGATCTGTAAATGTACACTTGCTTTATGATGATATACTCTTTTTCTGTCATTTTCTTTCAAAAAGTAAACTAAAAACATAATACTATGGAAGATGCTGATGTGAAATAACAATAACAGACCAAGGCGGTATGAGCTGTGGTGACCAGCTTTTATAAACAGTCTTTTTGCTTCCAAGAGATGATCTCCAGTGTTCAAATCTTAAGGCTGGGTTAGTTAGTTAGTTAGTCAGTCAGTCAGTCAGTCAGTCAGTCAGTCAGTCAGTCAGTGAGTTAGTTACTTGACAGATCATCCTCATTGCACATCGAACCATTCAGTCCATAAGTGCTCGGATCCCCTCAGCAAATCCTGCAGCGTGTAGCAGCTCACGACACCAGTTTTGTGTTGGTTTATTACTCTTCTTTCGCTTTCTGCGTAGTGTTCTTCTTTGGCCACACCTCTTTTAACTTGCTGTTCTCGCAGTCAGACCATGGTTGCAGATTCCGAGTCATCGCTTGGTTCTCGTAAACGACTTACTTCTCGTAGAGCATTCAGAATGTCTACCTGGTCCATCGCTCGTCCACCTTCCACAGTAGCCCTACCTTCAAGCCTGTCAGCCTGCTCATTCCCTTGTACAGGTGCATGCCCTGGTACGAAGATGAAACTAATCTTTGCCGGCCGAGACCACTCCAGAGACAGCAGCCACTCTCTTCGGACCCACCCTATCTCTATCCTCCTGAGCATACTCATTGAGTCACTAAGGACACATGCCCAATATAATGTCTGGGTCTCGAGCCAGATTCTTCATTCACAATTTTCCCTCCGGCCTGAGCCGTAAAGGCCCATGAACTTCTCACTCCTTGACGACTGACATATCCATGTAAATGACAGCATCATCTTCTAAAGAATTCTCGAAGATCAAAGCCTGTACTTCCACCTCCACAGCAGATGGATTTTCTTGTCTGCATTTCCTGTCTAGTTGGATGCACAATGAAAAGGATGTACAGAAATCTGTTGGCACTTGTACCCACTTCTCGCCAGGTTCTAAGTCCTCAAGTGAACACACCTGCTGAGGAATGTCTTCGGCTTGACCCATCCACGACCTTCCTCTTTTTAACCAGCTGCCCTTTACCTTCTTAATCTCGCTATGTAGTGGATGTTGTGTGTTTGCGTTGACTCTGAGATAGGCAGACAAAAGTAAGCTATGAGCTATAATCTAAGAGTTCCGGACAAGATGGCAGCGGACGGTTGTGTTGTTTTGTGACCGTTCCCTTTTTCGTGTAAGAGATGGATATTTTCATCTCTTGCATGTAATTTGTGTGCCAGAATGTAAACCCAGAAGTTAGGTTGGGTTAAACCCAGAACTACATGAAGTATCAAATGGCAAACCAAGACTTTTGGGTTGGTCTATCCTTTCATTCTACGAACAGATACTGCTGATAATATAGTAAAGCCAACTTGTTCTTCCTTTATTAGGCATCCTACAACAGAAAACGCCAAATGACACACAATACAACACAAGATGGACAAACCTTGTCTCCCAGACCTTGCTGGCGGACACTTCTCTCATGGTTAATTCAGGTTCATTGCCATGGCTCATGCTGCAGCTAATTGCTCGTCGCTGTTTTGCAGAGCCTGAAGGGTCAAACACGATCAGGATGCTAACAAACATGGCAAAACCCACGATCCAAGCACAGATAACTGCACCTCGAACTGTCAATACAATTGACCAATCACAAGTGAATGAATGACCAAACGCCCAGTAGGTAGAGATACACAGCCACACAGCCTCAGGGAAATGAAGGAACAGCTTTGTGTACAACCATTTATTGATGTTTCTTCGAGGGAAGCTATCTATAATTGTACCCTGGATAAAAATAATTAAAAGTATAATTATATCACTTACATTTAACACTATATTTTTTTTGCATATCCTATTTACAGAACATCACTGTCAACACCAGCATTTCACTGCTGTTGTTGATGTCTTGGCAAGTTTACATTCAGTCGTTAACACTATATTCATTCATTCATTCACACAGTATCATGTCCTTTGCAGAACCTAGCTCCCATAACAACCTTCCAGACAACTTCTCGATCACAAGCAAGATGTCCCACATCCGATACACCCATCTGGAGATCATCTGCCACATCCTGCACCCATCTTCTCTTTGACCTTCCTCTTCCTCTCTTCCCAGGCATATACCCCTACATTATTGTTCTCTCCAAACTCTCATGACAATTCAAGTGACCAAAATATTTCAATTATCTTCGTTTTATCGTCTTTACTAGTCAACCCTCTTCAATATTCAGCTCTAGAAGTATGGATGCATTTGTTCTGTTCTTTACTCAAGGTATTGTTAGAACCCGTCTATAACATTTATATTCAAAGGCATTTATGCACTGTTCAGCTTGTTTAGTAAGTGTCCAGGTCTCACACTATTATACCAATCATTTTTTTTTAAAATCTGCCAGGAAATATAATACAATTAGTTATTTGCATATCCTTTACAAGATAAGCCGGCTCTGTGGTGACGGGGTTATGGATGCAACTTGTAATCCTGCATACTGTGTTCGAAACACAGCTGTGGTCGATTTGGAAGCAGACCGCCTTGTGTTGGTTTTCATACAATGGTATGAGTGCCAGTCATTTAGAAAGCAATGGCAACTACTGCTGGGGTTATGCAACTAACTTAATTTTTTAATGGGATTTATTGGCGGTTTGTGATTACTCGACTGCGTTAGTTCAGTAGTCTATCATTGCTTTCTGAGCGGCCGATACCTCATACCATCTTAGTTTAGTTTAGTTTAGTAGATGGATCAACATCACGGCACACGGGTGCAACCCATAAGTGCTCCATTCTCCTCCTAACTCAAACCTGAGTCTGGAAAACTCAGCTCAGTGCACAAACTCCGTAGCACCGCCGAGGATCCTGAAATACTTTGGGTAGATTTTTAACTCGAAATTTTGCCTGGGCAGCGCCGTTAGGCTACTCTTTTTCGATTTCCAACTGCCAAGGGATTTTTTACGTGCGCAACAATACACACGGGCGTCCGATCTCACTACCCAGAGACCAGGGGAAATTTATTACTAGAAGTCCACGAGAAAAAAATCCCGGCATCACCGGGGCCTGAACCCGGGACCTCCAGCACTCGAGGCGGACACCATACCTCGAGACCACTGCAGCCCCCCCCCCCCCCCCCCCCCCCCCCTCATACCATCTAAATCTAGGCAAGGCAGTCTGATTCCAAATGGCCTTCAGCTGATTTGAAACCCTCGAGTCGATACGACGGGGAAAGATGAAACTGTGAGTCTCACAATCCCCTAGGCCACAGCGTTAGTTATAACACAATTACCTGCATAATACCCTGCCATTTACCGGTAGTGTTGTATATTTTATTTAACAGCATGAGGTGTATTCCATCAAACAAAATTCTGAAAGCTACAACTGGCATCATAACAGGCTATTAATATTATCCATCATTATGTGGGTTGTATCATGAACAAGGCATCATCATTCAGATTGCAGGTTCTCAGATTTGCAGAATCAAGCTTTCATCATGCCTCAACCGAAAGATTCTCAACCTTTCACCAGTTTCTCTGACTGTTAAATTTTCATGCTCTTCATGTCTTTAAAGTCCTGTGTCCACCTTTCTGTTGGTTTGGCAGAGAAAGAATAAGTACATTTTACAATGGAAACCAAAATATAGACATATTCACCATCCTCATGTGTCACATCGTTAAGCGTGGGCAGTCACGGTTCACCATAGTTCATGATCACCAGAGTTTTTTATCAGAACTGTGTTCTTGTCACGATTTTGACATGTGGCTAAGCCATCCAGGTATTTTATCTCTCTGTCTTCCCCCTGCTCTTTTCCCATTAATTTTGCCAATTGTCACTAAGTTTTCAAGTTTATTTCTCCTCATAGTGTGCCCAATAAGTCTTGACTGCCTGCATCTAATTTCTGTAACAAATTTATCATTTTTATTTGTTTCTTTTAGGACAAGCTCGTTGTTCTATCTGTTCCTGGTATTCTCTTTCCCTCAAAACCACATTTCCATTTTTCAAAAGACACACTGGTAAGTTAAATTGAAGCACCTTGTCTCCATTTAGAGTAGAAGCCTACCAATGAAATGCCAAGAATATAATGTGTGTAATACCTTTGTGAGAATATATCAAAATATGGAATATTATCTACAGTGAAGAATCTCTCACCTGCATACTAATGTGAAGTATCATGATTAAGATGATGATCGCAATGCTGTTGAGAACCAGACTTCCTATGTAGAAATCTCTCAGTTCATTCCCATAGACACAAATCAAACCATGCTGGTGAACGGCAAATATGATAGCCAGTACAGCTACCCTGAAATTATCATGTTTGTATTTATTGGCTAGAAAAACATATGTACACCCTTTTCAAAAAGATACAAAATACAAAACTATAAGAAAGAGACAAACAGCATTCTTTGGTCATGAGATGAGAAGAGAGGCATTGGAGAATCTGACAACTAGAAAGATCAGTGGGGAAAAAAGGCAGAGACAGACCAAGAGAAATCATGCTGGATGGACTGAGAAAGTGGCCTGGGGGAATATTATCAGCAGAGTTGATCCAGAGGACCAAGGACAGAGATTTGTAGAAAGACATGAACGTGTACGCCAGCTGGCAAGACACATGATGGTGGTGATGATGTAACAACTATAACACTTTCAATTTGAGGCTATTAGCGCAGTAATTTATCTGTTTGGACACACCTTCCTTTTTTGCTGCTTCTGCTACTTCTGATCATGCTGCTTCCCCCTTCCCCTTCATTCAGCCAAAAAACGGTGTTGCTTGTACTATCTCGGACATCTGATGGGCGATGCCTTGAAGACATTAGAACAAGAATCGCTATGGTGAAGGTAATCTTTTGCAAGGTGGAAAACATACTGACCAATAAAAAGATGTCAACTGCAACAAGAAAAAGAGTGTTGAAGTGCTACATAGAACCTGTATTTTTGTATAGATTGAAACATGGACAATGAGCAGACAAGCTGAAAGACATCTAACAGCAGTGGAAATGTGGTTTCTGAGACAAATGCAAAGAATACCAATGGACAGACCCAAAACAATCCAATGAGCAAGTCCAACAAGAAGCAAATAAAAACCATAAACTGATGAAATTAGACATAGGCTGTCAACATTTTTTGGCATTTTATGAGAAGAAATCAACTAGAGAACTTAGTGACAACTGGCAGTATTGAGGGGAAAAAGAACAAGGGGAAGGCAGAAGTAAATACTTGGATGGCTTGGCCACGTGATATGGTCGAGACAAGAACATGGAGCTGATCCATTACTCCAGTGATCGAGTGAGATGACGAAACATAACTGCCCATGTTTATTGGCATGGAGCATGACATTGGTATTACTGTGTTCATTTACATTAAAGCTGTGATATCTCTAAAACTATATCTGTGCCTTTTGTAACTGTAACTTACCATCATGCATGTCATAAGGGACACCTAAGGAGAGTTGGCGTGAGACTGACTGCCTCGTCCTGTAAAAAAAAAGTTTAGCTGCAAAATCCAACCTTAACCTTGGGTCAAATGGTCCCAAGCTCAAGACGTGTTGTGGGACTGTATGACTGCTGGGGTAGAAGCTGTTAACTTTGGCAATCTGGTCGCTATGTGAAGTGGTGATAGCTGGAAGGAATTCCTGTGGGATATCTATTGTTTCTTCCCTGGCATGGTGGCCAAGCCAGGGCGACTATGTATATTCATTACATACTCCAGCAGGTCCGCATGGCCGAATGGGTAAGAACGCGTGTTCTTAAACATCCGGTGTGCTGATGCCGAGGTAAGCGGTTCAACCCCTACACCGGACAGCTGGACTAAAATGTTGACCTGTAGTCCTTGACTTGGGGATGTAAATTACAAGTACCTCTGAAGTTGGAATGGGTTCACTGATGGCGCTGGACACTGTTAATAGGGAAAGCTAATCCACAAGCAAAATTTAGTCCATCACTACTGTAAATAGTGTGAATGGACTACGCTTGAGTTCAAAGCGAGCAAGCGCCCAAAAAAAAAATAATTACATACTCCAGACTTGACATGGAAAACAGCAATGCAATCTTTTGGTTCATTTTATTAACCCACACAAAACACATATATAGTTCACATGGTTTATTCAATTATTTATTATTATTTCCTGGATATATACTTCAAACATACATTGGTGGACATTTTTAATTTTGAATAAAGTCTAAACATGTAATATTGCAGCAAAAATGTGACTTCCGGTTCATTTTATAAAATTGCTAAAAACCAACATATGGTTAGTGCAATTGTTCATTAATGTTTCTAAGACTAATTGCTTCAAAATTCAATGACAGCCATTTTGAATGTTGTTATTAAGTTTGAACACTTAATATTATAGCGGCAATATGACCTTTAGTTTCATATTATCCCCTCGCTCAAGCAACTATATGTTTCACGTGGTTAGTTTCATTATTAATTCATGCTCCACAAATTAACTGGTGGGATTAGGACTGAACATTTCATGCTAATGTAAAAAGGCAAGGTGACCAGTAATTTTCATTAATTATCACACCGGCACTCATGCACTTACAAATACCCCTCACCGCCAGCCCCTCCCCCCCCCCCCCCCCCTCCCCAAATTAGCTTCCATGGTACTTAGATTTCTCTGTAAGCATAAGGCTATGCACGCATACACATATGCATGCACATGTGAACACCGGTCACCGCCTGCCAAAGAGAACCACAACCTAAACAGTGTCTCATTCAAGAGTCTGTATCTTTTCTAAACTGAGATATGTTTGTGTGTAAGTTGAATAAATAACAGGTTTTAAAAAAAAAGAGGAAAATACTGACTCATCACTAACTTGTATCCTAACACTTAAATCACTGTACATATTTTGTCTGTCAACTTACACCTTAGCAAGCACACATCATTGTTTTTGTGACAACATGACATAATCAAATAAATAATTATTTGTGAAATATTGTGTCATATTATATAGTATTCAAAATTGCTGTCTATTAGTATAATTCTTAGCAAATAATGTAGCATTATTTTTACAAAGGAATCTAAATACCTCGGAAACTGTAGTTATTTTTACAGACCCACACTATCAAACTATGCTGTTTCTTGGGAGCAAAGCCACCACTGATAATTTTGCATGGAAGGTAAAGATCAGGTATGGAATAATGACAAAGGAGAAAATAATTGGAGATACACTGAGCGTGTGAGAAGTTAGATAGTGCATGATAGTGAAAATAACCATTTGTTCACGTGCATCCATTGTGGATGAACATTTATCGCACGGATTGGTCTGTTAAGTTACATTCACTACCACCGTGTGTTGTAGTTATTTTGCTTTTTTGTAAGCATAATGTAACACACTATCCCATGTCAAGATGGCAAGGTGCTAGCAGCACGCTGTTTTTATAATATACAAACACTTTACAAATGTTTACTACAGAAAATAGTCAGTGGTACTTGGAAAGTTCTCAGGTAACTTTAGAGCAGAGACAGAGGCCTTGAAAACTGCAGCAGAAGTGTTGCTGAAAGAGAATACTAAAGAGAAGCAAAAAGCTCCTTTTTACAAATGTGAAGTCAGTTGATTCACTGTTTCACTATTACAGGGCAGAAACAGTATAGAACTAGCAGTCCTAAAATCAACACCCCATGAGCTATGTCAGATTCCAAAAGGGGATGGATACAATGGATCCACTCAGATTGCAACAAACCTGGAAATGAAGAGCCCAACAAATTGGCAAAGGAAGGTGACTACCTCTGCCTGATATAGACATAGCCTATGATGAGACCAGAGATTAATGAGAAGCAATTATTATTATCATAAAAAAGTGGCCGGTATGGAAAAACTACATACAACTTCAAATGATAATGGATGGAGAGTCATCAACCTGGCAGAAGCCAAAGGACTGCAGATTAGCAGTACCAGACTACAAAGAAAGGATATACACAAACAAACTTGGAAATCATGTGACAAGAGAACCTATAATCAAATAGATCACATTTTAATTAACGACAGAAATGCATCAAACATACAGCAAGTTAGAAGTTATAGAGGAGCTGAGTGCCACAGCGACCACTTCCTCGTTGGAGCAAAATTTAAAATAAAACTTAAGAGAGCTTTCTATACTAAATTACAAAGATTACACCCAACATATAACAGAGAAAAACTACAAGAAATTACAGTCAAAGAGAAATTTACAGATGAAATAAAATGTAAACTTGAAACTCTGCAAAACCCTTTGGAGGAAAGCGTTGACAAAACTTGGTTGAACATCAAGAATACAATTCAATCTACCGCAGAAGAATGCCTCGGTGTGTTAACCACACATAGAAAGAACAGATGGTTCAATCAAAATTGTGATGAAACAGTCATTAGGAAAAAGAATGCCAGACATTTATGGCTAAATGACATCAACAACATCCAAAAGGAAGAGTAATATAGAAATGAATGTAAAGAGGCTACAAAAATAGTTCGACAGCAGAATCGAGAATATATGAGTAATATAATCAAAGATATGGAAACTAATCACCAGAACAACGAATCCAGAAAGTTTTTTAAAGAACTGAAGTCAATGAAATGAGGGCACCAACACAACACATATGGTTTAAAAGACAAAAAAGGGAATATGATAAATACCAATGAGGAAATGTGCAACACATGGAAAGAATATTTTGTGGAAATACTAAATTGTGAAGCTCCAAGTAACACCTTCCCACAGGAAGAGGTTCTAACGTGTGAACCACAAATTGAAGAACCTGCATTTGAAGAAATCCTATATGTAATCACACAACTTAAAAACAATATGGCAACAGTGGCTGATGGAATTGCTGCTGAATTTATAAAGGCAGGTGGCCATGCATTACATCTAAAGCTATACAAACTAATAATAAAAATCTGGAGGACAGAAGAATTACCCCATGACTCAAAAGAGTCATTATTGATACCTATCTTTAAGAAAGGAGACAAGTTCCAATGTGAAAATTATAGAGGAATATCACTACTGTCCACAAGCTATAAGATACTATCCATACCATACCATTGGCACCTTGCCGTCTTGACAGACGATAGTTTGTGCTTTAAAAAGGCATAATAACTTTTAACTATGGCGGTAGCGAGTGTGACTGATAAGGCCAATTTGCGCTGTAAATGTCCGTTCACAGTGGGTGCATGTGAACACGTGGTCATTTCCACCATCATGCACCATCTTACGTCTCAAACGCTTGGTGTGTGACTTTTCTGCAATAATTTTCTCCTTTGACTTTATTCCATTTCTGATATTTGCCCTCCATGCAACACGTTCAGCGGCGACTTGCTCCCAATGTGCATTATCAATGCCTGTATCAATCATGTCCTGCTTACACACATCTTTGTATCGTAGTAGAGGCCGACCCTGAGATCTCTTACCCATCTGTAATTCACCAAAAAAGATATCCTTTGGTATTCTACCATCATCCATCCTCCTAAGATGTCCTATCCATCTAAGTCTACGAAGACTGAGCAGGAATAAACTGTCACACAACCTGATCTTTCCAATACTTCAGTATTTGTGATTTTGTCTTGCCACTTAATACCAAGAATTCTTCGCAGACACCGCATATGAAAGCTGTTTAAATTGTTCTCTTGGTGTGAGTAAGTTGTCCAGGTTTCACTGCCATAGAGAAGAGTACTAAGGACACAGGCTTGATAGACAAGGACTTTTGTTTTGGCAGTAAGCTTCCTGTTCTCCCAGACTCTTTTTCTTAACCTGTTCATTGTTGTTGCTGCCTTACCAATCCGGATGTTGATTTCCTGATCTAGGGATAATTTGCTATTTACCACTGATCCTAGATATGTAAAATGGTCTACTATCTCTAGTTCGGCGTCGTCAATAAAGATTGATGGTACCTCATGTGCACCTTGTGACATAATCTGTGTCTTCTTTTTGCTAATTGTTAAACCAAATTCAGAACAAGCATTGGAGAATGCAGATAGTAGACATTGCAATTCTTCCTCAGAGTGGGTCGTAACTGCAGCATCATCTGCAAAAAGCAACTCTCTGATCAGTACCCTCCTAATTTTGGTCTTAGCCTTCAATCTCTGAGCATTGTAGAGGCCGCCATCTGAGCGTGAGTGAATGTATATACCACCATCCTGATCACGAAATGCATATTTCAGTAGAAGTGAAAAGTATATTCCAAAGAGGGTGGGAGCTAGTACACAACCTTGCTTAACTCCACTCTTGATTTCAAATTCTTCAGAAGTTGCACCATCAAACTTGATTATACCCTTCATGCCTGTGTGGAACGCTTCCACAATGGACAGAAGAGTTGGTGGGCAGCCAATCTTCTTTAGCGCCTTGAACAGACCCTCACGACTGACCAAATCAAATGCCTTTGTGAGGTCGATGAAGGCAATAAACAGTGGTTGATTCTGTTCACGGCATTTTTCTTGCATTTGTCGCAATGAGAATATCATATCAGTGGTAGACCGGTTCTGTCGAAAGCCACACTGTGATTCGGGGTAGACTTGATCTCCTAGGACTTGAAGTCTGCGCAGAACAATTCTGGCAAATACTTTTCCAACAATACACAGAAGTGAGATACCCCTATAGTTGTTGCAGTCGCTCCGATTGCCCTTGTTCTTGTACAGTGTTATGATGCTTGAATCTTTGAAATCCTGTGGGACTTGTCCTTCCCGCCAGCATAGCTCTATTAGCTGGTGGATCTGTATAGTGAGTGTGTCTTGCCCACTCCTGATAACCTCTATTGGAATCCCATCCTTACCTGGAGATACTATCCACAGTATTACTAAATAGACTAAAACCATATTCAGAAGACATATTAGGTGACTACCCGGCGGGTTTTAGACAAAACAGATCAACAATAGATCAGATATTTATATTACGACAAATAGCCGAGAAAAATTGGGAATATAAAAGAGATCTCCATAACATTTTTGTGGATTTTAAAAAGGCTTATGATAGTGTCCATAGGAATAGTCTATGGCAGGGGTGGGCAAACTACGGCCCGCGGGCCGCATGCGGCCCGCCAAGTAATTTTATGCGGCCCGCGAGTGCATTTAGAAATAAAATATTTTAATTCATTTTTAAGTTATTTCGTTGAATTTTACATAATTTCATGAACCGTTATGATGAGTGTCAATAACAAACGTAAGATTGAAGATGAATGCCATGTTTTAATGATAAATGGACAACTAAGTACTGTTATATAAAAGTTAATAGCAAATCAGTTTGCTTGTTGTGTCGTGAGTCAGTGGCTGTCTTCAAGGAGTACAATTTAAAAAGACATTATCAAACAAAACATTCCGATTTCGGATACAATTTAACGACCGAAGAGAAGGAAAGGAAATGCCTTGAGTTGGTGAAAAATTTGGAGAAACAACAAACTGTTTTCACTAAACAGTCTTCAATTCAAGATGCTGAAACTGAAGCTAGTCTTGTGCTGTCACACAGAATTGTAAAACAGAACAAGCCATTTTCTGATGGCGAGTTCATCAAGGAATGTTTGCTAAATGCAGCAAACATTATGTGCCCAGAACACACACACAAAAAAAGAAACAGAGAATTATCAAGGAGAACTGTGGTCAGACGTGTTGACAAGATCAGTGACAATTTGATGCATAAACTTCAAGATGCAAGTAAACAACTTTTGTGGTACTCTCTTGCATCTTACATAGTGCTTTTGAGTTCAACACACCCGGATGCCCAAGAGAAAATAAACCACCTCCAAAATGTTTCAGGGCAAATTGGTCTCCAAATTAACACCACAAAAACAAAGACTATTGATCTTACCAACAGTTCAGATGACACCAAATTGAACAGCTACGTTCTTGAAAAAGTCAACAGCTTTACATACCTAGGAAGCAAAATGACATCTACAGGGGACTCAACACCAGAAATATCATCTAGAATCGCACTGGCATCTAGTGCCTTCAATAAACTGTCAAACATCTGGAAGTCAAAGACACTCAGCAAAGACACAAAACTTAAAATCTTCAACTCTTGTGTGATTCCAGTGTTAACGTATGGATGTGAAAGTTGGAAATCAACGGTAGCTTTAGATAAAAAAATTAGACAATTTTGAGAACAAATGTCTTAGAAGACTTCTAAACATCCACTGGACAGACTTCAGAACCAATTCGCAAATAAGACAAGAGACTAAGCAAGATACAGTATCCAATTTCATAAGAAGACGCCGTTGGAACTACATCGGCCATGTACTCAGAATGGACAAGTCAAGACTCCCCTACCAAGCCCTCATATGGTCACCAGTAGGGAAAAGAAAACGGGGAAGACCAAGAGAGACCCTGCGTAGAACCATCATTAGAGAAGGCTCATTCAATGGCCAAGTAAATATCCAAGATCTACAACAGGTAGCAGCGAACCACCAAGCATGGAGAGACAGGACTTCTGCCCTATGCGCCGCCTTAGGCTCAAGAGGAAAGACTAACTAACTAACTTGCATTGGATGAGAGTACCGATGTACATGATACTGCCCAATTATTGACATTTTTACGTGGAATAAACACTTCTTTCAAACTCACTGAAGAGTTACTGAGTGTTGAGTCACTCAAAGACACAACCACAGGCCATGGTATATTCAATGATGTTACTAACTGTATTGAAAGAACTGGGTTGGTTTGGAACAAGATGGCAAGTGTTATAACTGACGGAGCTCGTGCTTTGATAAAA
>JACEFZ010005356.1:0-260000 GCA_014155875.1 Cepaea nemoralis
GAAGGGGGGGCGGGCATAACCATTTGTGTGGCTTCTTCTTTCACAAGCCAATATGGTATATCGTGGTGTTTGTAGATA
This sequence comes from Cepaea nemoralis, assembly GCA_014155875.1. Lineage (NCBI taxonomy): Eukaryota > Metazoa > Mollusca > Gastropoda > Stylommatophora > Helicidae > Cepaea > Cepaea nemoralis. The sequence goes on from JACEFZ010005356.1 coordinate 79, forward strand.
ATTTTAATTGTGTTAGTATAAGAAAATTATGAACAAATTCATGATTTTGGAAATTTTTAATAAGGACATAAACTCGAGGACAGAGTCTGTGCGAATCTCCGATAAAATTAAATTTAAATTTAAAAGTATATCTTAGGATATACATGTTTCATAAATGAATATGTTTATTTTTTTAAAATGTTATGTTTATATATTTTGTTTTTATAATTATTATGAGGATTGTTATTTGTTATTTTAATTATCCAGACATTGATGTGTTGTAGTTCGTAATGTCAGAGTATGTGCTGTGTTAACATTGATCATCATACATATCATTTCACGATGGATGAAGGAGAGAAAGGAATGAAAGAAATTAATAGACACAAACATATAGTAAACATACACATTATAGGATAATAGATACATATAAAAAATGAAACATATTATAGTTATATAACACAGTGATATTGAGAATAGTTTTCCTATTGACATGCTATAGCGAAAAGAAATGAGGGTGTGCCAGGTCTACTTGCAGTTGTGGATATATGTATTACGTCAAGGACAATCAGTTGTCGACTACGGATCATGTGATCGTTGGGTATGCAACACTGGATGGTGTTTTTTTTTAAACTGACGGCACTCGGGGATATAGAGACCGTTAGTAGTTTTAGGGTGTCAACATATATACGCGATAACAGATCTTAATATATGAACTGGCGGTGTTTGAGCCTTAGTTTAATGGCAAGTAGTTCGGGCATGTTAACGCGATAACATCTCAGGGATCATTTATAAAATGTAGAGGTGGCCGGTGTTCGGGACTTGTATTTTAGTCCGGTGTTCAATATCCCACGATCTAATTGGTTCACGTTGACAAACTAAGTTCCAAGGACGGTGAATGCGTTGTCTATCACAATAGGATGTAATTTACGTCGTGGACATCATTTGCTTGCATGTCAAGATAACATAGAAAATGGTCTAACGATCATTTTCATTGTAGAGGGGGCAAAGCTGTCATGTAGTAAATGACAGTGAGGCAGGCAATTGATGAGTTAGCGCATCAAAGAAGAAGATAACGGGTGTCACAAATGGTGAACATTGTGACACCAACATTGAACGCAATTTAGACGTCATGATACGACGTCACCTAACGCGATAACGGCTTAAGCATTAGTTGGTGTGCCAGCGGACAAAGTGATCGGATGTGCTTTCAATACCAGTCTCGGGAGTCAAACCGTTACTATAAGTCACCAAAGGCAGTGCTAGCTGCTGGAGTTCAAGTAGGGTGAGCTCCGGTTGAAGGTAGGAGTAATATATTGGATTCGCATGATACACTAGGCGGCTGGCCTTGTTCCCAACACTTTCACTGGTCTGTGGAGATGATTTCTGATTAAAGAGCGGGAGTGCATGGAGAGAGAGAATGACTGAAGTCGGCATCAATCCCACACTCATCACCGTAGTCTACGACCAGCTGTAGTAAATACATTGCAGTTCACTCCATCAGTATATGCGTTGAGTCGTTGTTGTGGAATTCAGATGGTTACCCTGTCATGTGGCAGAATGCCTCAATATATGCTGTCATGTACCCCTGATGCCCAGAGCCACATAGAGCTTGAGGTGAGCTCGCTACATTATAGAGCCTGAACTCGTATCATTGTAGAGGAAGCAACCCCACCTCTTGACAGAATGCATTTCAATCTTCCGCACCTCTCTCTTACCTGTTCATTTCAAGCAATATGTAAAACAAGACTTTAAATGCCACTCAAATGAATAATTTGCATGCTGCGCATATTAAATCCTCATTTGACAGTTGAAAATTGAAAAGAACAGGCTGAACTGGCTGCTGCCTAGATGTAATTGCACAATTAGAACACATACCCACAAAGAATACTTTTTAGCGTACATTGATTCCTAGTATACACTCACTGGCATTACACACTTCATGCTAGTGTTGAGATTCTCCTTGAGTGGTCTATGGTAGGAGACCTGAGCATTTATGGAAGTATCTGTGCAATAAATATGATCCTGTACCAATATCAAATATCACAAGTAAACAAACGTACAAAGGTAACTAAGAACGATATGCACCCCAGAAATTATCTCAGCTAAGAATAAAGGTAGATGCATTACATTTGCACCAATTTAAGTTGAAGGTGTATACCAGATTGCACCTCTGTAAAGTGATGGATGGAAACCAGTTTTAACTGCCTGCGACACAAAACCTGTTGAAATGTCAGATATTAATTACATACGTTACAAGCAGAGGATTGTTATTTGGTTTATCTCAGAGAAGGACACTGTTGTTAACATTCACAAATATTTGTGTGCTGTTTATAGCACTTTTGCATCCGATAAAAGCAGAGTTAGTCGCTGCGCACAGAGAGTTTTGGTTTCTGCAAGTGGAGATGTAGAGCTGGCTGAAAAGCTTCACTCCGGACGTCCTGCCACAGCCACCTATCAGATTATGTTGGAACGTGTTGACATAATGATTCACAGAGATAGTCGAATAATAAGTCAACAATTGTCAACTCAGCTTTCAATAGGCAAAGGTAGTGCGACTGAAAGATCCAAAAACCTGGGATATACTAAGGTCTGTGCAAGATGCGTTCCACAGAGGACCAGAAGGCCCAAAGGAAAACAATTTGTTCGGAATTGTTGCGACGGTTCGAGACAGATTGGGGTGTTTTATTTTGTCAAACATTTTGACAGGAGACGAAACTTGGGTTCATCATTTTGAGTCGGAGACAAAAAGACAGTTAAAGTAGTGGCCTCATCCTCAATCAAAAGCGAGGAAATAATTCAAAACAATTCCATAAGCTGGTGAAGTCATGCTCACTGCATTTTGGGACAGTGATGGGATTATTCTCGTGGACGTGCTGCCAAAACGTGGAACCACTAATTCCGAAATTTACATTAAAAAAAACAAAACAAAAAAACAACTCACAGAACTAAATCGTCGTTACTGCAGGGTTAGGCCTCACAAGTATCGAGAGAAACTGCTTCTCCTTCACAACAACGGACATCCTCACATAAATTTGCAAACAAGGGAGGCAATCGACAAAATGTGGTAGAATGAACATGTCCCCGTGCATCTTACAGCCCAGACCTAGAATTATCTGATTTCCATCTGTTTGGTCCCCGTAAGAATGCTGTCCATGGGGCAAAGTTTGAAGACTACGAAGGAGTGATTATTGCGTGAAGAAACGACTACGAGAACAGGATACAATGTGGTACAAGAATGGGAAACATGCTCTTGATTTAAGATGGTATAAAGCCGTTATAGTTGATGGGGATTATGTTGAGAATGAGACAACGAGGAGTGACGAAGGGATCTGGCCGACGCTCAACGCTCAAAGGAAAGGCGAGACGGACTTATAATCAGATTGCTACTGGTACTATTAGTGTTGGAACTCTTCGCTGGCTGCTGAGGATGGGGACGGAGCACTTATGGGAATGCCCCGAATGCTGTGATGTCGATTCCTAAATCAATCAATCAATCAATCAATCATCAATCTATGTTGAGAAGTAGAAATGTTTGCTGCACTTGTGCATGAACATTGTGACTAAATTACATTTGTATGTTATCAATGGTTAAAGAGATAATAATTGTGGTGCATAACTTTCTGACCTACCCTCGTAGCAATAATAACAACAAAAACATCATCAAACGCTCACAACTAGAGCTATTAATTGAAAAGGCCTAATTGCTTTTAAGCAATAACATTAAATTATATGAAAAATTAGATTCTGCGTAAATACATACCTTTCCTTTTAACAAGATAGACAATTACAAAGATTATAATAATTACTAGTACAGCAGCAACAATGCCACCAACTATAGCTCCAACATCCAGTGGAGGGGAGTCACCTTTCTCAGAGCCAGGTGTTACTGGATCTTTGAAATAAGGATACATTAATCAGAATCAACATTTTAACACATAAATCAAATTTGAGTACGGAGAATAAGAATTGCCTATCCCGGTGTGTCACTATCATCACTTTGCCGTATAACTATGGGCAACAATGATAAAACACATTGGTAAACATCCCTGAAATCAGCAATCACCATCCATAAAGTCTGCATGAGTGCACAGTGCACTGCTTCCCTCAGTGTTTTAAGATTAATAATCTTAATTGTGACACAGAGCATTACTATCGCACACACCCTAACACACGATCAGTTCAAGAAGAATAGGACCTTTGAAATATTTAATAAGAGGTGTCCATTGTGGTAAGAGTATTGTTTCCGTGGATTCTTATATACATTATCAACTGAATTTTGCACCACTAGCAATCTAGAATTGTAAATAAGAGCATATGAAACTGATCATGATATTGATTATTATAGTGCATGTATCATGCTTCTTTATATTTATTTTTTGCTGATTTTTGCCGTAAGCTAACTAGTGATTTATTTAGTCCCTGCTCCTTTCGGACAATTCACTGCTGTAAAAACAGTTAGGGATAACGTTTAAAATATCAGCTTAGTTGAATTGATAGCAGCAGGTATGGAAAAGGGACTATATGTGTTAACATGTCGGGACTAGATGACTGGCAGATTGAGAGAAAGAGAAAGACTGAAGGCAAATGGAAGGGAGAACACACTGGTAAAAAAATGAGGCGTTTTAGTAGCAGTGATAGAAAGAAAAAAATAAAAAGCAGACAAGTGGAGATTTGAGGGAAGGGAGAGAGCGCGCGCGCGCGAGAGAGAGAGAGAGAGAGAGAGAGAGAGAGAGAGAGAAGAGAGAGAGAGAGGGTGAGAGAGAGAGCGAGAGAGAGTGGGTGAGAGAGAGAGTGGGAGAGAGAGGAGAGTAAGGCTAAAATGGAAAGAGAAAGAATAGACGACATAGAATCATACTCAGATGCTTGGAAATGCATTATCATACTATCATTTACAGTGCCTCTAGCTCACAAGTATACATTGCAGAGACTCATTCAATCTAGAATTCACTTGTAGTAGACATACATTTCCATTTGAATCCAACTGATGGATACATGAATATACGGACTCTTACACCTGGACACGTCTCAGGTGATGACTGACATGTTTGGATTGAGAAATGGAAATTGAATCTCAAGATGCTGCATATTTTATGAGAAACTGCAAGTGATGTCTATCTGCAGCTACCCCCAAATCAAGAAAATTATTCTGAAAGTGTGAAGCGCTTTCCTCAAATGAAACGAGCTCACCTTGGCTGACTACTGAAAAAAGTTACATATAGCAAACATATAGCAGGTAACTTCAATTTGTCATCTTTTAGCATTTATGCAGAGCTACCACTATAAGTGGGACGTAATGGTGTGGAGTTTGAATTAAGTAGACACCAACATCAAGCTGCAAGAAATTATTCTTGCTGAGCAAATGGAGGAGCACATGTAAATTCATACGCAAACCTTCTTTGCAGAAAAAAAGGAATGGGAAGCTGGAGGAAATTATAGTTCTACATAAAAAAAAATACATACTGCACAATGAGAATTCAAAGTAACATGTACAACCTCGATCTGTCAAGACTCACTTATCAACATAAATCAGAGCTCTACACAATAAAACTAGAAATCAGATACAATAAAATCTGTAGAAATCAGATTATTAATTTTAGAGGTTCATCCAATGTTACTGTCAATGTTTCTCTCTTAAATGGACAAATGTCACATATGGAATGTAAAACAGAATAAACTTAATTACATGTGATTACGTGACATAATATAACAGAAGAAGAAGTGACAACTTTGGAAGGCCTGTAAACAAGTTGCTCAAGTTACAAATCCCTGTAATAAAAAGAAAATATCAGGCCAATCATGGTGCTGCACAGCTTAAATTTTTGAATTGTAAAATCTATTTAGGAAAAGAATGCTTACAGCTTGTGTGACTCTGGTATATACACATATCTAGTCAGTGCTACAGAGTTCATTCAATGTGTTGAGATTCTCCTTGTATGATAAGAGCCTGGGACACTTATATTGGTATCAGTATGTTATAAAAGAGATGTTTAACCAAAATCAAACTAAAACGATGTAAACAACATGTACTTACCTCCCTCCGTGATCTCAAATGAGTAAATCAGTGCTCCCTCAGAACTGTTAATGTTCAGACTATAATTTTGGAAATAGCTGGCATTTTTAATACTGATCAACAAAGACACGGTGCCATAGGGTGGTTCCTGTTCTAGTGTAGTTCAGTGTGTAGGATTCAGAAGATAGGATGTATTTATTACTATTCAAGGTCACAGTTGGCTCTGGGTATCCAAAGACTGTGACATTAATCAACACAGTACCGTTTACTTGTTCTTTATAATCTCTGACTCAGACTGTCAGGATCTCTGAACTGTTGAGCACCTGTAGAAGACATGACGAGTTGTTGTCATAGAATGCACACTAGAGGCTACTGTTGTATCAATAACATAAAACACATGGTTAACTGTTACCTCAATAATGGTAAGCTGACATTGATCTATAACTTCTCCTGTCAATGATTTCATTCATAACTAATATATAATTTGCTTATCGTTACATTTCAGCTTATTATATATAACTGCACACTGCATTAGTAAGTGAGATAACACTAGTCAGGGACAAATCAGCTACCTCATTTAACATTCATGCTGACTTAAAAGTATGAATATATACACTGACATAGAGAAAATGTTTTCTTTCTTCTGACATCAGTGATTCAAACTGTAAAAACACAATGTTTGAAGTATTTGCCCTTTATTTTCATTATTATTGTTTATTGAGTATTTAGATAAGGGATACTATTACACCATTATGTATTAAATTTCAATTGAATTTGTTGGGAAATGGTCCAATTAAATAAGAAATACATTCGCAGGTGCCGATCAACACTCATAGAAGCAGAGGAAAGATGTTTATTTAGCGGAAACACAAGACACTATACACATTTAATGCTATAGTGACTACATAGGGATAGAACCTGCCAAGTATAAAAGACGACACCCCATTGCTGGGTAAATACACGAATCTTGACTGAAGGTCAACCAGGCACCCCTAATCTCTATTTCTTTCTTCTAAAGCTGTTAATGATATTTAATATTATAAAATGTTTTTTTTTCATATTTTACTTTAATCTCAGGAAACAAATTACCATAATCCCCAGCCCCCAAATACCTCAGCTCCTGAATGGAAAGACTCAAATTTGGCATCAGTTTATCACTTCGTCACCTCCACCGTATATAATTTATCCTAACAAATAACTCTGGTAAACGTGTCTTCATGATGAAAATTTCCAGGACCTGCAGCAATTTTGATGAAGTAAAATAATCTCCTATTCTTTCTCCAATTAAATTTAAGGAATTAAAAAAAATGTATCATTCATCACAAAATTAAGTTCAACATTCATTCTATGTTTGCTACGTGGCGAAAAAAATTACGGGCGCAGTTGGTAATCCCGCATACCGCGTTCGTAACACAACTGCGTTTTTAAATGAAATGATTGATTAATTGATTGATTTAGGAACCAACATCACAGCATTCGGGGCATTCCCATAAGCGCTCCGTCCCCATCCTCATAAGCCAGCGAAGAGTTCCAATCCCAATAGTACCAGTAGCAATCTGATTATATGTGCGTCTCGCCTTTCCTCTAAGCGTTGAGCATCGGCCAGATCCCCTCGTCACTCCTCGCTGTCGCATTCTTGCCAGACCATGGTGATCCATTTGCTCCTCAGAGGTGTACACGTGCTCCCACAAGGCCGCAATCACGTCTGCCTTATCATGCATCAATACTCCACCAAGTTTTGCAGAGCCAGCCAATCTGTCTGATGTTCATTCCCCAGCACACCAGCATACCCCAGAGGAAAGATCCAGACGATGTTTGCCACTCATCACTTCCGAAGCGAAGCAAGCCACTCTGCACGAGGCTTGCCTGCCCTCACCGTACTCAGCATGCTTCTGAGTCAGTTACAATCACGATGTGTGTGTGTATCGTATTCTCCATTCAGCGGAAAGAAGCATTGACTGCCTCCACCTGCATTCTTAAGGTAGATGTTGTGGTATCATATGCCAGGCTCTCCTGCACCAAACGTCGACCATTAGCCTTTGCCAAGAACCCCCAGGCACTTCTACTACCTCTCAACACCGAACCATCTGTGTGGATAATCACATCACCCGGGCGAGCACTATCCTGAATTAGTTGCTGGATTTCCACTTCCGTGGCCCCTGCTGGCCACTCCCTGCACTCCCGGCTCAATGGTATGTGAAATGGTATGTGTGCAGGTCATTCAGAAAGCAATGACAAACTATTGTAAAATTTCCCAGGAATCACGAACAGCAAAATAATTCTAGGGCTGACCGCTACGTCCGTATACGATAAGCAACTAACTTTAGAGAAATAAAAATTATCTGGGAGAAGCCATACTTGATTATATCTATTATAACTGTCCCATAAATGAAAAAAACAAACAAACTTATGATTGCTTTATATATTACGCTTTCTATTTCCAACAAACATTGGCTTATAGTGTACAGAGAAGCATCAATAACACTGAAAAATCCAGATCTGTTTTTTAGAAGTTAACCATATATTTCAAAATGACACCATGAGGGTATATGTTATTAGTCCCATATTGTTAGACAGCCAACACGTGATGCATGATACGGTAAATATCAGCGGGCCATCTTTACGTCGAAGGAAATTGCCTGGTGGTCAATTTTATTTTAAAGGATAGGACAACCTGGTATGACTCACACACAACTGCATAGAAGGACATTGAAACACATGGGCACTGGGCAGACAGGCAACCATCTAGCCACTGCACTCGCGTGGTTCATCACCTCTGTATTGCTTTTAATATATGCATGTTATTTCCACGCCATGGTTTACTATTGCTTTGAAGTCAAGCGTAGCCAATACACACCCTACTACTGCTAGTGCATTGGACCAATTTGTGCATGTCGATTAGCTTTCCCTAAGTACCCCTTATCATCACAAAAACCCACTCCAAATACTGAGGTACTTGTAATTTATGTCCCCAAGTCAAGGGCGAGAAGTCATCATTTTAGTCCAACTGACCAGTGTAGGGGTTGAACCTACTACTACCACATCAGCACACCGGATGTTTAAGAACGAGTGCCCTTATCCATTCAGCCATGCTGACCTCCGACCATGTCATGAGACTGAGCTGTCAAGCATCTGTAGTTACATTAACAGAGTTAAGTTCTAGCAGACGTAAATAATTATTACAGAGACTGAGCTGTCTAGCATATGTAGTTACATTAACTGAGTTAAGTTCTAGAAGACGTAAATAACTATTACAGAGACTGAGCTGTCTAGCATCTGTAGTTACATTAACTGGGTTAAGTTCTAGAAGACGTAAATAACTATTACAAAAGACACAGAACTTACATTTCACATAAATAGCCACTGTTTTATTTGTAGCTGCCTGACCTGTCTCAGCGTGACACGTGTAAACTCCTGTATCCATGCATTCTGTCATGGCTTTGTTATAAGTCATTGTTAGATTGAATTTATGAGTGGAGTCACTAACTGGCTGTATTTCTCTTCCATCCTTTTTCAGAGACAGACTTGGAGATGGGTTACCCTCAGCTTGACAAGAAATGCTCATACTGGAATTCTGTTCTAGAATTGTTTGTTGTGAATTGTTGTTGGCTTCAACAGTAAAGATAGTGGGCCCAACTACACAGGAAAAACATTGACCTATGCAATTGCATTCTAATAAAAAAAAAAAAAAAAAAAAACATTATACACATCAGATAACATATCACTTGGGCTGAAAGATTAGTGAACATTTATACAATACATGTGTGAGGACTGCTTACTGACTAACTTAATAGAAGACTGCTGGAAACAACTATTATCCAAGCTAGTTTTCTTAAATACTTATATACATACACACATACACTCCATTTGCAAAAAATTGAGAATGAGACAGACATAATTATAGAGATAGATAGATAGATAGAGAGAGAGATAGAGAGAGAGAGAGAGAGAGAGAGAGAGAGAGAGAGAGAGAGAGAGAGAGAGAGAGAGAGAGAGAGAGAGAGAGAGAGAGAGAGAGAGAGAGAGAGAGAACTAGCTGTTTGCACATGTAGAGTTCAATTTATCAATCAATCATGTGCCATGCTGGAAAGCGTGGGCGGTTATGACTCACCATTTCACTCGATCACCATAGTCATAAATCAGCTCAGTGTTCCTGTCTCGTCCATGCCATGTGGCTAAGCCATCCAGGTATTTTCCTCTCGGTCTTCCTCTTGGTCTGTTCCATTCGATCTTGCCAGTTGTCACTAGGTTCTCCAATCCATTTCTTCTCATAACATGTCCAAAAAATTTAGACTGTCTACGTTTAATTTCTCTAATAAATTTACGAGTTTCATTTGTCTCCTGTAGTACTTGGTCATTGGTTTTTCTATCTGTCCATTGTATTCTTTGCATTTCCCTCAGCAACCACATTTCTGCAGCAATCAGATGTTTCTTCAGCTTGACTGCACATTTTCAAAGTTTCACATCCATACAAAAGAACAGGCTCTATGTATCCCCTCAACACTCTTTTTCTCGTTTAAATTGACATCTTTTTATTGGTCAGAATGTTCGATTTATAGTCCATTGTAAATTTCAATTTCAATAATTAATCCAGTCCTTGTTTTCATGTCTTTCCTGACATAAATCCCCCAACTTGCCATTAAACACACTCATACAGATATGGAACATTTATTTACAGCATTTTGGAACTGAGGGTGGTCTGTGCCCTGCATGTATTGCATTCATAGTTATACTTTTCGGGCTTTATTTTGGGTAAATGGAACACTTCAGGAGAAAGACACTTATGTATGCAGAAATAAACAGGTATTACTGTAATTAATGAAATATAAATGTAGCACACGTTTAATTTAAATGCCATATCTCAAACACTTAATGTGTCTAACTGCCCAGTAGTTTTTTCCGCCTGTACCATCCACTCTTTCTCTAATGTGTTCTCAAATGCCGTGCATATATTCTTTCATGCAATTTGTCCCTGGGACAGTGAAACATTATGGGCATAATTACTGCCATTTCTGATAATCAACAGTCACTTACATCTTTTGAGGTTCTACATCCTCACTATTGTCTTTTCTTTAAATATTGGTTAATTGTGTATTCTTCATAAACATGCAATGCTGGTTAAAAGCAAAGGTTATATGCGGCCATGCTGCTAGTTCATGCAGTCTAGAACACAGATTACCAGAGACACTTGTTTTGCTTGAACGTATGTTCATGTTTTAATATCATTGCGTGGTAAACTCAACACAATATTAGCAGGTTTGCATACACAGTAGTGTTATAGTATTCCTAGACGATATATACAGGAACTCAGTTCCAATCCATATTAAAGGATGCTCTCATGCTATGCAATATCTTCTTCCTAATGTTTAGTGGTCTATGATATACCTGGATATTTTAGTGAATGTTATTGCATCAAAGCATCACAGCTTTATTTTCATCATAAACATCATCATTTAGCTATGATTTTGTATACTACCACCACAAGATAATCATGCTTTCAGCTGCTTTAGTTTACTAGTGATCATTGCCAGTGTGTAATATGCCTCCAGATTCTCAGGCAGATTCTTTCAAATTCTTTAATGCATCTCTTCTCATGCTCATTGCTCTTTTTTGTACTGAACATACATTTGATTCATCTCCTTATATCTAGTATTTCAACAACACAGCCACCAGGGACCTCCATGTCATTCAATCCTTGTATGCAAACAACACCTCTATGCCATCTGATACCTTGTAAGTCAAAAACTCAGCCACCAGGGACCTCCATGTCATCTGCTCCTTTGTATGCAAACAACACAATCACCAGGGACCTCCATGTCATCTGCTCCTTTGTATGTCAACAACACAACCACCAGGGACCTCCATGTCATCTGATACCTTGTAGGTCAACAACAAATTGTCCACTCACTTAATCCAAAGCTATAGACTGGAGGTCAGCTAAACTGTTTTAACTCTCCATTTATCTCACTCAGAGGTTCTGAATCTAAGCGAAACACAACTTGGATTTAGGAAAAACAAAGGATGCACAGATGCAATGTTTGCTCTTAGACAACTTACAGAAAAATCAATTGAATTCAATGAAACACTCTACTTAGCCTTTGTCAACCAAGAAAGGCATTTGATAGAGTAGATAGAAACAAGCTGTGGGAAATCCTTAAACAATATGGAGTGAGTAAACATCTAACAAACCTATGTAGAAGCTTATACAACAACAGTGAATGCATAGTGAGAGCAACTGGAGGACACTCAGAACCCTTCACCATAAGATCCGGATTACAACAAGGTTTTGTCCTGTCCCCTCTCTTGTTTATAACATATATAGACAACATATGTAAAGAAACCAGCCAAATAGAGACCGCAAGAACACCGCATGACGAGAACACAGAAGAAGAACCATCTGCAAATCTAACCATTAGAGAACTCCTGTTTGCAGACGACCAAGAACTAATAGCAAAATCAGAAGCTGAATTAAAAGACCAGATGAATAGTCTAAAAGAAATGTGTAGGGAACATAACATGAAAATTAGGACAAGTAAAACAGAGGTATTGACTATAACTAAAGTAGAAAAAGTAACAGCGATTCACCTAAACCAGGGGTCACCAAACTACGGCCCTCGGGCCGGATCCGGCGCACGACGTCATTTCATCCGGCCCGCGACGGTACTCAAACTTGCTTGAAAAACGTATGAAACACGAGACGTTGTGGTACAATTTAAATGTAAATATTATGTTTAGAATAATAGGAGATCTTCACACGTGCGGAGACCTCCTGGCTGCTCTAGGCTGTTTATTTATGCGGCCATATTTATATATTTTGCAAACCTTATTATGCGATATATTCTATTACCAAATGAAGCCGCCTGCCGCGGCTCTACAAGAGTATGGAGTAGCATATTCCTTGATACTCTGGTAAAAAATGCATAGGATGCTTGGATGTTGTATTGGCGTGCCTATAAGAGCCCAGTCACCCCATATTCCCGCCTCTTTGGCCTTGAGAACAACTGAGGCCGAAGAGATGCTTATGTCTAATTTTCAGCAGAGGGTTTGAACTCATCCCTCTAAGCCACTATTCAGCAGATGGGCGAACGTGCTCAGGCACGGCCGAGCGTGGCCACTGTTTTTCCAGACCGCAGTTGAGAGGGCAGACAGGCTCTGTGAAGATCCAAAAGATCCAAGAGGATCTTGATTGTGGATTGACGATTATCTGCTGCAAGGTGTGTTTTGAATGAAATTTCATAGTTTAAATAGGAACATGGGAATATAATAGCTATGTCTGTGCCCGAGAACAAAAATGGAGGGGTATATGCCTGGGAAGAGAGGGAGAGGAAGATGGATGCAGGATGTGGTGGATGATCTCCAGATGGGTGTATCTGAAGCTGGACATCTTGCTTATGATCGAGAGGTTTTCCGGAAGGTTGTTATGGGAACATTGTTCTGCAAAGGACATGCTACTGAATGTATGACCTTTGTTCCATCTTGTTGTCTGATAATTGCTGGTGTTTTGTATCAGACTACAGTTAAAGTGTTGGATGACTACCCATACTGTGATGGAAGCTCACTGGTACTGTGTTGGATGACTACCCATGCTGTGATGGAAGATCACTGGTACTGTGAAGGATGATCATTTGTATGTTTATTTATGGGGATGCCTATTTTGTTATTGCACCTAATCGTGAATTTTATTTATTTGTGCATTGGCATTATTAATCAGATGTTGTTGTATCTTTTCAATTACATTATTCTGATTCCCTGTACACGGACCTGAATTTCTTCTGATATTTCTAAATCTTTTCTTTTCTTGTTATCCGTAGAAATAGAATGAGATTCTCTCTGTCTTCTTATTCCTCTCTTCTTCTACGGCCCATGCGCAGCCGGCGTTGTGCTATTATCTCTACCATCTCTGTGCGGTTACACGAAGGTACCTATAAACTGTCTATGTACCTTTGATGAGCCGTAGCTTCACCAGTGACCCCTAGTCCTCTGCTTTTCTTGTGCTTCAATAGGATTTTAATTATGTTTATAATTTAATGTCTTTTATTTTATTTTCAGATCCCGTGTACTTCAACTTAATTATGGCTACTAGGAAAAGAAAAGTGGACGCCGAGTGTCGATTTTTCAATGAAGAATGGGGAGTAAAGTACTTCTTTGTGGAAACAAAGCACCAGAAAAGCAGTTGCGTAATGTGCAGCGAAAGTTTTGCCGTTTTGAAAAAGTACAATCTTTGGCGTCACTACGAAACAAAACATCTATCAACATATTAAACGTTTTCTAGAAAGTTTCACTCTGGGAAATATGAGACCATTAAACGTGGTTTTGAAACAAAGAAATGTGTTCACGAGAAAATTTACTGAAAATGAATCTGTTACTCGTACAAATTACACAACAGTTCATAAGATGGCAGAACGAAGAAAACCGTTTACTGATGGCAACTTCATCAAAGAGTGTATGATCGAAGCAGCAAATGACTTGTGTCCTGAGAAAGCCGATTTGTTTGGAACTATCAGCCTCTTGGCAAGTTCAATTGTGCGAAGAACAGAAGAACTTGGAAAGAACATAGTGATACAGATAAGCGAGAAAGCTAGGAATTTGTTGTGGTATTCTCTGGCGCTGGATGAGTCTACTGATCTCTAGAGTACGTCACAACTTCTCGTGTTCATTCGTGGTGTCAATTTGGACTTTCAGATATCGGAAGAGTTGGCGTCCGTTTACAGCATGCATGGAACAACAACTGGGAAAGACATTTTCTTGGAAGTGCAAACAATTTTGCAAGACTATAATCTTCAGCGGAATCAGCTTCGAGGTGTTACAGTTGATGGAAGGGAAAAAACATAGCTGGAGTGAGGAAGGGTCTGGTGGGGCTGATCAGGACTCAGTTGGAAGATTTGCAAATTCCGGGCGCTCTGTTCATACACTGCACCATACATCAGCAAGTACTCTGTGGGAAAACTTAGATATTTATTGTGTACTGAAACCAGTCGTTTCTGCTGTGAACTTCATTCAGGGAACATGCACTCAGTCACCATCAGTTCCAGGCTTTTCTTTAATAAATTGATTCTGAATTCTGTGACTTGCCTTATCACACATCAATCAGGTGGCTCAACTGCGGTAAAGTCCTGCTTCTTTTTTACAAGCTCCGAAACGAAATAGATGTTTTCCTCACTGAAAAAGATAGAGCTGATTCACAGCTGTCAGATCCTACCTGGCTGTAAAAGTTGTCATTTTTGGTCGACATGAATGAACTGAACTTGAAACTCCAGGGAAAGAATAACCTCGTCTGTGATCTCTACAGAACCATCAAAGGATTTCGGAGAAAGCTGTCATTGTTGGAAGCACAACTGGAAGGAGAAAACCTTTCTCATTTTCACTGTTTCAAAGAGTTTGGAGAGATTTTCAGATTTTGACAGAACTTGAGAGTGACATTCTTCTGTTCCAGAATTCGTTTATTGTAACCTTGATGATGTGCCAGTTGAACTACAGTTGGAGCTCATTGATTTGCAAGCAAATGACTTGTTGAAAGGGAAGCACAGAGAAGGAAAACTTGTTGAATTGTACCGCTGCTTACCTGATGTTGAGTTTCCGAAACTTAAGAAATTTGCCACTGGTATGGCATCAGGGTTTGGAACAACTTATGTCTGTGAGCAAACATTTAAAAAAATGAAATCTGTCGAAGTCATCACATCGAACGCGATTGACTGATGAACATTTGAAAGCAATTCTCTTGATTGGATGCAGAAATTCCAAACCAAACATTGATGGTATTTTGAAAGCCACACGTCAGTTTCACAAATATCTCTAACCTCTTTTGCTGCTTAGTTTGTGAGATTCGGATATGTGCACAATAGGTCTGATGTAACTATTTTTTAGCTAACGTCGCCTTCTTCAATAACTTTGATTAGTAAATAAATGTGTTGGTTGTCTTTTTTTTGTGTGTGTGTGTGTGTGTGTGTGTGTGTGTGTGTGTGTGTGTGTGCACGCACGCGCATTGCACGCCCTTCCTATGATTAACTTAGTTTTTTGTCTTTTTCCCCAGAGCTTTCGTTCTAGCTTGCAATTATTGCTACAGTTAGCTGTATAACCTTTACAGGACGTTTGCAGTCAACACCTGCATTGTTTTCTGTTGTTGGCAAGTTTACGTTCAGTAGTTTACTATTTCTCTCTGAACGATCGGCACCCATAACAGCACAAAAACAAGTGCAACGTTGTCTGCTGCCAAATCGCGCGCAGCTGTGATTCGAACGCTGGTATGCCGGATTATGAACCGCGTCCGTAGGATCTTCGCCACGGAGACCGGCGCAAGTATTGTACAGAATGACTATCCGGCCCGCGCTCGTCATTTTTTCAGCTAATCCGGCCCGCCGTGAAAATAAGTTTGGTGACCCTTGACCTAAACGAACATCCCTTAAAACAAGTAAAGAGTTTCAAGTACCTAGGAAGAATAATGTCATCAAATGGCAAATCAGAAGACGAGATCGAAAATAGATGCAATAAGGCAAACCAACTCATTGGACGAATGGTACCAATACTAAAGAACAAACATGTATCAATAACTACTAAGAAAGCACTTTACAACACAATCTTCCTACCAACTCTATGTTACCAATGCCAAACTTGGAAAATAACAGAAAAAGAGAAAAGAAAAATCACAACAACAGAAATGAGATTCCTGAGAAGAATACTCAATGTATCAAGAAGAGATAAGATCAGAAATGAAGAAATCAGGACTAAAGTGGGGGTTATAGCTGTACTAGATTTTATCAGAAGGCAGCGAGTCAAATGGTTTGGCCATTCAAGTAGGTTACCAACTAACAGTATACTACAACAAGCAATGATGTACAGACCAGAGGGAAGCAGAGGAAGAGGCTGACCACTTAAATGATGGACACAGGGAATAACAGAGTCCATGGGAATATCGATACATGAAGCCCATAAGCGGGAACTATCCCGCTGTTTATACTTACCTCGACACCGCAAGATACAGGAGGAACATGATGAGATGAGATGAGATGAGATGATGCGAGGTTCTTCACCAAGTTATCTTTGGCTGACCTCAATTTTCCATCATTCTGGAGTCCATGTGCCAATCTTAGGCTAGTATATGTCACCATATAACAATATGCATATCAGTTTGAGTGTCATACAATGCACTCTGATTTTATTGAACCTCTGTTATTAAATCAATGTCTCTAAACAGCCATACTTCTTGTCTTAAGTGCTCTTTCACATTTTATGAAGGTATTCAAACTATTTTGTTGCGAAACAGATACATAAGCCTCGAATTCGGACTGACTTATCTGGACAACGACCTCGGAACGTTAAAGGACTTTTGAGATTTGGAACATGGAATGTACGGACACTATATCGTGCTGGAGCGGCCGAAGAACTAACCCGGGAGCTGGTTGAATATCAAATGGATATAACAGCAATTCCAGAAATAAGGTGGCCAGGAGAGGGTACTTTAGAGCAAAATGGAATTATTGTAATATATGAAGAAAACACCCAAAATAAACATGAATTAGGAACAGGTTTTGTCATTTAAAAAAAGTTATGGGGGAACGTTCTAAACTTTAAAGCTGTTAATGACATAATTAGTAAATTACGAATAAAAGGTAAATGGAAAAATATAACGATGATTAATGTACATGCACCTACTGAAGAGAAAGAAGATGACGTTAAAGAAGATTTTTATAATGATTTGGAAGATGTCATAGAAGAAACCCTCCAAACAGGACATCCTGATTGTGCTGGGAGACTTCAATGCAAAAATAGGTAGAGAGCAAACTCATAAAAAAGTGGTCGGTATGGAAAGCCTACATACAACTTCAAATGATAATGGATGGAGAGTCATCAACCTGGCAGAAGCCAAAGGACTGCAGATTAGCAGTACCAGACTACAAAGAAAGGATATACACAAACAAACTTGGAAATCATGTGACAAGAGAACCTATAATCAAATAGATCACATTTTAATTAACAACAGAAATGCATCAAACATACAACAAGTTAGAAGTTATAGAGGAGCTGAGTGCCACAGCGACCACTTCCTCGTTGGAGCAAAATTTAAAATAAAACTTAAGAGAGCTTTCTATACTAAATTACAAAGATTACTCCCAACATATAACAGAGAAAAACTACAAGAAATTACAGTCAAAGAGAGAAATTTACAGATGAAATAAAATGTAAACTTGAAACTCTGCAAAACCCTTTGGAGGAAAGCGTTGACCAAACTTGGTTGAACATCAAGAATACAATTCAATCTACCGCAGAAGAATGTCTCGGTGTGTTAACCACGCATAGAAAGAACAGATGGTTCAATTAAAAATGTGAAGAAGCAGTCATTAGGAAAAAGAATGCCAGACATTTATGGTTAAATGACATCAACAACATCAAAAAGGAAGAGCAATATAGAAATGAATGTAAAGAGGCTACAAAAATAGTTCCACAGCAGAAGCGAGAATATATGAGTAATATAATCAAAGATATGGAAACTAATCACCAGAAAAACGAATTCAGAAAGTTTTGTAAAGAACTGAAGTCAATGAAACGAGGGCACCAACACAACACATATGGTTTAAAAGACAAAAATGGGAATATGATAAATACCAATGAGGAAATGTGCAACACATGGAAAGAATATTTTGTTGAATTACTAAATTGTGAAGCTCCAAGTAACACTTTCCCACAGGAAGAGGTTCTAACGTGTGAACCACAAATTGAAGAACCTGCATTTGAAGAAATCCTATATGTAATCACACGACTTAAAAACAATAAGGCAACAGGGGCTGATGAAATTGCTGCTGAATTTATAAAGGCAGGTGGCCATGCATTACATCTAAAGCTATACGAACTAATAATAACAATCTGGAGGACAGAAGAATTACCCCATGACTGGAAAGAGTCATTATTGATACCTATCTTTAAGAAAGGAGACAAGTTCCAATGTGAAAATTATAGAGGAATATCACTACTGTCCACAAGCTATAAGATACTATCCGCAGTATTACTAAATAGACTAAAACCATATTCAGAAGACATATTAGGTGACTACCAGGCGGGTTTTAGACAAAACAGATCAACAATAGATCAGATATTTATCTTACGACAAATAGCCGAGAAAAATTGGGAATATAAAAGCGATCTCTATAACATTTTCGTGGATTTGTAAAAAGGCTTATGATAGTGTCCATAGGAATAGTCTATGGAATGCTATGCAGGAATTTGGAATACCAAGGAAGTTAATCAACATGACTAGACTATGCATGGAAGATACTTATATTATAATATAGTAACATATAAAGGCAGGAAATCAGACCCTTTCCAAATAACATCTGGCTTGAAACAATGTGATGCACTATCGCCGCTACTCTTCAATCTGACTCTAGAGAAAGTTGTAGGGAAGGTAAAGGAGGAATGTGATATTGGAGGAACATCCAAGCTGCTTGGTTATGCAGATGATATAGATATTATAGGGGAAAATGAACAAAAGACATTGGAAATATTGACTCACTTAAAGGAAAAAGCCCAACAGATGGGGCTGGTTATCAACCAAGATAAGACAGAATATATGGTAATTTCAAGAGAAGGAATGGCTAAAAACTCTGGCCACATACAAATAGATAATATGACCATTAAAAGAACGGAAACATACAAATACCTGGGTACAATCTTCAACTGCTCCAACATCATAAGGGAAGAAATACAAACTAGAATCAATTCTGGAAATAAGATATACTATGCACTACAACATCTACTAAAATCAAATGCGCTATCTCGTAACACCAAAATCACAATATACAAAACACTGATCAGACCAGTTGTGCTGTATGGCTCTGAAACCTGGAGTACAACGAAAGGAGACGAAGCCTTGTTACAAACCTTTGAGAACAAAGTTTTAAGACGCATCTTTGGACCCATTAGGGGTACACAAAGTGGAGAGTGGAAAAGAAGAAGTAACAAAGACATTTATGATCTGTTTAAGTCCCCGCTAATCACTGGTATCATGAAGGCTAATAGACTACAATGGCTGGGGCATATAGAAAGAATGGAAGATAATAGGGAAACAAAACTCGCTTACACTCAGGAAATAAATGACCGTAGACCCCGAGGTAGACCAGGAAGACGGTGGAGAGATAATATATATACAGACCTACAAGCACTTGGAATCAACGACTGGCAAGATAAGGTCAACCAGAGAGACGAATGGAGACGGATTGTATCTGCAGCAAAGAACCTCAATGGCTCGGAACGCTGAAGAAGAAGATTCACACTGGTGTTAATCAGAGACCAACAATATAATGATGCAAACTTTGGTAATTATATTACCAATAGAACACATACGTTGTTGTCTTTCTTCTTGTGTCTTGTCTAGAGCAAACATTGGGAATTACAATGTTCTACTCATCTCCATCATCTGATATTTTAATGATTTTAACGAAGTTGACGTTGCTATTATTATTATTATTATTATTATTATTATTATTATTATTATTATTATTATTATTATTATTATTATTTATTGTCCAGTTGTTTAAGCTTTCCACATACACCATTATCTCTCTTCTTTTGTCATCCGCTGTATTTTCCCTCACATTAGGCTGATGGTCTCTTTCACACCTCTTCTGGTGATATGTCCCATAAATTTCATGTACTTGTTTACTAATGATATACCCACACTAATAACAACAGCCTCCTTCAGCCATATCTAACTATGGGCTGATATAACCCATGAGCAGGAAACCTCTAGTCATGCAGCTGGACATTTCCTTCAGTGGGTTATTTTACAGGTCACCAGCGTGGGTGCATCTGTTCGGAAAAGAGATCGGCAATAGACTGTCTTCGAGACTGGCCTTCATCTCAGGAATGTTCAACAGGGTTTACTCTTGAAGCCTTTCCCATGTGCGTGTATCCTACAGAACACAGGGCTTTGAAGTTAGAGTTTACTTTCTCCTGGATGAGTGGCCATGTTAGTGTAATCATTATTGGCCTATGTTGACAATGGAATGAGCATGGCCAGACAAAGGCTCTATTCCTGCACTTGTCATTCGCTATATGAAGGAAAGACTGACCTATTCCTACATGTACTCAGGTCTAACATACACAATGTGATGATCCCAACACTTCGCATATCCACAGCAGTTCCCTGCTACAAGACTTGTTTCTTGTGTGTGTTTCTCACAGACAGGCTACCAGCAAAGACTGACGTGCCCCCTCTACCCAAAACTGCCAGATATTTGAAGATACCAGTGATTCATCTTTCACCCCTTCTCCTGTTATTAGCAACATTTCCGCCAGTAGTCAAACATTAACACAGGTGAAAAGGTCTAATATGGTTCCTTTACTATGGTTTACTGTAAGCTAGGAGAACAGGTACAATATAATGGTCCACAAGGAGCCCATTTCTTCAGGTCAGAAGGTAAATCAATGCTCTAATCTAT
Organism: Cepaea nemoralis; assembly: GCA_014155875.1. NCBI lineage: Eukaryota > Metazoa > Mollusca > Gastropoda > Stylommatophora > Helicidae > Cepaea > Cepaea nemoralis. The sequence continues at coordinate 21,499 of JACEFZ010005356.1, forward strand.
GAGAGAATTTATTCAAAAGATAACGTTGGACAAGTAATATTTCCATGGCTGTTGTGTCCACCAAGGCAGAATACTAACTCACACTGCGTTGTTGGTGCTGTGGTTATTGTTTTCTTAGAAACCACTTAATAGTGATTTCTGACATTTCATTTGCTCAATTTCCTTTTGGAATGACTGGAGATTCAGAACAGCATCTCTGAACATTACTTTATAAGTTTTTCCAATATAAGAAAAACATAAATTATATAAAATACTACCTAATTACCACCTAATTGTAATGCCAATGAAATAGAAAAGATCAATGTAATCATAATGACAACAACCATATGCCAAAATAAGTTCCCATTTGTTCTGGTTGCTGAATTGTCTAACATATGTGTAAGAGCAGAAACATAAAACATAATGGCAGTTACGTAACTCACAATGTACATCCAGCACTGACTGAGCCGTGTTGTTTCTGTAACAAGTAGAATTGTGGGTAGCAGTGCAGGAACAGTTACTCCCATCCATACCTCGGGTAATATTGACATCTGTATATAATACATTATTGTCCTTGGTTGTACTTGTCTGTGAGCCACACTCCAACTGTAAACCTGAGACTGGTGGATAACCTCCCTCTACTCTACATCGTATCCAGGTCACGCCATCTTGAACTGTCAGCTGATCACCGGCAACAATAACCGGTGTGCCTCCATCCTGGTACTTCTCTATCACTGGAGGGCTGGGTGGTGCTGTGTTGTAAATGTGCATAGCAAAATATAACTGACAGATGAGCTCACTGAGATTTGATATGGTGTATGTGGAAAGGAAATGGTGATTAAATAATATAAACATGTCAGGAGAACAGAAAAATTAGAAACAGTAGAATGGCCAAATGCAAAGATACTGATAGTTTGTAATATTAAAAAAAAATAAATAAATAAACAGATGTCAACAAAAGACTGCTGATATAATGCATTAGAGATATGATATATGTAAGAGCCTTTATTGTTGTGGTCAGTCAGTATGACACTTGAAGAATAAGAGGTCATAGGTATAGTTTTAAAAGTCTTCAAGCAGAGATTTAAAGTCTCATTGATGTTGTTATGAAACTAAACCCTTCGTGAACATTGTAGACAATGACATACTTACAGAGATGGAGGAAACATCACCAGGCCTGGAGTCTGTAGTCAATGACATACCTAACACAGATGGAGGAAACATCATCAGGCCTGGAGTCTGTAGACAATGACATACCTAACACAGATGGAGGAAACATCATCAGGCCTGCAGTCTGTAGACAATGACATACCTATCACAGATGAAGGAAACATCACCAGGCCAGGCCTAATCCCATCCAGTCTGTATCTGATGTGCTGAGCCATGCCCAGGTTATATTTAACCTGCCTCTCCACAGATACACAGTTCCAGTACTGGTGGCACACCCCGCTGGTGTCTGGGCTTGGAGAGGGGAAGGGGAACTCTACAACACAGTCTCTGTGGAGATGGTTCTTTGGTACTAGGCCAGGGGAACAGTCTCTACACCAGCCTCTCTCTGGTGGATTCAAACCCTTGTTAGGGTTCGGATGACTTAAATGTAAATGCACCTGATTTAAGAATTACAATTCAGTCACATATAACATCTATAACTATTATAACATCTGAGAAATATAGAATAATCTATTCTGGTGGAGAGAAACAACAGCGAGGAGTAACAATTATAAATTATACAGAGAGAGCAAAATCGATCAAAGGATATTGGACTGTATCAAACAGAGTGTTACTGGTGAAGTTGATTGGAAGACCTTTTGATGTTAACGTCATCCAAGTTTACGCACCAACAGCAGACAGTAGTGATGACAGCATTGATGATTTTTATTGTGATTGAGAGAAAGCTTCAAGAAATGCAAGAATTCTGAAGTAAATATCATAATGGGTGACTTGAATGCCAAAGTTGGAAATAAACAGGACGGATGCATAGTAGGCAAGTATGGACTAGGGGAACTGAATGAAAGAGGTTGCAGACTTGTAAAATGGGCAAAAGAGCATGATTTGATTATTGGAAACTCCTGGTATCAACAGCACCCAAGGAGATTATGGACATGGAGGAGTCCTGATCACAAGGTCAGAAATCAGACTGATTACATTCTTATTAACAGAAGAGTTCGAAATGCCTTAAAAGTCGCAAAAACTATACCAAGCACAGACTGCTACAGCGACCATAGATTAATCTTAAGCAATTTACATATAAAATTAAAGAAAGTCAAATATTCACCAAGAAACACAAAATTTGATCTACAGGCACTGAAGAGCGAGGAAACAAAAGATAAATTCAGTGTAGAGGTAAAGAACAGATTCGATGCATTGTCCGATATGGAAATATTATTTCAAGACGTCAGTGACCAATGGGAAATATTAAAGAAATCAGTCAACCAAGTAGCAGAAACAACCATCCCTAAAATAAAAATAATAGGACGCAAGAAATGGATGACGGAAGACATCTTAAAACTAATGGAAGTAAGAAGAAATAACAACAATAACAAGGAAACATATGAAGAGATTCACAGGAAAATTAGGAAGCGATGCAAAGAGGCAAAAGAAACATGGCTTGATGAAAATTTCACGGAAATTGAAAACCAACACAACACCCGGAAAACCAAATTAATGCACAAAAAATTAATGACCACTAACAAAAGAACACACACATCAACGGGTTGCCTAAAAACCAAAGATGGCAAAATCATGATAGAAAAAAGATCAGAATTTACATGCGTGGCCAGATTATGTGAAAGACCTTTATGATGATACAAGAGAAGAACAATATCATCATCGGAATATTAATGAAGGACCATCAATTTTGAAGATGGAAGTTTAGAATGCTCTTAACCATATGAAAACTGGCAAGATCCTGGGTACAGATAACATCACAATAGAAATGATCAATGCCTTAGAAGAATATGGAATAGACCAAGTCACCAGACTGCTGAACGCATTATACGATACTGGAGATATACCTCCTGAATTATATAATTCTACATTTATTGCAATCTCGAAGAAATCAGGTGCCTTGGAATGTGATCAACATCGAAACATTAGTATAATGAGCCACATCACGAAGTTTCTGCTGATAATTATCATGCAAAGAGTTAGGGAGAAAATACAACCCGAAATAGGAAATGAACAATGTGGGTTTGTAAATGCTGTGTATATACTGAGAACAGTAACTGAACGTTCTATAGAAGTAAACAAAGATCTATATCTTTGCTTTATTGACTACACAAAGGCTTTCGATAAAGTGAGACATGTCTACATGATAAGGATGCTTGAAGATCTACAAGTTGATAGAAAAGACCTTAGACTTTTAAAAAAAACATCTATTGTAAACAACAAGCTGCCATCAGAATTGATAACTATGTAGGTCAATATCGACCTATTAAAAGAGGTGTGAGACAGGGATGTGTAATGTCTCCAGATCTTTTTTCCCTGTACAGTGAAAATATATTCAGAAATATAGAAGATATGGAAGGAATCTACATTAGGGGACGATACATCAATAACATTAGATATGCAGATGATACAGTCCTGATTGCAGACTATAAAAAGGATCTGCAACATTTAGTAGATGCTGTTGTTGCACACAATGAACAACTAGGGTTATAACTGAATATTAATAAGACACAGATTATGGTCATCAGCGGGAAGAAGGAAATTCCACAATGTGATATACAAGTAAATGGGCATATTCTTAAGCAAGTGAATCGATAGTTATCTCGGCACAGTCACATCTGATGGGACATGCCTTGAAGAGATTAGAACAAGAATTGCCATTGCGAAGGTAGCCTTTTGCGAGATGAAAAACATACTTACCAATAAAAAGATATCAATTGAAACGAGAAAAAGAGTATTGAAGTGCTACATAAAACCTATACTTTTATATGGATGTGAAGCGTGGACAATGAGCAGTCAAGATGAAAAACATCTGATGGCTGTGGAAATGTGGTTTCTGAGGAGAATGCAAAGAATACCATGCACAGACAGAAAAACCAATGAACAAGTCCTTCAAGAAACAAATGAAGATCGTAAACTGATTAGAGTCATTAGACGTAGACAGTCAAAATTTTTTGGGCATGTTATGAGAAGAAATGACTTGGAGAACTTGGTGACAACTGGCAAGATCAAATGGACGAGACCAAGGGGAAGACCGAGAAGTAAATACCTGGATGGCTTGGCCACGTGGCATGGTCGATTCAGGACCACGGAGCTGATCCACGACTCTGGTGATCGAGTGAGATAGCAGAACATGACCGCCCACGCACATGATGGAGAGGATTCACAACCAACCTACCAACCATCAAACTAATGGCACTGTTAAACATTTCAATTGGAATAAATCAACAATGAGGGACAATATGTTAAACATTTCCATGTAGAATAGATCAACAATGAGGGGCAGATTTCAATAGTACAAACTGCTTTAGGGTTGTGATTTGTTAGATATTCACATATTCTACTGTAAAAAAAAACAACTGTCATCTACTGCCTATAGTACCTTGCAGTGTAGGGCAAGGGGTTTTGAGTCTGAGGAATAAGGGCCGCCTGGCTAGTGCCGGCGCCACGAACTGTGCAGGTTAGGATTTTCTTTTTGCCCCTGACAGAAACAAATCCGCACCTTACCGAGGATTCGAACCTTGGTCTCCCGAAGGAGAAAAACGCTGGCATTCGTAGCCACTAGGCCAGCCGCTCCTCACATATTCTACAACAAAACATATTAAGGTGCTATGTATTATCTTTCTTTTCGTTTTTTATTCTTAGATAATTTCCAGAAAATTCTAACATTATACGGTGACAATTTTAGGGGCCTATGACAACATCACAGCTGTACTGTTCAGGAAAAGTCCTGCCACTTATTACTGCACATAACTGTTCCCTACATAATGGGTGACATGTTAAACACCAACTACTGATCTCATTGATGAATCTGAATACTGAAATCATATGAGCTTATACTAGTATAGAATACATGGTGATACTATATAATAAGTTAACATGTCCTTGCATTTCTCAACTGAAGAATTAACATACTGCTATACAATATAGTAAATGTCATTTTCTCATGACCTCTCTCTCTTCTCTCTCTCTCTCTCTCTCTCTCTCTCTCTCTCTCTCTCTCTCTCTTCCTCCTCCATCACCCTTTCTCTCCCTATAATACACAGAATGAAGAAACAGGGACAGTTAACAACTTACCTGTGACCTGTATTGTTTTGTTTGTACTTGCTGACAATGATGAAAGCAGTGAATTGTTTCCTGTACACAGAAAATAAAACACTCCCCCACTTGTGACTGTGTAGTTTACAGCAGACATGTTGGATAGAGCTGACGGTGTATCAGTTAAATTACTGTAAAACTGATAATTGACTCCTGGACTGACATCAGTTACATAAGCATTTCAGGATACAGTCACAGTAAGAGACATGTCACACAAATTGATGACATCACTTTCTGTCTGGTTGTAGATTACTCTCAGTGACACATTGCTAGGGCCATCTGATGCAGAAATAAAATTGTCCTCTCCTGTTAAGGATCATACTATACATAAACACAGCTAATACTTTCAACAAGACAACTAACACCATTAACATGGTAAAGTAATACAATTTTATAGAAACATACTACAAGTACTGCAGCAGAAGGAGATTGTTACTACCACAATGAAATAGAAGTGGAGTATTAGAACACATTTATCTATATATACTATAGCATGGTGTAAACCTACATAAATATTTTATTACACAACATCAATGTGAATGACAGTCACAATCATCATATGCTATGCCAATAAGCATAGGTGTTCATGTTTCACCATCTCACGCGATCACCAGAGTCGTGGATCAGCTCAGTTATCTTGTCTTGACCATGCCACATGGCAAAGACACCCAAGTATTTACTTCTCTGCCTTCCCCTTGTTCTCTTCTCCTTAATCTCACCAGCTGTCACCAAGTTCTCCAATTTATTTCTTCTCATAATGTGTCCAAAAAACTGTGACTGTCTGCATCTGTCTCTAATAAATTTACGGTTTTCATTTGTTTCTTGTAGGATTTGGTCATTGGTTCTTCTGTCTGTCCATGGTATACATTGCATTTTCCTTAGAAACCACAGTTACACAGCCATCAGATGTTTTTCAGCTTGTCTGCTCTTTGTCCAGGCTTCACATCCATATAAAAGTACAGATTGACTTCCCGACAATGGAACACAGGATCAAGATCTGGAGAGCTCGGGCATACTTAAAAATAAGTGCAGATGAGCAGCACCCTCTGCATGAAGCTATATTTAGAGAAAAGGGTGACAGGCTAAAGAGAGGCAAATCATGGATGGGTCGGGCGGAAGATGTCGTTAGACAGGTCTGCAGTCTTACCAGTATCAACCCCGGCAAGGAATGGGTGCCGGTGCCTCCAGCTTTTAATTGCACTTTCTCCTGCATTATCACACTCGACAGACAGTGCAGAGAGCAGAACCCTGCAGCTGTCAATGCAGAGGTTAACGCGCTCATCTATGAACACTCAGATAGCCCCGAAGTGCTCATCTATACAGATGGATCTGTTGTAAATTAGAAGTGCGTGGGCTTTTACAGCCCGTTCAGCGGGCCGAACCGTTCAAGAATCCAGTGGTGCCCACTCTATGACCACGAGCAGCATGACGATGGAGGTGATGGTAGTTACACAGGCTTTCATATGGCTGGAATCACAGCATTATACCAACGTGTCTGTACTGAGTGATTCAATGAGTATGATTCAGAAGGTCGAAGCTGGATCTGTACGTAGACAATGGACTGAGTCGCTGCGGAAGTCTGTTGTCCGTAAAGTCATCTTCATCTTCATCCCGGGACATGCGGGAGTCGAGGGAAATGAACGAGCTGATAAACTGGCTGGCTCTGCACCCCCTGTAGATGGCCAGCCCATGGATCGTGCCGATGTTATTAACGTCCTCAAAGATATAACGAGAACAGAGGACTTTGACGTCAGTGATTCCAAATTGCTGTCCAGGATGAAAGACTTGGGAGTAAGAATCGGCACAGCCAGACGCGAGAGGTACTTAGGGAAAACAAAGCGCCTAGTCAACCAACACAGAACTGACACTATTAGCCACCGGACGCTGATGCATATGCTGGGGGGAGGAACTGAGCACCTATTGACATGTCCCGAGTGCAGTGAAGATACCCCAACTGATAACTGATAACGGAACTGAACTGATAACAGTACAGATTCTATATAACACTTCAAGACTCTTTTTCTCGTTGCAAATGACATCATGTTATTGGTCTGTATGTTTTCCATATTGCATAAGGCTACCTTTGCCAAGGTGATTCTTATTCTAATCTCTTCAAGGCATCTCCCATCAGACACAGTAAAAAGTTAGCTGCATATCCTTTACAGGACGTTGCAGTCCACACAGCATATTTTTGCTATTGTTGATGTCTTCGCATGTTTATGTCCAGTAGTTTGCCATTGCTTTCTGAACGACCAGCATCCATACAATTTTGTAAAAAACCAGAGCAACGCGGTTTGCTGCCAAATAGCGCACATCTGTGTTTTCAACGCGGGGATGCGGGATCAGGAACTGCGTCCATAATGCCTTCACCACAGAGACCGGCCAGACACTGTAATCCTTTCAATGATAAAGTTAGCAATTTATGTGACAAAATAAACACATAGATATCTCGCAGATCCTCAACATCATGCACATAAGTCATGCAGTAATTATTATATACATGTTCAAAATGCACACCACTTGTCCCCCATAAATATTAACATCTGTCAGTGTTCATGGATGCTTGGTTCAACTATCAGACATGCACTTTTTAAATTATGCAAAATACTGAAATATGAAACTCAACAGAAACTTACATTGCATAATTTATATAAGCCACTCATCAACACGATCACGTAAGTAACCAAAGTAAAGGTCACATGTTACACTCCTTGAGACATATTCAGCACATCAAGTTAGCACCACATTTCTATAGACCAATCAGCAGACTATGGGTGATGTTATCAATATCAGACTGGCCGTCTTTACTTCCCAAGACATTTTCTGGTAGCCATTTTAGCCTTGGTAGACCTGGCAGCTCAGGCTAATAGTAACAACCTGTCACGATGTTGTAACATAATGGATGCAATTATGCCCAGTTTGTCAACTTCATCTCAATAAACGGGAATTCAATTGCACTATTTCACACATTGAATACCTTAGGCCAAGCTTGACAGGTCTAATTATAACACTTTCGTGATTTAAGTAAACCAATTCAGCGTCTCAAACTAGTAAGCCGAGTGGATACTAAAGCACACTCAGAAAATGATTGCAAGGACGCCCCAAAACGTTTACCCCGCGCATTCTTCAAGATGGCTTGAACGCAATCGGACAGTGTTTTTCTGTGTGGTGCATTTATTTATTTTCTGTGGATTTTCCTCACTGAAACCGGTAAGCTTACCTCTCTAAGATCAACCTGACGATCTGTAACTGAAAGGTTAAGGTACCATATGTTTGTTCGTCGTGCCATGTGTGATATTTTGAATTTAAATGTACTAGAAATGTAAACGTAAATTCTTGAAGGGTCCGGCAGACCACAGACCATTCCGGGCCAACTTGATGCAACGCTGTGCCTCAACTTCTGCTAGCTCTTGATTTATTCTTCAATTCTTTTGCCTTTGATGAAAGTATATCATGCAATAACATCCAACGATGCTGTAGGGAGTAAGTTTATCAATGCACTCTTATGCATTTTCCATATACAAGCTTTTACTATCTTCTTGCTGAGAAGACTATTTATGTGCTGATCAATACTTCTCTTTATCCATGCACTTTCATCTGAAAAACGCTGTGAGTGAGTGAGAAAATTACATTTTTCCTCCTTTAATCTTGTTCATATGTGCACCATGGATTGACGTAATATCTTTTGAATGTCTGGGAGACCCTGCACTCAGGCCCAGCATCATTCTAGTGCTGTGGTTAATATTTAAGTTCAACAGTTGCACTTCCTTCCTGAAAGGACACTTTGCATTTGTGACGAAGTGTACATGGTTTATCTGTTCAGAAATGGGAAGGATTCAAACCCCTGTCTTTACCAATTGTTGCTTGCCAGCAGGAGGGGACAATATTGCGCTCAGGCTCTAGAAGAAGAAGAAAGATTCGTATGAGAGAGAGAGAGAGAGAGAGAGAGAGAGAGAGAGAGAGAGAGAGAGAGAGAGAGAGAGAGAGAGAGAGAGAGAGAGAGATCTGTTCTGGGATTCTCACACTATATATGTATATATTTGTTTGTTGTACCTGAATGGAATATATATGTTTGCATTTATGTGAACACTTCACCTGAAGTCTTCTTTTATGTCCATTCATAAACATCAACCACATTTTCTCCTGTTGTGAGAAAAGCATTTATATATGAGTTAAAGTCATTGCAACTTCTAAATCCTGTGGGAGGGGGGGGGGGGGGGTAGTAATTGTTCAAATTTATAGCACCCCAGTAAACAAAAAGGTTTATAAGCTAATGTTGATTTGAGAGAGGAGAAGTGACACTCATGAATTGAACCTGACATGTAAATGGCAACCAACCATAACGTAAAGTCTTGACGTGGGATCGAACGAACAAACGAACGAACGATGAGTTGATCAGATTGATTTGTATACCATCATTGATGTCATAATATCATCATCATTGCCTATGTCTTTAACGAAGTGACTTTTCTTGCTCATATGATTCCGTCATACTTCTGTTGTCCTTAACTGCTTATATGATGTCCATATCTCACTGAGACCCATGGCACTTTCAGAACACATAATATCAGGAGGACCAGATGATGATAAGCAAGCAGAAAATTGTTGTGCCCATCAGCAGTCAGAGTAGATTCAGCACCAAAGAGTGAAAAAATATAGTTCTCACCCTTGAGCACTGTCACATTTCTACCTCATCTTCATCCTTTCTATCTTTTCCCTTTTATCATTCAGACCAATTTCACCACGGTGAGTCTTAACAGAATGTAAATAGGTGTGATTGTTTGCATTGGCAGTGAGGAGAGTGGTGCTACCTTGGTGATAGCAGCATGTATAAGCTAACAACCAGAATGTGGAAACTCAGATCATCCACCTGAGTTAATGAGCAGGTTTTCACCGTGTCCTAGTGTTCCCATAAGATACATCCGATAATGGAGCTAGTAACCAATGACAGTTCAGTCCCTCTTTCCTCCAGCAGGTTATTTAGTACAGCTGTAGTAAAGGGCACTCCAATAATCCTCGATCCAAATTTATCATGTATTGGGGAAAAGAAGCCTTCATCAACCTAGGCCATCCATTTTCTTCAGAGATCCATCTCTGAGTACCAATGTGTAGTGTATTCAGAACTTTAGAGAAGAGACATATTTATTAAGTTAGTACAGACATTCTGATCATTGATTCACCATATTGAAAGATCGAGGTGGCACTTAAGGTTGATTTATCCACAATGCATAATATCTTGATAATTCAGTGATTTTTATGTAAATTAATTTGGAACGTGTCTGGTTCTCTCCTCCACTTTCACTTCCAGATTTATTAGTTCATTAAACTTTGAACATTTATTTAACTCTTGTATTCACTCGATTGTGATGTTAATCAAGTTCACTTTGTGTTTTAATTAATGTTTAGTTAACACAATCCTCGAGAGTTTTCTTCAGTCTCAATATATTCCAGTGACTATTCTACACTAGTTGAGATTAGTCCCCAGACTAGTACAGGGGATGGACATAGTGCTACTAAATCTCACCATCTCAACTCCTTACAGGTGTAAGTTTAAACTCATGACCTCCAGGCCAGAATGCAAACCACTACACTACCATAGCTTCAATCATCATATGTGCCATGTCAATAAACATGAAGGGTCATGGGTTACCATCTCACACAATCATTAGAGTTTTGGATCAGTTCTGAGTTCCTGCCCTCTTTATACCAATGCCAAGCCATCCAGGTAAGCAATATTTGCCTTCCTCTTGCCTATTTCCTATCAATTTTGCCAGTTGTCACTAAGATTTATCTAAAGTTTATCTTTACTCATAACGTGCTAAGAATATCTTAACTGTCTGCATTTAATTTCTCTAATCAAGTTATGATTTGTGTTTTGAAGGACTGTCTCATTCGTTTTTCGGTCAAGCCATGGTTCTCTTTGTATTTTCACCAGAAGCCACATTTCCACTATCATTAAGTGTTTCTCAGCTTTTCAGCTTATTTTTCATGTTGTACATACATACACCAGTATATGTTCTATATAGCACTTCAACACTCTGTTTCTCATTGCAGTCGACAGCCTTTTATTGTTATGTTTTGCATCTTGCAAAAGGCTTCCTGTTTCATGGTGATTCATGTTCTAATCACTACAAGGCACTTGACATCAGATGTTATTACTTATCTATGATAGCTGTACTGATTTACCTGTTTTACATTTTTCCCATTTACTGGGATGTTGCCTTGTGGTATTTGTTTCTTCATAAAGGTGACCATAATTTATATTTTCTTACAATTTACTTGTAATCTTACTTGTTCACTATGCACATTAACTGCATCCACCCGTATTCTGTTCATTGCATGCAATCAATAAATAAACCACTACCAGGGGGAAAGAATGTTAGTAAGACTGCATACATGGAAATGTTTCCAACTTGCATAAAGAAAATGAATATACAAATCAGACTGAAAATACAAACAATAACACATGATTGTAATAGTTAAATAATAAAGCACTATGACTTTTCGATTTATCTAAGTAGTTGCAAATCTGGCCTATCTAGCCACAATAAAACAAACACAGTGTTATGCACACATTTAGTTGAGAATTCTATAAACTTTATAAGATATAAAGTTCAGTTCAAGGCTGGGTACTTAACACGAGAAACCCAACAGCAATAAAGCCCCTAACTCCATGGGGGATTCAAACACATGGCCAGCAGACTAGCAGGCAAGCTGTGCTACACACTGCAATACCGTGGCTCCCAGGCACATACATACATATGTACATACACACAGACAGACTGATAAGCAAGTAGGCAAACAGGCGAGCATGCATGTAAATACATATATACATGCATACACACACACATTAACACAGACCGACAGACTCATAAACACATATCTATATTTAATCTGAGATATTTTATAATTACATCACAGACTATAACAGCCATTATTGAAAACAATGACTTACAATAGACTTGTACAGTCTGTGTTTTATTGGCTTTAGTCCCATCTGGAAGCTGTGCCTGGCAGACAAGCTCTGAAGTGAAAAAAATATGCTAGAATCATTTATAAACAGCTCAGTAATATATATATATATATATATATATATATATATATGAGAAACATCTTTTCTCCCCAAGTTGAAGTCAGGTAAGAGGATCCCCTATTTACCAATGATAAAGCTAGCACAGTGAGATGATGTTTTGCTACGCAAAGTTAAGTGGAACCACATATCATATCCTAATTTCATAAATGTTCTGCATTGTGTAAGTGGACACAATAATATAGCTTTTTTAAGAGTAGTCCCAAAGAGGGTGTGAAGTGTTGCATTTCCACATATTCTAGATCACGTCATGTGAGGTGGGTTGGCCAGTTCTCTTTCCTGCACCTTTCCTTCCCAGACAGTTTCCATACAACTGTCCAGTAAACTCATTGTTCATGAGGCTGGGTCAACTCTAATGTAGTACTGGACATGAAATCATAATCCTGTCTCTGTGAGGGAGTGAACTTGGACCACTGTCTTGGCAGGCAAGCACACACGTATCTATGCCACTACAGCTTCAATAAGAGGTAAAGTTGTTAAAAGTAAAAGTCCAATTTTTCACATTGTAAAACACATTTGTTATATGCTATTAGCTCATACCTTTAGATCAGTCGACACTCAACCTTTAGATCAGTCGACACTCACTGAACAACTTGACTTCCACGGACATTTCCTGGTACTCATTTAAGGCTGGGGCAACCTCGGAGTCCAGACCAGTGGAAACACAAAATCCCAATCTTGAAGGGGATTAGAACATATGGCCACCAGGCAAGCAGGAAAGTTTGCTACTCACTGGGCTACCATAGCTTCCACAATCAGTGGTATGATCAATTATCTGGATTATGTTCATCAGCAGCAATGTATCATGAACTTGAAGTGATGTATGGCCCAAACCCTGCAGCATGTGAGAACACAATGTCAAAATTTAGCAGCGGCCAAGCTAGTGTGCTGGAAAACATATGAGTAGATATCATTCCACATCAGCAGATCATGTCCCCACAATTGTTGAAATGTGTTAAATGAGTTAAAGGGGCCAAAACATTCACTGACAGAGGAACTCTTCTGATGATCAGAAGGATCCTGCCATGCTTGCTCCACGGTGTAGTAAATGTCACTCACTAAATGATGATTTCGTGTCACAAAGACTTGGATGAACAATTTACTCTTCATACTGCATAATCCAGGACATTGTTCATGAACATTTCCATCCATCCATCACCATGGGCGGTCATCTTCTGCCATCTCACTCGATCATCAGAGTTATGGATCAGCTCTGTGTTTCTGTCTCGACCATGCCACGTGGCCAAGCCATCCTGGTATTTACTTCTTGGTCTTCCCCTTGGTATCTTCCCTTCGATCCTGCCAACTGACACCAAGTTCACCAAGTCATGTCTTCTCATCAGATGTTTTTCAGCTTGACTGCTCATTGTCCGCGCTTCACATCCATACAAAAGTACAGGTTCTATGTAGCACCCCAACACTGTTTTTCTCGTTTCAATTGATATCTTTTTATTTCTTTAATATGTTTTTCATCTTGCAAAAGGCTACCTTCGCAATGGCAATTCTTGTTCTAATCTTTTCAAGTCATCTCCTATCAGATGTTATGAACATTTAGGGTTCCTGAAAGAGTGCAGTAGGATCATAAAAATACAATATGGGGGTCAGTTTATTGGAGCACATCATTAGTAGGCATGAACCATTAATGACTGACTACAGTACAGAGACAACTACCGAACACATGGCATAGTGTCCTGACCTCCTACTGGGAACAATCAATTATAGCCTCAGGAAAATCTAATCCACGACATGCATTTACTGCTTCGGTTGTATTTCACTGATCCTAAAGCAAACAATGCTTATGGTTAACACGTTACTCTCAAGAAAATGAAGAGAGCTGTTCAAAGCAAAAGACCTCAGCTGTCACACAATTGAATGCTCTTATTGCCGGCAAGATTCAAGCACACATATCTTGTGATATGGGACAATATGGGACTAGAACTATACACCCAGTATGTCTAACAATATGGGACTATAACTATAAACCTAGTATGTCTAACAATATGGGACTATAACTATAAACCCAGTATGTCTAACAATATGGGACTATAACTATAAACCTAGTATGTCTAACAATATGGGACTATAACTATAAACCTAGTATGTCTAACAATATGGGACTAGAACTATAAACCTAGTATGTCTAACAATATGGGACTATAACTATAAACCCAGTATGTCTAACAATATGGGACTATAACTATAAACCTAGTATGTCTAACAATATGGGACTAGAACTATACACCCAGTATGTCTGACACTATTGGACTAGTACTATAAACCCAGTATGTCTGACAATATCGGAATAGCACTATAAACCCTGTATGTCTGACAATATGGGACTAGAACTATAAACTTAGTATGTCTAACAATATGAGACTAGAACTATAAACCTGGTTTGTCTGACACTATGGGACTAGACCTATAACCCAGTATGTCTGACAATATGTAACTAGAACTATAAACCCAGTATGTCTAACAATATGGGACTAGAACTATAAACCCAGTATGTCTGACACTATGGGACTAGAACTATAAACCCAGTATGTCTGACAATATGGGACTAGAACTATAAACCCAGTATGTCTAACAATATGGGATTAGAACTATAAACCATGTATGTCTAACAATATGGGACTAGAACAATACACCCAGTATGTCTAACAATATGGGACTAGAACTATAAACCCAGTATGTCTGACACTGTGGGAATAGAACTATAAACCCAGTATGTCTGACAATATGGGACTAGAACTATAAACCCAGTATGTCTAACAATATGGGATTAGAACTATAAACCCTGTATGTCTAACAATATGGGACTAGAACTATAAACCCAGTATGTCTAACAATATGGGATTAGAACTATAAACCCTGTATGTCTAACAATATGGGACTAGAACTATAAATCCAGTATGTCTAACAATATGGGACTAGAACTATAAGCCCAGTAAGTCTAACAATATGGGACTAGAACTATAAACCCAGTGTGTCTAAAAATATGGGACTAGAATTATAAACCCAGTATGTCTAACAATATGGGACTAGAACTATAAACCCAGTATGTCTAACAATATGGGACTAGAGCTATAAACCCTGTATGTCTAACAATATGGGACTAGAACTATACACAAAGTATGTCTAACAATATGTGCCTGGAACTATACACCCAGTATGTCTAACAATATGTGCCTAAAACTATAAACCCAGTATGTCTAACAATATGTGCCTGGAACTATACACCCAGTATGTCTAACAATGTGTGCCTCGAACTATCCACCCAGTATGTCTAACAATATGTGCCTGGAACTATAAACCCAGTATGTCTAACAATATGTGCCTGGAACTATACACCCAGTATTTCTAACAATATGGGACTAGAACTATACACCCAGTATGTCTAACAATATGGGACTAGAACTATACACCCAGTATGTCTAACAATATGGGACTAGAACTATATACCCAGTATGTCTAACAATATGTGTCTGGAACTATAAACCCAGTATGTCTAACAATATGTGCCTGGAACTATACACCCAGTATGTCTAACAATATGGGACTAGAACTATACACCCAGTATGTCTAACAATATGGGACTAAAACTATACACCCAGTATGTCTAACAATATGGGACTAGAACTATACACCCAGTATGTCTAACAATATGGGAATAGAACTATACACCCAGTATGTCTAACAATATGGGACTAGAACTATACACCCAGTATGTCTAACAATATGGGACTAGAACTATAAACCCAGTATGTCTAACAATATGGGACTATAACTATAAACTCAGTATGTCTAACAATATGGGACTAGCACTATACACCCAGTATGTCTTACAATATGGGACTATAACTATAAACCCAGTATGTCTAACAATATGGGACTATAACTATAAACCCAGTATGTCTAACAATATGGGACTATAACTATACACCCAGTATGTCTAACAATATGGGACTAGAACTATACACCCAGTATGTCTAACAATATGGGACTAGAACTATACACCCAGCATGTCAAACAATATGGGACTAGAACTATACACCCAGTATTTCTAACAATATGGGACTAGAACTATACACCCTGTATGTCTAACAATATGGGACTAGAACTATAAACCCTGTATGTCTAACAATATGGGACTAGAACTATAAACCCAGTATGTCTGACAATATGGGACTAGAACTATAAACTCAGTATGTCTAACAATATGGGACTAAAACTATAAACCCAGTATGTCTAACAATATGGGACTAGAACTATAAACCCAGTATGTCTAACAATATGTGCCTGGAACTATAAACCCAGTATGTCCAACAATATGGGACTAGAACTATAAACTCAGTATGTCTAACAATATGGGACTAGATCTATAAACTCAGTATGTCTAACAATATGGGACTAGAACTATAAACCCAGTATGTCTAACAATATGGGACTAGCACTATAAACCCTGTATGTCTAACAATATGGGTCTAGAACTATATACTCAGTATGTCTAACAATATGGGACTAGAACTATACACCCAGTATGTCTAACAATATGGGACTAGAACTATACACCCAGTATGTCTAACAATATGGGACTAGAACTATACACCAAGTATGTCTAACAATATGGGACTAGAACTATACACCCAGTATGTCTAACAATATGGGACTATAACTATAAACCCAGTATGTCTAACAATATGGGACTAGAACTATACACCAAGTATGTCTAACAATATGGGACTAGAACTATACACCCAGTATGTCTAACAATATTGGACTAGAACTATAAACCCAGTATGTCTAACAATATGGGACAAGAACTATACACCCAGTATGTCTAACAATATGGGGATAGCACTATAAACCCAATATGTCTAACAATATGGGACAAGAACTATACACCCAGTATGTCTAACAGTTGGGACTTGAACTATACACCCAGTATGTCTCACAATATGGGACTTGAACTATACACCCAGTATGTCTAACAATATGGGACTAGTAAAATAAACCCAGTATCTCTAACAATATGTGCCTTGAACTATACACCCAGTATGTCTAACAATATGGGACTAGTACTATAAACCCAGTATGTCTAACAATATGGGACTAGAACTATAAACCCAGTATGTCTAACAATATGAGACTATAACTATAAACCCATTATGTCTGACGCTATGGGACTGGAAATATAAACCCAGTATGCCTAACAATATGGGACTAGAACTATAAACCCTGTATGTCTAACAATATGGGATTAGAACTATAAACCCTGTATGTCTAACAATATGGGACTAGAACTATAAACCCGGTATGTCTAACAATATGGGATTAGAACTATACACCCAGTATGTCTAACAATATGGGACTAGAACTATACACCCAGTATGTCTAACAATATGGGACTAGAACTATAAACCCAGTATGTCTAACAATATGGGACTATAACAATAAACCCAGTATGTCTAACAATATGGGACTAGCACTATACACCATGTATGTCTTACAATATGGGACTATAACTATAAACCCAGTATGTCTAACAATATGGGACTATAACTATAAACCCAGTATGTCTAACAATATGGGATTAGAACTATAAACCCTGTATGTCTAACAATATGGGACTAGAACAATACACCCAGTATGTCTAACAATATGGGACTAGAACTATAAACCCAGTATGTCTGACACTGTGGGAATAGAACTATAAACCCAGTATGTCTGACAATATGGGACTAGAAATATAAACCCAGTATGTCTAACAATATGGGATTAGAACTATAAACCCTGTATGTCTAACAATATGGGACTAGAACTATAAACCCAGTATGTCTAACAATATGGGATTAGAACTATAAACACTGTATGTCTAACAATATGGGACTAGAACTATAAATCCAGTATGTCTAACAATATGGGACTAGAACTATAAGCCCAGTAAGTCTAACAATATGGGACTAGAACTATAAACCCTGTATGTCTAACAATATGGGACTAGACCTATAAACTCAGTATGTCTAACAATATGGGACTAGAACTATACACCCAGTATGACTAACAATATGGGACTAGAACTATACACCCAGTATGTCTAACAATATGGGACTAGAACTATAAACTCAGTATGTCTAACAATATGGGTCTAGAACTATACACCCAGTATGTCTAACAATATGGGACTCGAACTATACACCCAGTATGTCTAACAATATGGGACTAGAACTATACACCCAGTATGTCTAACAATATGGCACTAGAACTATAAACCCAGTATGTCTAACAATATGGGACTAGAAATATAAACCCAGTATGTCTAACAATATGGGACTAGAACTATAACCCCAGTATGTCTAACAATATGGGACTATAATTATAAACCCTGTATGTCTAACAATATGGGACTAGAACTATACACAAAGTATGTCTAACAATATGTGCCTGGAACTATACACCCAGTATGTCTAAAAATATGGGACTAGAACTATACACCCATTATGTCTAACAATATGGGACTAGAACTATAAACCCAGTATGTCTAACAATATGGGACTATAACAATAAACCCAGTATGTCTAACAATATGGGACTAGCATTATACACCATGTATGTCTTACAATATGGGACTATAACTATAAACCCAGTATGTCTAACAATATGGGACTATAACTATAAACCCAGTATGTCTAACAATATGGGACTATAACTATACACCCAGTATGTCTAACAATATGGGACTAGAACTATACACCTAGTATGTCTAACAATATGGGACTAGAACTATACACCCAGCATGTCTAACAATATTGGACTAGAACTATACACCCAGTATGTCTAACAATATGGGACTAGAACTATACACCCTGTATGTCTAACAATATGGGACTAGAACTATAAACCCAGTATGTCTAACAATATGGGACTAGAACTATAAACCCAGTATGTCTGACACTGTGGGAATAGAACTATAAACCCAGTATGTCTGACAATATGGGACTAGAACTATAAACCCAGTATGTCTAACAATATGGGACTAGAACTATAAACCCAGTATGTCTAACAATATGTGCCTGGAACTATAAACCCAGTATGTCTAACAATATGGGACTAGAACTATAAACTCAGTATGTCTAACAATATGGGACTAGAACTATAAACCCAGTATGTCTAACAATATGGGACTAGAACTATAAACCCAGTATGTCTAACAATATGGGACTAGCACTATAAACCCTGTATGTCTAACAATATGGGACTAGAACTATAAACTCAGTATGTCTAACAATATGGGACTAGAACTATACACCCAGTATGTCTAACAATATGGGACTAGAACTATACACCCAGTATGTCTAACAATATGGGACTAGAACTATAAACTCAGTATGTCTAACAATATGGGTCTAGAACTATACACCCAGTATGTCTAACAATATGGGACTCGAACTATACACCCAGCATGTCTAACAATATGGGACTAGAACTATACACCCAGTATGTCTAACAATATGGCACTAGAACTATACACCCAGTATGTCTAACAATATGGGACTAGAAATATAAACCCAGTATGTCTAACAATATGGGACTAGAACTATAAACCCAGTATGTCTAACAATATGGGACTATAATTATAAACCCAGTATGTCTAACAATATGGGACTAGAATTATACACCCAGTATGTCTAACAATATGGGACTAGAACTATACACCCAGTATGTCTAACAAAATGGGACTAGAACTATACTCCCAATATGTCTAAAAATATGTGCCTGGAACTATACACCCAGTATGTCTAACAATATGGGACTAGAACTATAAACTCAGTATGTCTAACAATATGGGACTAGACCTATACACCCAGTATGTCTATCAATATAGGACTAGAACTATACACCCAGTATGTCTAACAATATTGGACTAGAACTATAAACCCAGTATGTCTAACAATATGGGACAAGAACTATACACCCAGTATGTCTAACAGTTGGGACTTGAACTATACACCCAGTATGTCTCACAATATAAGACTTGAACTATACACCCAGTATGTCTAACAATATGGGACTAGTACTATAAACCCAGTATCTCTAACAATATGTGCCTGGAACTATACACCCAGTATATCTAACAATATGGGACTAGTACTATAAACCCAGTATGTCTAACAATATGGGACTAGAACTATAAACCCAGTATGTCTGACAATATGGGACTTTAACTATACACCCAGTATGTCTAACAATATGGGATTAGAACTATAAACCCTGTATGTCTAACAATATGGGACTATAACTATAAACCCATTATGTCTGACGCTATGGGACTGGAAATATAAACCCAGTATGCCTAACAATATGGGACTAGAACTATAAACCCATTATGTCTAACAATATGGGATAAGAACTATAAACCCTGTATGTCTAACAATATGGGACTAGCACTATAAACCCTGTATGTCTAACAATATGGGACTAGAACTATAAACTCAGTATGTCTAACAATATGGGACTAGAACTATACACCCAGTATGTCTAACAATATGGGACTAGAACTATACACCCAGTATGTCTAACAATATGGGACTAGAACTATAAACTCAGTATGTCTAACAATATGGGTCTAGAACTATACACCCAGTATGTCTAACAATATGGGACTCGAACTATACACCCAGCATGTCTAACAATATGGGACTAGAACTATACACCCAGTATGTCTAACAATATGGCACTAGAACTATACACCCAGTATGTCTAACAATATGGGACTATAAATATAAACCCAGTATGTCTAACAATATGGGACTAGAACTATAAACCCAGTATGTCTAACAATATGGGACTATAATTATAAACCCAGTATGTCTAACAATATGGGACTAGAATTATACACCCAGTATGTCTAACAATATGGGACTAGAACTATACACCCAGTATGTCTAACAATATGGGACTAGAACTATACTCCCAATATGTCTAAAAATATGTGCCTGGAACTATACACCCAGTATGTCTAACAATATGGGACTAGAACTATAAACTCAGTATGTCTAACAATATGGGACTAGACCTATACACCCAGTATGTCTATCAATATGGGACTAGAACTATACACCCAGTATGTCTCACAATATAAGACTTGAACTATACACCCAGTATGTCTAACAATATGGGACTAGTACTATAAACCCAGTATCTCTAACAATATGTGCCTGGAACTATACACCCAGTATATCTAACAATATGGGACTAGTACTATAAACCCAGTATGTCTAACAATATGGGACTAGAACTATAAACCCAGTATGTCTGACAATATGGGACTTTAACTATACACCCAGTATGTCTAACAATATGGGATTAGAACTATAAACCCTGTATGTCTAACAATATGGGACTATAACTATAAACCCATTATGTCTGACGCTATGGGACTGGAAATATAAACCCAGTATGCCTAACAATATGGGACTAGAACTATAAACCCATTATGTCTAACAATATGGGATAAGAACTATAAACCCTGTATGTCTAACAATATGGGACTAGGACTATAAACCCGGTATGTCTAACAATATGGGATTAGAACTATAATCCCGGTATGTCTAACAATATGGGACTAGAACTATACACCTGGTATGTCTAACAATATGGGACTAGAACTATAAACCCAGTGTGTCTAACAATATGGGACTAGAACTATAAACATCGTATGTCTGACAATATGGGACTAGAACTATAAACCCAGTATGTCTGACACTATGGGACTAGAACTATATACCAAGTATGTGTGACACTATCGGACTAGAACTATAAACCCAGTATGTCTGACAATATCGGACTAGCACTATAAACCCAGTATGTCTGACAATATGGGACTAGAACTATAAACTTAGTATGTCTAACAATATTAGACTAGAACTATAAACCTGGTTTGTCTGACACTATGGGACTAGAACTATAACCCAGTATGTCGGACAATATGTAACTAGAACTATAAACCCAGTATGTCTGACACTATCGGACTAGTACTATAAACCCAATATGTCTGACACTATCGTACTAGTACTATAAACCCAGTATGTCTGACACTATCGGACTAGTACTATAAACCCAGTATGTCTGCCAATATGTAACTAGACCTATAAACCCAGTATGTCTGACACTATGGGACTAGAACTATAAACCCAGTATGTCTGACACTATTGGCCTAGTACTATAAACCCAGTATGTCTGACAATATCGGACTAGCACTATAAACCCAGTATGTCTGACAATATGGGACTAGAACTATAAACTTAGTATGTCTAACAATATGAGACTAGAACTATAAACCTGGTTTGTCTGACACTATGGGACTAGAACTATAACCCAGTATGTCTGACAATATGTAACTAGAACTATAAACCCAGTATGTCTAACAATATGGGATTAGAACTATAAACCCTGTATGTCTAACAATATGTAACTAGAACTATAAACCCAGTATGTCTAACAATATGGGATTAGAACTATAAACCCTGTATGTCTAACAATATGGGACTAGAACTATAAACCCAGTATGTCTAACAATATGGGACTAGAACTATAAACCCAGTATGTCTAACAATATGGGACTAGAACTATAAACCCAGTATGTCTAAAAATATGGGACTAGAACTATAAACCCAGTATGTCTAACAATATTAGACTAGAACTATAAACCCAGTATGTCTAACAATATGGGACTAGAGCTATAAACCCTGTATGTCTAACAATAAGTAAGTAAATGTAGTAGGCGTCTTTTTCACGTTGTAAGACGTGTGTTGTACGACGCTGGCTCATACTTTTAATCCAGCCGACACTCACTGACCAACTTTACTTCCACAGAGATGTCCTGCTCAACCTCAGAGTCCAGACCAGTAAAAACACAAAATGCCGATCTTGAAGGAGATTTGAACATATGTCCAATCAGGCCAGCAATAAAGTGTGCTACCCACTGCGCTACCATAGCTTCCACAATAAGTGGTCTGATCAGTTATCTGGTTTCTGTGGATCAGAAGCGATGTATCATGGAATTGAAGAGGTTTATGGTCCAAACTCTGCAGCTTGTGAGAACCCAATGTCACAAATATATTAGCGACCTGAACTGGCGTGGTGGAAAACTTAGGAGCAGATAACAGTCCACATCAGCAGATCATGTCCCCATAGTTGAGGACATGTGCTAAATTATGACCTCATGTCACAAAGACTTGGAAGAATCTACCAAGGAGGTAAAGAGAACAAAACGTTCATTGAAAGAGGAACCCTTCTGATGATCGGAAGTCTCCTGCCTCGTGTCACAATGACTCGGATAAACAATTTAATCTTCACACCGCCAAATCTAGGACATTGTTCATGAACATGTAGGGTTCTTGAAAGAGTATAGTATGTGAGTCACTCAGCAACTGACAGAGAATCGTAATAAATACCGAATTGGTGCCAATTTAATGGAGCACATCATTAGGCGGCATGAACCATGGATAATCGACTACACTTCTTTTACAATTTCCCTACACATAGCATAGTGGCCTGATCTCCTATTGTAAACAAACTGAAGATATTGACTATCCAAAGGAAAATCTATTTTAGGAGATGCATAGACTACTTCTGTTGGATTTCATTTATCCTAAAGCAAATAATGTGTTTGCGTTACAAGTTACTCTCAAGAAAATGAAGATAGCTGTACAAATCAAAAGACCCCAGGTGTCACATAAGGGAATGCTCTTATTGCATGGCAAGTTTCAAGCACATATGTTTTCTGACACTATAAAAGCTAGAACTGACAAATTCTTCAACACCTAACCCGCAGCTCTATTGTGGCACCTTCAGGTTAACATCTCTCTGAATGGTAACAGAACAACAATGTGACTTCTAATTCGTGGGTGATGATGATGCAAAACAAACAACGTATGATTCCATGGTTTACCAACAGGGTTTTAATTAACAGAATTTTGTTCTAGACAAACGTCTTGACATAAATGATGAAATAACATGTAAAGGTGTACATTTTTACACATAAAACTACACTAGTAAAAATACATGATTACAATGCATATGAGTTGGGAATGTATTTACTAACTTACCTTCATGTATTTGTTTACGTGTAATAAATGTGTCAATAATGAATACAGAAACAGCTGTTGAAAAAGCTTTCATTAACAACAATTTGTTCTAGAGGCATGACCATACTTTGATATCACAGTGGCTAGCATGCTGTCTTGCCAGCCCGGGGTCATGAGTTCAAATCTCCCATCGTGAAAGGTGTTTTCTTTAACTGACCTGGACTTTCAGGTTAACTCAGTTTAACAGGGTACCAGGCGATTGCCAAGGAATTCAAGGAAGCCAACGAGATACCGACCATATCCCTACTGATTGCCATTTGAGATAACAATATGAAACTAGGACTATAAACCCAGTATATCTGACATAAAAAGGGGTCCTTTCCTTTTACTTACTATTTTAACCTACCTTAGCACCTATATAGGGGAGCGGTGTAACAGAGACAGAGTAAGAAAGAGAGATAAATAGACAGACAGACAGACAGACAGACAGACAGACAGACAGACAGACAGACAGACAGACAGACAGACAGCGAAAAAGAGAGAGAGACAGACAGAGACAGAGACAGAGAGAGATATGAAGTAACAATAACTATTAATATGTACCCTGCTCATACTGTAAACAACCAGATTATCATACACGGCAAAGACATTTCACTAACCAGATGTATCCTTCTTGGCAATAACATTTGCTGTGACCTGCTGCAATGTTGAATTAAGCTGTGCAGCTCCATAGAACAATGTTGTGGTAGGTAGAATGAACGTGTTTGCAGTTTCTTTACATGTACAGCTGAACTGTTTACCTTCTTGAACAGTTGTCTCCGAGCACTCCAGTGTTACAATGGGATCAGCTTTGGGAGATATGTGAATGCATTTGAAAAAAACAACATTTTAAATTTGAAAAAGCATTTTCCAGTTCATATTAAACAACTTAAGAACGATTGAGCAAATACACACATATACAGACATCACACATATTTGTTTACTTTGAATTATTCCATCAGTGTTAACCAATTTCCAATGTGCCAAATGCTCTTGCAAACAGCCTTTTATAAAATATAATCTGTCATTAGAACTGTAATCATAGCGTTTACTACATATAGATCATTCACGAACTGCATTAACGTGAGGTTTTTTAGTTCCATGCGCATGTACTTTGGTAACAACCCAAAATGTCTGTTGTTATTTCACAATTAATTATTTCTGCACCAGCTCATTGCTACTTTAACTGTTTCTATACCAATAAGTTGTTACTTAAAGAATAATATAAAATCACACAAAGCAGTGCAGCTTTACATAAAAGAATTACGACACATATAGGACGTTGCGGCGATTAGCCTTCATCAGCAAACAAACACATTCACAAAACACAACATATAGTCACGGAGATCTTCTGTGACTACATTAAAAAGTGACGACTGAACGAGAAGAATAAAAAGATGAAAAACTGAAAGCAACGAAGAGAAAACGAAAGTAGGAACAAATGTTCCTACTTACCTCAGAATTCCGAGCTGTGTATAGCCCCGAATATCACCGTTGTCTTCTTTTATACCCAACCGAGGGAGTGTGATGTAGGATGATGACGGGGTGGTGCGTGTAACGGTTCAGTGAGCATCCCAGGTACTTGAGTGGAAGTGGTACATTGAAAGATGGAGGGGGTGGGGGCGGAGGCAGGAAGGTAGGTCGGGAACCTGTGATAGTTGTCTAAGAATGGTATCTGAGGAATCCCAGTGGATGTACTTACAAAGCATGAGTGATGCCAGTGAATGGATTGGCCCAAGTGGATGAATATTGAAGAGCATTGAAGCGTGCACCCAAGTGTGATGGTAATACTAACAAAACTCACTAACTTCACTAGGGTAAACCCATTCAATGGCACCCACTCATGCTTTGTAAGAACATCCACTAGGATTCCTCAGATAACATTCCCAGACAACTATCACAGGTTCCCGACCTACCTTCCTGCCTCCGCCGACACCCCCTCCTTCTTTCAATGTACCACTTCCACTCAAGTACCTGGGATGCTCACCGAACCGTTACACGCACCACCCCGTCATCATCCTACATCCCACTCCCTCGGTTGGGTAAAAAGAAGACACCTGTGATATTCGGGCTATACATAGCTCGGAATTCTGAGGTAAGTAGGGAAATGTTTTCCTACTTTCATTTTCTCTTCATTGCTTTCATTTATTTTTTCATCTTTTTATTCTTCTCGTACTGTCGGCATGTTTTAATGTAGTTACAGGAGATCTCCGTGACTATATGTTGTGTTTTGTGATTGTGTTTGTTTTCTGATGAAGGCAACGTCCTGTATGTGTCGTAATTCTGTTATGTAAAGCTGCACTTCGTTGTGTCATTTTATATTGTATACATTTTCACAGCTTTACCGTAGTTACACCAAATTTTATTCATACTTAAAGAATAACACATTTTAAAATGACAAATTTAAAAAAAACAAGCAACATTATGAGACATGCAGATTTAAAGTAATTTCTATAAAGTAG
The DNA here is from genome assembly GCA_014155875.1 of Cepaea nemoralis. Classification (NCBI taxonomy): domain Eukaryota; kingdom Metazoa; phylum Mollusca; class Gastropoda; order Stylommatophora; family Helicidae; genus Cepaea; species Cepaea nemoralis. The sequence goes on from JACEFZ010005356.1 coordinate 48,423, forward strand.
GGTCATGTAACAAATGGCAGCAACAGAAAGAGTTAAGAAACATGTATCTTGAATGCAGTGACTAATACTTTAATACTGACTTTCTTATTACAATATGAGTTAATTCGATACAGATATTTGTTCTGAGCAGTGCTTATAATTTTTCTTCTAATTGTTCTTCACCATTTTAGAAGAACGAACGAGCGAAAATAAAGTCCGTTCGTTGGTTCATTCTACTAATGTGTGGAACTCTCTTGTACAGTTTAAACTGGAATTGCAGCATTGTTATCACATGAAATACCTTAGTCACGTGTGTTGTTGTAATTTATGTAATATTTTAGGAAATGTAAAATACTTAACAATCACATAGTGAAATTAACTAACACCACACAATCTTGTAAACCTAAGGTTACATAAGGTGAACCTATTGGTAACAGTTTATAAATCAGTACACATAAGCATAAGCAACTAGAAACAAACCTATACGGTTTAAAAAAATAACAAAAGCAAACTAAACTGCAAATATAGTACACTTTACTTTAAGGTAAAGAAACAGGGGACTCATAATAACGAAACACTGACAGAACATACTATTTCACTGATTTTAAAGATAATGAAATTCTAGCTTGTAGATATCTTTGAAGTTTGGCAGACACGAAATAATCTTGCCCACACAATACCTCTACTAGTGATTTATTCTGGTCATGAAACTCAAATACATTAATATAGATGGTTGCAAATATAAAAGCAGATGGGAAATTATAACCAACTACACATGTCATTTTATTCAATGAATTACTAACAAATAAACAAAAACTAAGTGCGTGTTAAATTATACTGACATAAGTTGAGCACATACCTACCTACATATTTTGGAGATGTTTGGTTGCTATTTTTCCCATAACCTGTGTCATTGACCCGCCCTGTGACATCTGGGTATGCCGAAAGCTGAAACTGGTGTTTTCCACCTGTGAAGTTCTGTGCTGGAACCTTGAAACTACACCTCTGATTGAAGTATTTAGGGTCCCCACTTCCAGTCATGTTATTATATTCCACCATGCTTTTCTGTATTATGCGGCTCTCTGTGTTCTGTCAACATGAAAAAAAGTTACAACTGCCACTAGCTAAATTGACATTGACAATCATTAGTATAAATATTATTCATGGAACTCACCACTTCATATACTCATAAAATCAATGTGCGTCACTCCTCCTATTGTTGATAACTTTACAATTGCAACATAATGCTGTGAACCAATTTCAAGACCTCACTTTACAGGATAATTTGCACTTGCTTCATAATTAATAGTATTATAATAATATATTGTAATATAAGGTAAAGTGTTTCCTTTGTGAGCCAGGTTGTGCCATATGGCAATCCCCAATGGGGATTGGGGCTTGTCCACTTGCCGGTTTGTCCTACATCACCCACATCTAATGGAGGATTAACTCTACCAGAGATTTGTGTAGCATTAATTTGCCTATATTCCAAAGATTTATGGATAAACTCTGGTACTCTTATTTGATATCGCCAGATTCTCACTGTTGACCAGAGCTATGGTAGTGGTAACAGGAAGCAACAGATCCAAAGATGGACTTCTCAAAACGTAATTTTGACATGGTTGCAGGAATTTCTCATTGTTTAGTTGAGACATAGAGCAACCTGATGCTGCAACTTTACACAAGCCCAGATATAGACCGCCTTCTCAGCTAGTGAATCCTTCTCGTTCACCCATATTGTTACAGTCACCAAATGTTCTTCAGAGGTATTTGTGAATTCCAAAGATACATGTTTTGAGAATCTACTTATTTATACACATTCTAGTGAAGTCATTTACTGTAAGGAGCACAGTTTATGATCATCATTAAGTGACATATGTACACATAAAGTCAGTTGTCATGAGTCCTCACCAACTTCTGTTTCATGTCTTCGTGGTATCTTCGCACATGTTTCATTCAGTCCATTCCCACCCATATGCATCAATGCCTTCTTCATCCATGTGTCCCCTCCATCGCATCCGTTAAACAAAGAGCTACACTTTATATGGCTGAAGTACCTTAACTTACTGACTGATCTAATTAAGAAGTGTTTTATTCACCATCATTTGTGCATATTTTCCTATTTGTGCAAATGACCACATTTCAAAAGCTTCAATATTGAAGCCACATTGTTTATTCACTGTTTGTGTTTATGATTATATAATATTGTAAACAAAATGTTATACTTGATCGCGCTCACAAATACAAGGGTACTATTTATTGCTAAGTGACATAACAACATGTCTTTTAGGAACTTCTGCTCCTAACTCAAGAGAATCTAATTTCAGTGCACGAATTCCGTAGCACCGGCGAGGATCCTGAAATACTTTGGGTAGATTTTTAACTCGACATTTTGCCCGTGCAGCGCCGTTAGGCTACTCTTTTTCGATTTCCAACTGTTAAGGGATGTTTTACGTGCGCAACAATACTCACGGGCGTCTATCTCACTACCGAGAGACCAGGGGAAATTTTGTTAATAGAAGTCCGCGTGAGAAAATCCCAGTCCTCACCGGGGCTTGACCCCGGGACCTCCAGCACTCGAGGCGGACACCATACCTCGAGACCACTTTACTCCCCCCCCCCCTAATTTTCGACTAACTAACTAACCAACCAACCAACCAACCAACCAACCAACCAACCAACCAACTAACTAACTACAATAGGTCACAATACAACTAAGGCAGTGCATTCACTGAATCTTAAGAAGTTGTCAGGGTTTAATTATCTGAATAATTCATGCCTAAAATGTTGTATCCAAATATGTAATACCCCATGTGCAAATGGGAGCTGCAGTAGTGTAGTGCTTAGCATGTTTTCATATAGTTGTGTGTTCAAATCCCCTATATACCCAATAACCTTATGACATGAAAGGCAATCATTACCTTAATGTTCCATAGTATGATATCTGTCATGCTACTTAATCTGACTAATTGTAAACAGATAACAAATACATGAATACAAACCAGTTCTAATCATAACTGTAAACAATATAAAATAGCACAAACTAATACAGCTTTACAGCACAGAATTACAAAACATGCAGGTTCTGTTCTGTAAAGCTGCACAGTTCGAGGCGACAGCAATAGCCAGGCGGCCTTTATTCCTCTGGCTCAAAGACCCATACACCGAAAGGTAGTATATAGGCAGTAAATGACAGTTTGACAGTTTATATTGTTTAGATTTCCACAGATTTACCGCAGCTCCTTTAATTGTAATCATAATTTACAACTATTTTTAATCACTATTGCCTCACTACAATGTTAAGAGACACAAATAAACAATGATAGGTGTGTGGCTGTAAATTCATACCACAAATTCTATTGTACTTACATCAGTAAACCAAAAAAACTGACAGACTGGATTTGGGTAAACGCCCAGCACGGTGCCAACAACAGCAATCTCATTTGTGTTTGTTTGAAGTTCTGGATCCTGGCATGTGACCATGTCTGGTTTAGCTGAGGAAAACATAATGATGATGCATCTATATTATTACTCATTTTTATTGCTAAAAATCACATCAACCTCCCGTCAAAATATGATTGTGCAGTGAAATCAAATTTGAGATGCTCATGCGCTTGTTCAACTTTTTACAGGGAAAATAAATTTTAAATCACCTTGTAACATGCCATTTTGCGTAATGCAACGTCTGCGGGACCGGCTCACCACAACAGTCGAGCGAACATTCTGTGCTGCAGCTCTAGTCATCAGGTACAAAAACACACCGATCTCAGTCCCAGCAGTAAAAGAACCTGTAGCTTTGTACGCCAAATCAAATTGTATTTACCAATTTACATGCAGATGCGAGGCCATCTACATAGGCAGAACTGAGCGACAGTTACATTGCAGGGTTTCGGAACATATTCCGAATTGGTTGGACAAGATACTACACACAGAAGATGGTAGCCTAGGCAGGCAGACACACCGGAAAAGTCTGGCTTCATCCGTCGAGAGACATGTGCTCGAGAGTGGTCACGTGGTTGAAAGAGACAGTGCCTTCCGTGTTCAACACACAAAGTAGTCGATTGTTAAAGTTTGCTGAAGCTATACTAATCAACCTTCGCAAGCCGTCCTTGTGTAAGCAGAAAGACATGTTAGTCAGTTTAAAATTACCGTGGTAGACAATCGACATTACTGTGCAAACATGTGTATATTTCAGTTTGAAGGATTTATCTAATTAATTCACGTAAGTTGTGTGATTTCTGCAGTGTGTACCTGACGAGATGCAGCTAAATATGCCAGGCAATAATTCGTGCAATCTATTGTTTGTGTCTTCGTTATTCAAATTTTGCAGAAAGCCGCTTGCTCATCACAGTGCACTAGAGAGATTCTCAATTCCATGAGAAGTGTCCCTGCCTAATTCATGTTTTTATCAGGGTGTCTTTAAATTCCCGTCTCCACTATATGTGTCGACCCCTGCCGCCTCATATCGGAACCATGCAGTCCAGTACTTTTCTTTCTAAACAACCGTAAAATCAAAAGTCGAAAAAACAACACTTTTTTAAACAACCATGGTGCTTAATAGTTTAATATGGCTAAATTATTAGTTTATGAGACACGATGATGTTTATAAGCCAGTTTTCTTTGATACCCAGATCTTGTAACATGTCAGCATGTTTCTTCTATTTATTGTGTGTGTGTGTGGTGGGGGGGGGGGGGGGATTATAGAGACACATAAACATATAAACAGCATAATGTTTCATCAACTGTTAGTTAGTTAGTTAGGTAGTTAGTTAGTTAGTTAGTTAGTTGGTTAGTTAGTTTTTCCTCTTGAGCCTAAGGCGGCGAATAGGGCAGAAGTCATGGCTCTCCATGTCCGGCGGTTCGCTGCTACCTGTTGTAGATCCTGGATGTTCACTTGGCCGTTGAATGAGCCTTCTCTGATGATGGTTCTACGCAGGGTCTCTCTTGGTCTTCCCCGTTTTCTTTTCCCTACTGGTGACCATAAGAGCCATTATAAATTATTAAACATAACAATTGCATGTTTGCATGTATACAATCATATGGATGTATGCTTGTACTCTCATGCATGGGTCTTGGGATGGTTGGTCGGGCATGTGTTAGTTTGTCGAAAGATCATCCTAATTGCACATCGAACCATTGAGTCAAAAGTGCTCGGATCCCCATCCTTAGTAAATACTGCAGTGTGTAGCGGCTCACGACACCAGTTCTGTGCTGGTTTATTAACCTTCTTTGGCTTCCTTCAAAGTGCGCTTGTCAGGCCACACATCTTTTAACTTTCTGTACTCACAGTCTGACCATGGTTGCAAATTCAAAGTTATCACTTGGTTCTCGCAAACGTCTTACTTCTCGTAGAGCAATCAGTATATCAGCCTGGTCTATGGCGCGTCTGCCCTCCATACTAGCAAGCCTGTCCACCTGTTGATTTCCTTGTACACCCGCATGTCCTGGTACAAAAATGAAACTTATTTTTGCCAGCCGTGACTGCCTCGGATGCACCAATCAATGTCCTCGGACTTAACACATCTCTATCTTCCTGAGCATACTTATTGAGTCACTAAAGAAGACTGTCCTTGTGAAGGTATGTGTCTCCAGACATGTTCTTGCTTTACTTACTGCCATGACTTACATAGTCAGACTACTTGTAGTACTTGTCGTCAAGGCAAAAGCACCAGCATATTCCTTCACAATTCTTCCTACAGCCTGTGCTATAAAAACCATCGAATTTCTAATGTGTCGAACGACCGACCCATCTGTGTAAATGACATCATCACCCACTAAAGAAGTCGGATACACTTTTTTAAAGAGGTGAACTAAATGGTTTCGACTTTAAACTATAATGAAAATTAATAGTTGATCTAGGCTAATGTACCCTAAAAGTTCGCCGAGAATACTTTTTTCTAGAGCGTATAAATGTGACGAGATCGCGCCTAAATCGCTATGTGTTCATCCTGCATACTACAGTAGCGATGATTCATTCATTCATTCATTCATTCATTCAGTAGCATGTCCTTTGCAGATCCTCGCTCCCATAACAACATTCCGGAAAACCTCTCGATAATAAGCAAGATGTCCCGCTTCCGATACACGCATCTGGAGATCATCCGCCACATCCTGCACCCATCTTCTCTTTGGCCGTCCTCTTCCTCTCTTCCCAGGCATATACCCCTCCATTATTGTTCTCGCCAAACTTTCGTGACGTTTCAAGTGACCAAAATATTTCAATTTTCTTTGTTTTATCGTCTTTAATAGCCAACCTTCTTCAATATTCAGCTCTTGAAGTATTGATGCATTTGTTCTTTTCTTTACTCAAGATATTCTTAGAACTCGTCTATAACATTTATATTCAAAGGCATTTATGCGCTGCCCAGCTTGTTTAGTAAGTGAACATGTCTCACAGGCGTATGTTGCAATGGGAAAGATGCATGCTCTTAAAAATCTAATTTTTGTAGTTCTGTCTGTCCCATTCCATAATTTATTCAGTTGTTTTAGTCTTTGAAGAGCAATTGATAGTCGTCGTTTAATTTCTTTCATTGTGTCACCGTTGTTGGTAATCAATGATCCAAGATATTCAAAAATTTCCACCACCTCCAATTTTCCTCATTAACATATATTTCTTTCTCCATAGTAGGTTTTATCTGTATGCATTATCTTTGTTTTTGCTAATGTTAAGATATAAGTTGTGATTTTCACTATTCAATTGGGTTGAGGTTATAAGGTTTTCTATAACAGTCTGTGTTGTGGATAGCAATAATGTATCATCAGCATACCGAATCTCTGGTATGTCAAGACCACCGATATTTAGGGCATCATATAGCTCCCTAACAACACCAAGTCCGTTAAATACGTCGTCTTTCACACAGGAGGGTAATAATTACGAAGATATGATTCCTATTCTCCCCCAGAAAGGATCCGACTCTCAGCAACAACGACGTGCCAGCACAACCTCCTGTTAGCCACCAACCAGAGGCTCTAGTTGGTAGTCATTACATACCCATGAGACATCATCAGTACCCATTTAATTGTAATCCAGAATGGTTGCACCTCACACGGTATAGCCCAGCTACACTTCGTCAAGCACTTATAATGTCGCTATACCAACAACCAACACAACCTGGTATTTACTAGCAACTTAAGACAAAGCTACACCGGATCTCGGTACAAGAAAGAGCCTCTCCTTAAACGTTTATCTGCATATTTGGTTATAACTTGATCTAGTAACGTATTAGGTTATAAGTTATTACAAACATTGACTGGTTTTGACTTTATATTAATTGATAGTACTTAGCTGTATAGCTTTTATAATAATTCTAATTGTGTTTTCACGGTGAGTGAGGGGTCTTCACTGCTCTTCCTTACGGATCTGTGTACGTATTTTTATATATTTACAGAGATATTACTGTTTCTCTGTACTTTAGAGTGTGTTTTGTAATAAGGGATGTAAGTTGTATTCACTTTGTGTGTGTGTGTTTTGCTTTTAAACTTGTGATTACGCATTGTTGAAATGTCTATAAGTACGAACACTGGCTCAGGAATAATTGGCTCAGAATCGGGCATGTAAACATATGCCATCTATTAGGGAAGCTGCCCGAACTATCACTTATACTTAATCAAAATTTTCACATGTTTGGCGTTAGCGAAAGTCGATTAAATGGCAACATCTCAGATGATGACATCGCTATCAGAGGTTTTAAAACCATTAGAAGAGATCCCTATCAGAAACAAGAGACGGGTATTGCAGTTTATATTTCCAACTCGCTTAACGCCCACCGCAGGCTAGACTTTGAAACCTGTGAGATTGAGTGTGTATGGATAGAGGTTAAACTTCAAAATTGCATACCGCTAGTAGTTGGCTATCTTTATCGAAACCCCAGTGCAGGAAATATCTGGTATGAAAAATTCACCACTATGATGGATGTAGTCTTTAGTAATGCTAGGGAAATAATATTGCTAGGTGACTTCAACATAGACGCTAACAAATCAAACACAACATGGGAAAACATAATAGAGTCATATAATTTCCAACAGTTAGTCAAACAAGCCACTAGAATCACTAAATCATCTGCAACACTTATAGATCATATTTATACTACGTGTGCTGATAACATCACAGAATGTAGTGTACCTATCAATGCAATGAGCGATCACTATCCAGTATGTTGCACGTGGTCGAAAAGGGGCACCAAAACTCCCAAACACAAACATATAAGCATAAAATATAGAAATTACAAAAATTTCAATCGAGACGTCTTCTTACAAGATTTGGTCAACTCATCTCTAGATTATGTTTACCAGCTTCCTGACCCAGACGATGCTCTGGACCACTGGCTAAAGACCTTTCTAAGTATATTTGATAAACATGTTCCATTTAAGGAAGTTCGTGTTAAACATCACACAAAGCCCCCGTGGATCACACAGGAGGTAGTTGAACTTATGAGAGATCGCGACAGGGCTCACAAAAATAGAGATCTAACTATGTACCGTAGTCTGAGAAACAAAGTTCAATATGTTATTCGGAAGGAAAAGAAAAACTATTTTAAGAACATAGTAATAGATAAAACCAACACTAAAGATATATGGAAAGCAATTAATACCTTGACAAACAAACACAAATCATCACAATCATTACCATCAAATCAGGTTACATGTGATCAATTCAGTAGATACTTTCAGTCCGACATAAACCAACTGAAGGCTGCAATACCAGATGCGCCTCATGACATATCTTTATTATCATCATTCTGTGAGAACAAATGCTATGGACACATTTCCTCCAACATACCGCTAATGACGACAACTGAAGTATTTACTCATCTCCGTAATCTAAAAAACAATAACTCATCAGGACTAGATGGAATTAGTAGTCGGATCCTTCGCCATGCTGCACCGGCGATCTGCGAGTCACTAACTTTTATATATAATCAATGTCTAACCAGAGGTCACTTCCCATCAGCCTTTAAAATCGCTAAAGTGTATCCTCATTTAAAAGCTGGTCCTCTAGACGATCGTCTCATGAGTAATTATAGACCAATTTCCATATTATCCTCATTATCCAAACCGCTAGAAAAGCACATCCACAAAACAACACTACATCACTTAGTTCGCCATAAACTGATAGTTGACAGCCAGTCAGGATTTCGGCCAAAATATTCTTGCCATACGGCACTAACAAACATGATAGAAAACTGGCATCAAAATATTAACAACAATACTCTATGTGGAGCGGTGTTTATAGACTTTAGGAAAGCATTCGATATGATAGATCATACTATTCTAATTAAAAAACTAGAAACAGTGAAAGTAAGTTTTAATATAGTGACATTAATAAAATCATTCTTATTAGACAGAAAGCAAGTAGTATCACACAATAAAGTTTTATCTCAAGCCATTACCATTAATATTGGAGTACCTCAGGGGTCTATTCTTGGCCCTCTATTATTTGCCATTTATATAAATGATCTTCCATTAAATCTGTCGTCGTCCTGCGATCTATTTGCTGATGACTGCACAGTATATACAAACGCTGTTGATCGTAATGTGCTAGAATTATCCTTGCAACAGGAGATAAATAGTGTAGTTAACTGGAGTCATGCAAACCGCATGCAAATTAACATTACTAAAACAAAGTCTATGTTAATAGGAACCAGGCAAAGACTTCACACTCTAAACTCGCAGAGAACTCTTCAGCTGCACATTGGCAGCACGCCTGTAGAAAGTGTCACCGAGCACAAGACACTGGGTGTTATCATAGATCAAAATCTAACTTTTAACTCACATGTTCATGCTCTAGTTAAACAAATAGCCAAAAAAGTATACCAACTTGCCAAAATTAAAAATTTCCTTGACGAAAACACAAGAAAGATATTCTATACTTCTCATATACAAACACATATTGATTACTGCTCCACAGTCTGGGATGGATGCTCCAAGTCAATAACAAAACGCCTATATTCACTCCAGAAAAGGGCAGTGCCGTTAATTAATGGTGAAAAGCTTACCGACAATGCTAACCTATATAAACGTCTCCGGTTACTGCCACTCCACAAGCGCCTGCTTTTTAATAAGACCAAACTAATTCACAAAATCCTATTTCAAAATGCTCCAAGCTACCTTTGGCCATTGTTTAAATATAACGCTAGACATAGCGAACGACTAAATATACTTCATGTCCCTAAACCTAGGATAGACTTATATAAAACAAGCTTAGCATACTCTGCCGCTCAGTTGTGGAACAATCTTCCACAAGAAATCAAAGACACCACCAATCATGATACATACATTCGCAACCTGTTTGAACACTACCTTAGTACAGACTACATGCCCCCATAACAAATAACACAAAAAAGACAATAATGGTAACTTATCTCAAACGACAACTAGCCAAAAAACATTCCCTTATGTATGGCACGTTACACCCTCCTTAGGTATTTATAATGCTCATGTTAAACACTGCCTCAGTGAGTCATTTGTTATTGATTATTTTTCATGCGTTTTAATGTTCTTTTGTTGTCAAAAGTTGCTTCATAAGTGATGTTGAATGAAAGAATGTATGAGAGGAAATAGAGAAGAAGGGCAGAATGTCAGACGGGCCTGCGTGCCCAATTCTTAACCCTTTAAAAATAAAGACTTATTATTATTATTATTATTATTATCATCTCTTACATTTCTCATTATATTTTCGGCGTACATGTTAAACAAATAGGGGGACAGCACACACCCTTGACGGACTCCTTGCTTGATGTCAAACCAATCTGATGCCTCGCCATCTATTCTAACCGCTGCTTGTTGGTCTAGATAGAGCATTCTTATGAGTTGTATTACATGTGGTGGAAAGCCCATATTGCTCATGATTTCCCAAAGTTTCTGATGTTGTACACAGTCAAATGCCTTTGAATAATCCACAAAACATGAGAATAGGCTTACATTAAATTCTCTGCACTTCTCTATTAGTAAACTGTCAAGGAGCTGGATATGTATAGGGAGAAGTAGGACAAGACGAATAAAGGAAAGGATAGAGACAGGACATAGATAAGGACCTTTACAAGAGAATAGATAGAGAAAGACAGTATAAGGAGATAGAACTCCAAACAGTGTTAGGACAGGACCTAGACAGGACACGCACGTGTCATAGCTAGGACATAACTAGGTCATAACAGGATTAACTCCCGAGATAGGACAGAGTACGTTAACCACGGGGACTACCCGTAACCAGACTGAACAATAGTACAGCTGAAGGTTAATGAGGACTGGACCACTAGACAGTGTGACAAGTGACTCAGCACGCCGTGCGGCTGACCGCACGAGAACTGACGACCAGTATCTGAACGAGACCTGTGAATTCAGGGAGACCGGACCCGACAGTTAGAGCGACAAGACCTGTGTGTTTACTCTCGCCATTTGTGTAGTTTAGAAAGGGCGCAGTTATACGTAGCGAGTGTAAAGAAAGTATTTGAGTGTTGAATGTCATTTGTGTATGCTCGAGAAACGAGTCAGCCTATCTGTCCATGGTATTCTTTGCATTTTCCTCAGAAACCATTTTTCTGCAGCCATCATATGTTTTTCAGCTTGACTGCACATTGTCCAAGTTTCACATCCATACAAAAGAACAGGTTCTATGTATCCCCTCAACACACTTTTTCTCGTTTCAATTAACATCTTTTTATTGGTCAGAATGATTTTCATCTTGCTAAAGGCTACTTTCGCCATGGCGATTCTTGTTCTAATCTCTTCAAGGCATCTCCCATCGTATGTTATAACTGTTCCGAGATAATTGTACCGATTCACTTGTTGAAGAATATTCCCATTTACTTGTATATTACATTGTGGTACTTCGTTCTTCCTAGTGACGACCATAACCTGTGTCTTCTTACAATTTAATTCCAACCCCAGCTGCTCACTGTGTACAACAACCGCGTCTACTAATTGTTGCAGATCCTGTGCATTGTCTGCAATCAATACTGTATCATCTGCATATCTAATGTTATTGATGTTTCGTCCTCCAATGCTGATTCCATTTATGTCTTCTACATTTCTGAAAATATTTTCACTGTATAGGGAAAAAAGATCTGGAGACATTACACATCCCTGCCTAACACCTCTCTTAATAGGTTGATATTGTCCCACTTCATTATCAATCCTTATGGCAGCTTGTTGTTTCCAATATATGTTTTTTATAAGTCTAATGTCTTTCCCATCAATTTGTAGATCTGCAAGCATATCCACCATGTTGACATGTCTAACTCTATCAAAAGCCTTTGTGTAGTCAATAAAGCAAAGATGTATATCCTTGTTTACTTCTATAGCACGTTCAATAACTGTTCGCAGCATATACACAGCATTTACTGTACCCTTTCCTTCTACAAACCCACATTGTTCTTCCCCTATTTCAGGTTGTATTTTCTTCCTCACTCTTTGCATGATAATTCGTAACAAGATCTTTGTGATGTGACTCATTATACTAATTGTTCTATGTTGATCACATTCCAAGGTTCCTGATTTCTTTGGGATTGCAATAAATACAGAATTGCATAATTCAGAAGTTATATCTCCACTATCATATAATGTGTTCAGCAGTCTGGTGACTTGCTCTAGTCCAAATTCTTGTAAAGCTTTAATCATTTCTGTTGTGATGTTATCTGCACCGGGGTCTTGCCAGCTTTCATATGCTTAAGAACATTTTGAACCTCCATCTTTAAAATTGGTGTTCCTTCATTATTAAATCTAATATCATACTGTTCCTTTCTGTTATCATTATACAGGTTTTTCACATAATCTGTCCATACATGTAGAATCTGATCTTTTTCTATTATGATTTTGCCATCTTTAGTTTTTAGACAGCCTGTTGATGTACTTGTTCTATTATTAGTAAGTTCCTGAATTCTTTTGTGCACTAATTTGGTATTTTGACTGTTGTGTTGTTCTTTAATTTCTAAGCACTTTTCTTCAAGCCATGATTCTTTTGCCTTCCTACATAATATTCTGACTTGTCTGTGAATTTCTTCATATTTGGCAGGATTATTTTTATTGAGTCTTCTTGTTTCCATTAGGTGTAAAATTTCTTCAGTCATCCATTTCTTACGACACACCTTCTTTAATTTTGGAATAGTTGTTTCTGCAGCCAAACTGATTGAATTCTTTAACATTTCCCATTGATCATTCACATCCTGGAATAATATCTCTAGATCAGACAATATATCAAATCTGTTCTGTAATTCTATGTTGAATTTGTTTAGTATTTCCTGTTATATACTTGACTTTCTTCAGCTTTATCCTCAATGTTCCTGTAAGTAGTCTGTGGTCACTATAACAATCAGCACTGGGAACTGTTTTTGCTACTGTTAGCGCGTTTCTAAATCTTCTGCTAATCAGAATGTAGTCAATCTGGTTCCTGATCCTGCTATCAGGACTCCTCCATGTCCATAATCTTCTAGGGTGTTGCTTAAATCATGTGTTTCCTACAATCATTTCCTGTTCTTTAGCCCACTCTACGAGTCTGTATCCTCTTTCATTTCTCTCTCCTAAACCATAGTTTCCTACTGTGTATTTATCACCTTGATTTCCTACTTTTGCATTGAAGTCTCCTATTATGATGTTTATTTCTGGATGTTTACATTTCTTTAAGGCAGACTCTATGTCATTATAGAATTCCTCTACACTATCTTCACTGGACTCTCCTGGTGGGGCATATACTTGAATAACTTTTATGCTAAAAGGTCTGCCACTCAATTTAACTAGTATAACACTGTCCGACACGGCCCAATATCCTTGAACAGATTTTGATGTTTTCCGGTCCAAAATTATTGCCACTCCCCTGTGTCGATCTTCAACTCCAGAATAAATAATCTTAAAATCTCCCTCTATCTTGATGCCCGCTCCTGTCTAAGTTCCTGCGATGATCAGTCTTTAAGCGAATCATAATATACTAGGCACTTTCAAAGAGGTAGTTTGCCGTTGCTTTCCTCTATGGCAGTGACCATACTGGCCGGATGACCGCAGCCATTGTCTCTCGAAAGAGATCATCTGCCTGCCGTCGCGAAACTCGAGACCATGACCAACAAATATCTTTCGGCTGCCCTCAAAATTTCATCCACCACCTGCCTTCCGTGGCTTCTTTTGAAAACTTCCAATAAACGAACACAAAATAACATCACATAATCCACAGGAAAACACTATCCACAGGAAATCCACAGGAAAATCCACTTGAAACCACTAAACAGCGTCTCCCCGAATTATAACGCGTCATTTCATCGCCATTGTACCGGAAGTATATATATATATATATATATATATATATATATATATATATATATATATATATATATATATATATATATAGTAGGCCTCTTTCAGTCCTGAAGGACTATAGAGTTGTGCCGCTTGGGAGGTGCCTGCCAGCACCGCTGGTGACTGTATAGTCCAATGCGAGAGTGACAATCCCTGTCACAGTTTCCGCATCTGTAAGACGAGGCAAGTCCCGCAGTAAGTGACTGCGCTTTGAGCCTGTTCCGCCTATCCTCAGTTTGTTGGATCAGATTGCGCTCAAAGAGCACCAGTCCGTTTCGTACATCTCTTCTCCAGGAGCATCTGTCTGTTGCAACTCTCTCCCACGTGTCTGGATCTATTCCAATGGTTTTCATATCTTGTTTACACACATCCCTATATCGCATTTGGGGTCTTCCGGTTGGCCTCTTTCCTGTGGCTAGTTCTCCGTAAAGGAGATCTTTGGGAATACGTTCATCCTCCATTCGAGATACGTGGCCCAGCCACCGGAGGCGTCTCTGCTTGAGGAGGGTGTGCACTGTGGTAATATCTGCTCTTTCAAGCACCTGTTTGTTTGTTACTGTGGTCTTTCCATGTTATGCCCAGGATACGTCTCAGACATCTCATGTGGAAGGAATTCAACTTCCTTTCCTGTCTTGAGTACAAGGTCCAGGATTCAGACCCATAGAGTAGTGTGCTAACAACACAAGCTTTATATACTTGAGCTTTTGTAAGTACGCTCTGTTAGTCTATTATTCTCCCAAACTCTTTTAGCTAGCCTGGAAAATGTTGTGGCTGCCTTTCCAATGCGTCTGTCGATTTCTGTCTCTAATGATAGATTATCTGATATTGTCGACCCCAAATACACAAAATCGTGGACGACCTTCAATTCGTAATTAGAAATTTTGATTGACGGGGGCGCACCAGCGTCTTGTTCCATCACCTGTGTTTTATTTAGGCTAATAGTGAGCCCAAAGTCTTTGCAGGCGGCTGCAATACGATCTATGAGCCTTTGGAGATATTCTGCTGTATGAGTAGTCAGTGCTGCATCATCTGCAAAAAGTAGTTCTCTTACGCATCTTGATCTTATTTTGGTCTTTGCCTTGAGTCTTGATGGGTTAAAACGTTTGCCATCAGATCTTGTGTGGAGGTATATGCCTTCAGTGGCAGTCCCAAATGCCTGCCTTAAGAGAACAGCGAAGAAGCTACCAAAGAGTGTAGGAGCAAGCACGCAGCTCTGCTTTACTCCGCTGCTGATGCTGAATGACTGGGATGTTGAGCCGTCAAATAAAATGGTCCCCTGCATGTTTTCGTGGAATGATTTCACGAGACTAAGAAGGGTGGGTGGACATCCAATCTTTTCAAGGACCTTAAAAAGTCCGCTTCTGCTCACGAGGTCAAATGCCTTTGTGAGGTCGATGAAGGCAATATATAATGGCTTCCTCTGTTCTCTGCACTTCTCTTGGAGCTGCCGGAGTGAGAAAATCATATCTATGGTGGACCTGTTGGGTCTAAATCCGCACTGCGATTCGGGGTAGATTCTTTCAGCAAGAATGTGTAATCTTTTAAGGATTACTCTGGCAAAAATCTTGCCTGTAATGCTGAGTAGGGAAATGCCGCGATAGTTGTTGCAGTCGCTTCTGTCGCCTTTGTTTTTATAAAGGGTAACGATGTTTGTGTCTTTCATATCTTGTGGTACTGATTTTTCTTTCCAGCAGAGCTGAAATATTGCATAAAGTTCTGGGATGATTGTTTCTTTGCTACATTTTAAAATTTCAGGTGGAATACTATCTTTTCCAGGTGCCTTGCTGGATTTGAGAGAGTCTAGTGCTTCGCTGATTTCTGTGAGGCAAGGTTCGTTATCCAGGGCATGCATGGCGGACTGTTGATCGATGGCTTCCAGAGCTACTTCGCTGACAGTGTTATCCACTGAGTATAGCTCTGAGTAGTGTTCTACCCAGCGATCCATTTGTTTCGCTCGATCTTTTATGATTACCCCCTCAGTTGATCGTAAAGGGGCCATCTTATTTTTTGATGGACCGACAGCTTGCTTGATGCCCTCGTACATTCCTCTTATATTTCCAGTGTCTGCACAAGTTTGAATTTGAGCAGAGAGCTGTAGCCAGTACCTGCTCGCACATCTTCTTGCCTTCTGTTTTACTCTATTTCTGGCCGTTCGCAATGCCTGCAATGTTTTCTCTGAAGATGATGTTTTATACATTGAGAATGCATATCTCTTTATCTCCAGGACTGGGAGCATCTCTTCAAAGTGTGCTTCAAACCAGTCGGTTGACTTAGTTTGCTTCTTGCCAAATTTTTATAGTGCTGTATTGTAGATGGTGTCGCGAAAATGACTCCATCTCTCGGTGGAATTTCCGTTTGTGGGGCCAGGCAGAGTATCCGCTAGAGCCTGCATGAATTTGTTGACCTTCTCTTTATTTTGGGTGCCGCTGGTGTCAATGCGTGGTCTTCCTTCTGTTCGGCTTCTGTAGATTCTCTTGGGCTTTATCTTCACCTTGCTGGAGACGAGTGAATGGTCGGTGTCGCAGTCAGCACTATGATAGCTGCGAGTCAGCCGTACATTGCGGAGGTTGCTGCGTTTAGTGAGCACCAGGTCGAGTTGGTGCAGTTCTTTGATCTGGGGTGCCTCCATAACACCTTGTGTTGAGGCTTCGTGTCAAATAAGGTGTTGGTCTCGCACAGATTATGGTGTCTGCAGAATTCCAAGAGACGTTGTCCATTGTCATTGATCTTCCCAACGCCAAACTGTCCTAGGCATGAAGACCAAGATTTGTGGTCGGAGCCAACTCTGGCATTGAAATCCCCCAGGATAAAAAGATGTTTCTCTGGTGTTTCACTGACTTCTTTGCTAAGGTCGTCATAGAACTTGTCCTTAGATTCTGATGCTTCAGTTAGTGTTGGGGCGTAAACGCTTATAATACCAACTGGGCCTGCCTCTGTCTGGAGTTGGAGCTTCAGTATTCTTTCAGTGCCATCACTTGGTTGTATGATGGAATTAAGCAGCTTGTTTCTGATAGCGAAGCCAACTCCATGCTCCCTGGTCTCTCCGAAAGGCTTGCCATGCCAGTAGAAAGTGAAGTCCCTCTCCTTGATGCTTCCAGATTCTTGGAGTCTGGTCTCTTGCAGGGCGACAATGTCTATCCCCAGTCTTAGTAGTTCGTTGTTTATCACTGCAGTTTTGCGGGCATCCACAATCTCATTTAGATCGTCTGAGATGCCAGGGGTCATGGTTCGTACGTTCCATGTTCCCAGCCTTAGGGCCGGTTGTTTTTTTTTTCTTGTTGCTAGATGTATAGATTGCGGTCCATGTGTCAGGATTTTCCCCTAAGCTCCACACACCCTCAGGAGCAGATAAACCGTGGCGAGACAACACCTTATTGACTGGGGGCTGCCCAGCTTATGCGGGCGGTAGCTGTCTAGTGAGATACCATGATCTCTCCCACCGTCGGAAGTAGCCCCTGGCGCCTTGCTCTACGCCAAACGAGCATTAAGACTTATAACCGGTAAATGCTGCTTCCCGTGTTGTGTCACCGCTTTACACGGTGCTGAAGTGACCTCTTCAGGGTACATGCCTGGGCAATGGAAATCGGAGAACCAGCTGTTGCCCAGTAGCAGGTTCCCCCTCTCCACGTCGCCGATGTTAGATATTTAAAGTGCTATTTTTTCACTGTCGAAATCTTGTTTGATGCTGCATGTGAGTGATCTATAATAAGTGCAAAAATAAATACTCTCGCCAGCTGCGAGGTTCGTGCCTTGATCCGTTTTTTTTTTTTTTGTTAGCGAAAAACAACAGTGCTGCAGAAATTCATGGCCACTGTTTTCTGGGACAAAAAGGGGTCTTATTAATTATTTTTCTTGAACGTGGAAAAACAGTTAATGCCAAATCTTATTGTGACACTCTGATAAAACTTAGACGTGCCACCCAAAACAAAAGACGTGGGTTGCTGTCCTTGGAATTGTGCTTTTGCACGATAATGCTCGACCTCACGTCGCATATGGAACTATTGTTGCAAACATTTCACTAGGAAATTGTTGACCACCACCGATCTGGCGCTAAGTGATTACCATCTTTTCATGCACCTAAAGAATTGGCTAGCATTCCAGCGGTTTGAAACTGATGATGAACTGCAGACAGGTGTTAGTGAATGGTTCAAGACACTGGCGGCAGACTTCTACTACATTGGAATTAAGGAACCTGGTGCCACGATACCAAAAATGTGTTGAAGTCAATGGTGACTATGTTGAGAAATAATGTAAATGTGTGGTTCACTATTAGCTGCAATAAATCATTTTTATATATAATGGTTTAAAAAAAATTTATACCAGGACTTACTTAAAAAATGAGCCTCATATATATATATATATATATATATATATATATATATATATATATATATATATATATATATATATATCATCATCATCATCATCACTGGCACCTTGCCGTCTTGACAGACGATAGTTTGTGCTTTAAAAAGGCATAATAACTTTTACCTATGGCGGTAGCGAATTTGACTGTTAAGGCCAATTCGCGCTGTAAATGTTCGTTCACAGTGGGTGCATGTGAACACGTGCTCATTTCCACCATCATGCACCATCTTACGTCTCACACGCTCGGTGTGCGACTTATCTGCAATAGTGTTCTTCTTTGTCTTTATTCCATTTCTGATGTTTGCCCTCCATGCAACACGTTCAGCAGCTACTTGCTCCCACTGTGCATTATCAATGCCTGTATCAATCTGGACCCGCTTACACACATCTTTGTATCGTAGTAGAGGCCGACCCTGAGATCTCTCACTCATTTGTAATTCACCAAAAAAGATGTCATTTGGTATTCTACCATCATCCATCCTCCTATATATATATCCATCCTCCTATATATATATTCACTCACATGAACACATGCATGATGCACACAAGCACACACACATATATTAGTTATAACTGCAATTATGCATGCATTAGTTATAACGGCATTACTTGAAGTTTTCAAATGACCAGACATCTTTGCTAGGTTTAGTGTCAGATGTAGGCTTTCTGCAGTGCCTTGCAACACCCATTTTTCTACCAACATATCCTGCTGATGTCAACATAAGGCCTGTATGTCTTTATGGGAAAATTAGTCGGCTTCATTCACAAATTCAAAGTATATATATTATTGTCTTTAATTCTTTAATGAAGAAACAAACACATATTTCCAAGTTGAACTGAAACAGAAAACATTATTATGTTAATGCAACTAAGCTAAAGCCGTAAACAACAGTGATCAAGTGACTGGGGAAGAAAAACAGAAACAAATAGAGAAAGACTCTGTGTGTGTGTGTTTACGAGAAAGCGAGCGAGAGAGAGAGAGAGAGAGAGAGAGAGAGAGAGAGAGAGAGAGAGAGAGAGAGAGAGAGAGAGAGAGAGAGAGAGAGAGAGAGAGAGAGAGAGAGAGAGAGAACGAATAAACAAACAGACTATGTTTAAAGGGTCACAAATTGGGCACAAAGGACCATCTTACGTTCGGCCCTTCCAATCACCTATCTTGCATTCATCAATAGAGCATGATACATTCACATAGGAACAAATTGCATTGTCAAATTCATATTGAAGACATAAACAATGAATATTACCATATTAAGAAATAGGCAGACTGTCACAGCCTCACATTATACGGTAAACCAACATAAGTTAATAGATACTAGCCAAGGGCTACAACTCCCGCCCAAGGGAAAGAAGTAAGAACCTCGAAGGCCAGAGTATTCCAGAGCCTTCTCGAAGGACTGGTCAGTGAGTCCACTGTCCCGTGGACATTGATGTGGCCCGCCTATTGCGGGGTCCACAAGGAACTCGGACAGAGTTACCACCCGCGTCGGATTGCGACACGTGTGAACCGGCAGAGACAGACGGGACATCGAAGAGGCAACAGGGCCTGCCTTAGAGGGACTTAATAGTTCAGACCCATGTGTTTTAGGGTCATAGACATATGCTAGATAGTTTGCTTAGAATGTTTGTTATAACCATGTGTGATGTTAAACCTCTGTGATAAGCAACTTATGAGTGCGGGCTTGTTAAACCCACTGCGCCAACGCACTGTATACCTAAATACAATAAATACTGTTATATTATATTTAACGGAGTTAGTGTTGCCTGTTTGAGCCCGAGACGAGATCCCCTAGAGATCCAACACGCTGACAGGCTTTTTGGGGGCTAATCTCCGGTTTTGGCACAAGCTTTACGTTCAGACGGCTATTGATTGCCAAGTAAAAAATTAAGTAAATGATATCAAATTGATTTTTTAACAAGTTTAACAAATTTGCATCTATCTAGTGATGAACTAATATTAATATGAGTCCCTCTGCAGATAGTCTCTCAATGATGTTAACACTATAAATTGTGACATGACTGTGACATTTGACTGTTACTAATGTTTTCTCATTCTACGAGCAGATTGTTCTGTGAGTTGTGGTGTGTGTAACCTATATAACCTATCCAACAGTGGCGAGAGTACAAGACAACATTCGCAAGTTCTGGGATTATAAGCTAAGTTTCATATCATGCCCATTGCAACCCTAAGCGGTACTTATCACCACCCATCCATGTAACATTATTGTTTTGCATTGATTTGTATGTATATTCATAACTTTGTAACCAACATCACTTTGCATTTGTATTTGCTCATGTAAACATTAAGGGAGATAACTAAATTTTCTACTCCCCAACATTTTTTCTAAGGGATTTAATTTCAGTAAAATTACCAACAAGTAAAAGACAAGATGTCTACCTTAGAGAAATGTATTGAGTTAGGTATGAAATTAGGTTATAAAGAAGAGAAACTGTCGGAATGGGCACAGAAGACACACGCAGAGAACATTGCCCGTGAAGAAAGAGCGATAGAACGGGAAGAAAAACAGAGGCAAAGTGAGGCAGAAGAAAAGAAAATGCAATTGCAGGCAGAAGAAAAGAAAATGCAATTGCAGGCAGAAGAAAAGAAGATGCAAATGCAGGCAGAAGAAAAGAAAATGCAAGTGCAGGCTCAAGAGAAACAAATGGAGCTTGAGGCGGCGGCCAAATTAGCCCAATTGAATGCCGATACACAAATAAAACTAAAGCAGATGGAGATTGATTCCAACGTAGAAATATCTGTAAATAAACTGAGAAGCAAGGAGGAAGAACAAAAGTATAATAAGTATAAAGGCCTCGTCAAGGCATTTTGCTCAGGAGACTCCATCAGTTCATACCTGGAAAATTTTGAGTGTCTAATGTCCTACCATAAGATCATAAAGTCAGATTGGTCATTTATTTTAATGAGAAACTTAGCTCTGGAACCTTTAAAAGTAATAGAGACAGTGCCACAGGAAATGAGAAAAGATTATGATTATTTAAAGCAACGCATTCTCCAACATTTCTCATTAGATACAGCAGGGTACCAACAACAGTTCGCAAAATTATCCCCACAACCAAACCAAACCTTTATAGACTACGTGTCTACAGTTCAGGATGTGTGCACAAAGTGGATTAACTCAGCTAAAACTAACAACAACCATGACAAACTAAAAGAACTCATTATTATTGACAAAATAGTTAGTACAATCCCCACACCTTTTGCTAAGTTTTTGAAACAAATGGACTGTAAAAGTATTCAAGATGTAGAGACAAAGGGGAACGCATTTTTCACAGCGAACAGAGATATTTTCCAATTAAACCTAAGTCAAAACGAAACAGCAGCAGTTGTAAACACTAGATACTCGAAACCAACTGAAAGCAAGTTTAAACCACGCTCGAATGTCAGGAAGCCAGTTAAGTGCCAATATTGTAGTTTGACTCACGAAGAATACGCGATGTGCGATAAATCGCCCAACTATCCGCATCATCTCAAAATGATCGTGGAGAAGCAAAAGAATAAGAGAAATGCGTATCAGAGAGCGGTCAAATGCTATTTTTGCAGCAGTTTTGGGCACTATTCTCGTTTTTGTGAAGGCCGAAAGATACTGAAACAGGCCAATGCTGCACTAGTTGAAACTTCATCAGACGAAGATATTGAATCACTGAATGAGTGTGACAATCAAAACGAAAGTTTGAGTGAGCTAGGAAATGCCGTGCAAATTATTGACAACATTACAGACAATAAATGTAACACCTGTATGAAATTCCAACTTGACACAACATTACTATGTGGCCACACCATTCCTATTTCTAATGAAATGGCCAATGCTGCCTTATCTTCTACAGGCAAGCTAAATTTCTCAACAGGGTTTGTAAATAACAAAAAGTGCACATTAATTCGTGATTCCGGCGGAACGCTCTGTGGGATTAAGAAAACATTAATCAACGACAAAGACTATACACACAAACACGTAACTTGTCGCACATTCTCAGGCACTATAGAGAAATACCCCCTTGCTCTTGTCGAAATTCGAACACCGTTCATATCAGGACTAGTATTGTGCGCAGTCCTAGAAAATCCTGTCGCTGATATTATACTTGGGAACCTGCCCAACATACGACCTTGCTCTGAAAAGGAAATCAGAGATTGGGAGCAGAAAAACGGTATCCAGCACCCAAACAGCGATTCTAAAGAGAAACACCATTCATGCTTGTCTCAATCTGCCAAAAGAACAAGGGAGACAACCAATGAAGTAATTCAGAAAGAATTCACCGAGGTGTATAATGCAGGGGCGGTCGAATCTGTCAGTGATACAACCAACTTAAAACCTCGAATTGAGGAAGCCAGCAATCCACAAATTACCAAGCCTGTAGATGTGCAACAAAACACACAACACACGATTGCAATAACACGACAGACAACTCACAAAACCCACACCGACCAACTGCAGGAGTCACTAGAAATAGTATCACCAAACATTACCAGCACTAATTTTGGAGAAGAACAGAAAGCAGATCCTACACTTTCACAGTATTTTAGGTTAGTAGGACTTAAACCAAAATTAACTAAAAATGCGTCGTGGACATTTAGATTAAAGAACAATGTGCTGACTAGATTGTACACCAGAGATCAGACCACGATACAGCAAGTAGTTCTACCACAAGCACATCGAGAGAAAGTACTAAAGATAGCCCATGACTCACCCTTCGGAGGTCATATGGGGTACGAAAAAACTAGAGCTAGGGTCCTGACCCAATTTTATTGGCCAAAGTTTTGCCAAGACATAAAAACCTATTGTAGATCATGTGATATATGTCAGAAACTGGTGAAAAAGGGGAAAAACCCTACGGCAGAAGTTCAATCAACCACAACTGCCTCGAGGCCATTCCAAATCGTGGCAGTTGACCTAGTAGGTCCGTTGAATCACATCTCGAGCAAAGGGAATAGATATATTTTTACTCTTATTGATCCATGTACGAGATGGCCAGAAATGATTCCATTAAAATCTATCTCCTCTAAGGATGTGACGGACGTATTGTTAAATATTTTCTCCCGTTTTGGCTTCCCGGAGAAAATAATCTCAGATAGAGGAACCCAGTTCATATCGAATGCCACTCAATCGGTAACTAAGTTACTAGGCATAAAGCAATGTTTCACCAGTCCATATCGACCGGCCGCAAATGGTATCTGCGAGAAACTAAATGGGGACCTGAAACATATGCTATCCAAAGTGACAGCTGACAATCCAGCCGATTGGGATATACTTCTCCCAACGGTGCTGTTCGCATATAGAGAAGTCCCACAATCAAGCACAGGGTTCTCTCCCTTCGAATTGATATATGGAGCGAACCCAAGAGGACCTCTCACTATTTACAAAGATATCATATCACAACCTGTAGATATCCAACTACCCATTTCCACCTATGATTTAGTCACTGACACCAGAGACAAAATCATACGTTCCTGTATACTGGCCAGAACATCATTACAGGAGAAAGGTTTTAGGTACAGGCAGTACGCCAACAAAGGTGCAAAAACAATTGTATTAAAACCAGGTCAGGATATTTTACTATTGCTACCTGACAAGAGAGATTTACTATCAACCTCTTGGCAGGGACCGTTTAAAATTGTTAGAAGAATTTCGGAAGTTGATTACGAAATTTCTTTGAATGGAAAGTTGAAAATATTCCATGTAAATATGTTAAAACCATACTATGCTAGACAGGACAGTGACACGAGTAAGCAGACGCAGCTTAACATGATGACAGAAACGAAACGACAATGACCCAACTGAATGACACCTCGACAAACGAAGCATCGTTAACGACGCACTCTTACGACAACAAAGACGACGAAGACATATTTACTTTACCGACAATATGGAATAACGACAACGACGACCAATGTGACGACATATTGACAACGATTAATCTCGACGACGACGACAATGACATTGAGGACAATTTACAAACAGTAGCATCTGTAATAAATCAGACAGACGTAGACAATACTGAAATTCCAGTACCGATTATGAATGACGACGGTAGTATAAAGGACATACAAATCTCTGACACTTTGACACAACAGCAGCGACAAGACATTTTGACTCTCCTTGACGGTTATAAATCGATTTTCTCTAACAAACCTGGACGGACTGACAAAATAACACATTCAATTGTGTTGACAGATCTGACACCGGTCAAATGTAGACCATATTCTATTCCTCTACATTATAGAGCAAATTTAGACAAAGAAATTTTGGATTTAGAGAAAAATAGAATAATTCAGAAATCTATGTCTCAATATTCTTCACCGATTGTCCTGGTGAAAAAGAAGGACCAAACGATCCGTTTGTGCATAGACTATAGAAGATTAAATACAATAACCACAACAGATGCAGAGCCAATGAACAGTTGTGAAGACCTCATTTTGAATATGTCTCAATCATCCTTATTTTCGAAGGTTGATTTAGCGAAAGGTTATTGGCAAGTACCACTACACCCTTCTTCTAGACATATAACAGCATTCGCAACACCTCTTGGTTTGTACGAATGGAGATATCTTCCATTTGGGCTCAAGAACGCTCCAGCCACATTTGTTAGATTAACTAGATTGCTATTGCACGGAATTAAAGACGTCCAAGCTTATATTGATGATATATGCATTCATTCTTCTAATATGACTTCTCACTTACTTACACTCAAACAAGTCTTCAACCAAATCTTTCTTTTTGGACTTACTATCAAACCTTCCAAGGTTGAAATAGGCTATAAACAAATAGACTTCCTTGGTCATAGAATTTCTGAAGGTAAACTGTTGACAGATGATAGAATTGTTTCGAAAATTCTCAATCTAGAAGTGCCTACTACAAAGAAACAAATTAGAAGTTTATTAGGTCTTATAAACTATTATGCAAAGTTCATTCCAAATTGGGCAGAACTTACATCAGTTTTTTCTAATATGTTGACGAAAGATCATCCATCAAAATTTTGTAAAAGTACCCGCTTAGAGGATGCAATATGCAGATTGAAATGCATTTTTTCTAATCCACCAGTCTTATGATTACCAAACATAGATTTACCCTTTATTTCGACCACAGATTCGAGTGCTATCGCAATTGGAGGATGTTTAATGCAAGAAGTGGATGGAGTGAGACACCCAATTCTCTACGTAAGCCGTAAGCTGAAGAAAGCAGAGATCCATTACTCTACGGTGGAATTGGAGGCATTAAGTCTATTATTTTGTATGCTCAGATTATCTAAGTTCCTCTTAGGTGCCCACTTCGTTGTACTCACCGATAACTCGCCATTGTTGGTGCTTAAGCAAGGTGTTCCGAAAAACCATCGTTTGCAAAGATGGTGTCTTCTTCTCCAAGATTTCGACTTCGAAATCCGCCATATCAGAGGCACTGATAACATTATAGCTGATATTTTATCGCGGCAAACGAATGCGCCAGCAGAATAACATTTGGCACATCGACCATTCGCCATACAAGAAATTGTGATATTTTACTCTGTGGCATATAACAGTGTAACTCTACACCTGCTAGAGAACTTTCATTTAAAAGTAATAACACCCCAGTGAATAGGTTACGAAGAACACCCACGAACGTGAAATTTTGAGAACTATACGATCAATTACCAAAGCTCTAGGACCAATCCGAGCTAAAGACATTATTTGTGAAATGATTTCATCAGTGAACTGACATTGATCATGAAGGCATTAAGAACACTTGATATTCCGCATTTAGAACATTCCATACTTGCTGTTGCTAAGAGACTTTGCAAACAGCCGAAACAGAACTACGTCGACTACAACACTCAAGAAACAGCCATACTAACTTTTTAACATTCATGGCACGACACGCTAACAACAGGAGGACAACGCGCACATCATCGTTGGATTTAGTTACTTAGTTAATTAATTAATTTAGTATTGAATATGTATTATATTTGTATTGAATTATGTATATAAAATATGTTAACCTGTAATTTGTACAGTTTCTACCATAATATTACAGGTATTTCTATTCATAGGTTAAATAATCTTCCTATGCAATTTTCTCTATGTAAATTATAAACCATTTTTGAGTCATCGTACAAAAAGTACGTATTATCTTAAAGGGAACATATCGCCTATTCCGTTTGTTCTAAGGGCAATAACACTTACCTCAACTTTACTTATATATTTTAACCAAATACTATATTGAATGAAAGATGTGTGAATGACAGGGTGAATGAATTAAATGAGAGAGCGATATACTGAGCGGACAAATTGTACGCAAAACGTATTTATTTTAATTTGTCTGCGTCTTTCATGTAAATTGTATTACGTGTCTAAATTGTTGATACATGTTTAGTAGTTAGTTTAGTACTCTTAGTTTAGTATTTAGGATACTACATCTAAGCACCACTGCTTGGAATGCCTGATCATGCATTACACACAGTGGAGTAATTCATGATTAAGGATATCCCAACTCGTGACGCTTGGAGATAAGCCACACATTCAGCACACACTTTACACAAAACTCAAAACTGAACACTATCAATTAAAATGCAGTCACTTTATTAGAAGCAGCAACTTATTAGTCAACACACTAACAAGCCAACAGGGACACATGTAGTCAGATGGGATAAAATAACAACGTAACTACATATTCAGCATTATACAACATACGAGAGTAAAAGTGTATTGAAATGCACACACAGAACAAGATTTGAAGGTGTACTTAATTAGCCAAGACTTTGGTCTTGTTAATCCTCTCTAATACAGAGGTTAATTATCTTGGTATCAGTAGGATACTATGAGAAGGACGGGTTGTAGAAACAACTAGTAAACGTCACGTAACTTCGGTCAGATAAGCATTTTTAAGGACACAGGAGAGAGAGACCTCTTCAGCAAATCAGAGAAGTGGTGTATGGGAGAATACATGAGTGTTGATGCCAGTATGTAGGTTACCAAGTTACTATCCACCAAACTACAAACACCGATTTTATGTGATTCTGTGACAGAAATTAGTACAGAACTAATTACCTTATAACAACCCACCAAATCACGGGAGAGGGGGACTCCTGTCACAGCCTCACATTATACGGTAAACCAACATAAGTTAATAGATACTAGCCAAGGGCTACAACTCCCGCCCAAGGGAAAGAAGTAAGAACCTCGAAGGCCAGAGTATTCCAGAGCCTTCTCGAAGGACTGGTCAGTGAGTCCACTGTCCCGTGGACATTGATGTGGCCCGCCTATTGCGGGGTCCACGAGGAACTCGGACAGAGTTACCACCCGCGTCGGATTGCGACACGTGTGAACCGGCAGAGACAGACGGGACATCGAAGAGGCAACAGGGCCTGCCTTAGAGGGACTTAATAGTTCAGACCCATGTGTTTTAGGGTCATAGACATATGCTAGATAGTTTGCTTAGAATGTTTGTTATAACCATGTGTGATGTTAAACCTCTGTGATAAGCAACTTATGAGTGCGGGCTTGTTAAACCCCCTGCGCCAACGCACTGTATACCTAAATACAATAAATACTGTTATATTATATTTAACGGAGTTATTGTTGCCTGTTTGAGCCCGAGACGAGATCCCCTAGAGATCCAACACGCTGACACAGACACATGTGCACACGCAAATTCATTTAAAAAAACACATACCTGCATACATTCTTACATAATTTGCACAATCTCATAGTTATGGACTCACTCAATAACACTCCCTCGCATATACAAATACTCAAATCACAATCACAAACTCACTTTCAAAAGTTTACTTTTGCCTGCATGCACACACACATACACACGCACACACATACACATGTACACACATCTTCCCACACACTCCCACACACATGTCCCTTTACATGCAAACTCACACAAACATCCATCCCCACACATCACTCACCCACCCATCCACACAAACATATCCCCCACCCACCCACACATCCTCACCCATCCACACACACTCAGGCAATAAAAAAACCCACCCCACCCAAACACACTTACCCAATATACCCACACATCCCCCACCAATCACACATCACCACCTACACACACACCTAAGCCACACATAATGCCCGTACCCACCCACCCACACATCCCCCACTCACAAACACCCCACTGACACACACACATCCCCCACCCATACACACATCCCTCCATGCACACACCCATCCCTCTACCCACACACACACCCACCCACACATTCTTCTACCCACCCACACACTCCTATCTACCTACATACACATCCCTCACCCACCCACACATTCTCCACCCACACATCCCCCACCAACACATCTCCCAACTACACAAACATCTAACACACACACACACAAATACACATCCCCCCACACACACACACATTCACACCCACTCAAACACACATGCATCCTTTACCAACTCCCACACCTCACGCACACACACATCATCCGCCCACACATCCTACAATCATACATCCCCCACCCACACACAATATTCCCCATCCCCCACACATCTCCCCGCCCACCCATACATCTCCCCTCCCACCCAACATCCAAGTGAGAAAGAGAGAGATGTGGAGAGACAGAGAGACATATACATACAGTGAGATAATACTTAATATATAAAAGTATATTCTTTTGGAAATGGTTATTAGAAACAAAATAAGTGGTGCAATACACTTACCATACACCCTGAAGCTACAATTGAACCCCGCACCATCACAAGAATAAGTACCACTGCTGTGTGTGGTAACAGCTTTGATTTTCAGAGTTGTAGCTGAGCACGTATCTTCATAAATATCCGAGTTTGTTATTATTGTACAAGTAGAGTCTGAATACGAAGCAATAAAACCACCATTCTTGTACCAGATGATGGGACCATTACTATTGCTGCAGTTAAATGTGAAGGTGTAGGGTTGTGTTATTTCTCCAGGTCCACAAAGAAGATTCATTTCTGAAGATATACAGATTTTAAACATACATAACAGAGACAATTACTGACAACAAACATATACGACTATATTGGTAAAATTCGGACAAATTCATTTTCAAAATGCAATAATCATTGTTTTCATAAGCAAAACAGTGTTAAGTGAAATAAGTATATCACAGTACTGGTTACACATTTGATGAAAGTACGGCAGCATCACCGAGTCACACATCAAGCAGTAGATAGGTGTTGCACATAACAGTATACATACAACTTTCCCTGTTTAAATTGGCTGACATGTTGTTGTTGTTGTTTTTTTTTTTTAATTTTGAAGTCACATGAAACAGAGCCGCAGGCTCTGTAGAATTTAACTGCGGATATGTGTTCCATCCATCCATCCATCATGTGCTATGCCGATAAACGTGGGTGGTCATGCTTCGCCATTTCACTCGATCACCAGAGGCATGGATCATGTCAGTGTTCTTGTCTCAACCATGCCATGTGACAAGGCCATCCAGGTATTTACTTCTCTGTCTTCCCCTTGCTCTCTTCCCATAGATATTGCCAGTTGTCACAAAGTTATCCAATTTATTTCTTCTCATAACATGTCCGAACAAAAAAATGGGGGATGAGTGGTCTCGAGGTATGGTGTCCGCCTCGAGTGCTGGAGGTCCCGAGTTCAGGCCCCGGTGAGGACCGGGATTTATTTAAAAACTCCACCTGGACTTCCAGTAATAAAATTTCCCCTGGTCTCTGGGTAGTGAGATCGGACTCCCGTGTGTATTGTTGCGCACGTAAAAAATCCCTTGGCAGTTGCAAATCCAAAAAGAGTAGCCTAACGGCGCTGCCCGGGCAAAATTTCGAGTTAAAAATCTACCCAAGTATTTCAGGATCCTCGCCGATGAAACGGAGTTCGTGCATTGAGCTGAGTTTCTCCAGACTCAGGTTTGAGTTAGGAGAAAAACTGAGCACTTATGGGTTAAACCGTGTGCCGTGTGTCCAAAATATTTTGACTAAGTCTAATTTCTCTAATCAGTTTACAATTTCCATTAGTTTCTTGTAGTATTTGTTCATTGGTTTTTCTGTATGTCCATGGTATTCTTTGCATTCTCCTCAGAAACCACATTTCCACAGCCATCAGATGTTTTTCAGCTTGACTACTCATTGTCCAAGCTTCACATCCATACAGAAGTACAGGCTCTATGTAGCTACGCAACACTCTTTTTCTCGTTTCAATTGACATCTTGTTATTGGTCAGTATGTTTTTCATCTTGCTAAAGGCTACTTTTGCCATTGCAATTCTTGTTCTAATCTCTTCAAGGCATCTCCCATCAGATATTATTACTGTTATAAGATAATTGTACTGATTCACTTGTTGAAGAATAATCCCATTTACTTGTATATTGTGGTATTTCATTCTTCCCAGGGACAACCATACTCTGTGTCTTCTTACAATTTAATTCTAACCCTAGACTTCGTCTCCGTTAGTTGTACTCCAGGTTTCAGAGCCATACAGTACAACTGGTCTGATCAGTGTTTTGTAAATTATGATCTTGGTATTACGAGACAGCGCCTTTGATTTTAGCAGATGTTGTAGTGCATGCATGGTATATCTTATTTCCAGAGTTGATTCTAGCTTATATTTCTTCCCTTAAATAAATAGCAACAACCCTTAAATAGCAACATCTCAGATGATGACATCGCTATCAGAGGCTTTAAAACCATTAGAAGAGATCCCTATCAGAAACAAGAGACGGGCATTGCAGTTTATATTTCTAACTCGCTTAACGCCCACCGTAGGCTAGATTTTGAAACCTGTGAGATTGAGTGTTTATGGCTTGGGGTTAAGCTTCAAAATCGCATACCCCTAGTAGTTTGCTATCTTTATCGAAACCCCAGTGCAGGAAATAACTGATATGAAAAATTCACCACTATGATGGATGTAGTCTTTAGTAATGCGAGAGAAATAATACTGCTAGGCGACTTCAACATAGACACTACCAAAATCAAACAAATCATGGGGAAACATAATAGAGTCATATAACTTCCAACAGTTAGTCAAACAAGCCACTAGAATAACAAAATCATATGCAACACTTATAGATCGTATCTATACTACGTATGCTGACTTCGTGACAGAATGTACTGCTCCTATTAATGCAATGAGCGATCACTGCCCAGTATGTTGCACGTGGTCGAAAAGAGGTACCAAAACTCCGAAACACAAACATATAAGCATAAAATATAGAAATTATAAAAACTTCAATCATGGTGCCTTTTTACAAGACTTACTCACCTCATCTCTATGTTTACCAGCTTTCTGACCCAGATGATGCTCTAGACAACTGGCTAAAGACCTTTCTAAGCGTATTTGATAAGTATGCTCCATTTAAGGAAGTTCGTGTTAAACATCACACTAAGCCCCCGTGGATCACACAGGAGGTAATTGAACTTATGAGAGACTGGGACAGGGCACATAAAAATACAGATCTAACTATGTACCGTAGTCTGAGAAACAAAGTTCAGTATGTTATTCGAAGGGAAAAGAAAAACTATTTAAAGAACTTCTCTGTGGCTAAAGGGCTTGCGAACGCTGTTTGTGAGCCCGTATACCCGGGTTCGAAACACGGCGGTGCTGGTATTTTCGAAAAAGGTATAGGGGCCGGTCGTTCAGAAAGCAATGGCAAACTACTGAACGTAACACTTGCCTAGTACATCAACAGCAGCTGAAAATGCTGGTGTTGACTGCAACGTCCCGTAAGGGATACGCAACAAATTAAAAAATAATAGATAAAACCAACGCTAAAGATATATGGAAAACAATTAATACCTTGACAAACAAACACAAATCATCACAGTCGTTACCATCAAATCAGATTACATGTGATCAATTCAGTAGTTTCTTTCAGTCTGACATAAACCAACTGAAGGCTGCAATACAAGATGTGCCTCATGACATATCTTTATTATCAGCATTCTGTAAAAGCAAATGCAATGGAGAAATTCCCACAAACATACCATTAATGACGACCACTGAAGTATTTTCTCATCACAGTAACCTAAAAAACAATAACTCATCAGGACTAGATGGAATCAGTAATCGGATCCTTCGCTATGTTGCACCGGCGATCTGCGAGTCACTAACTTTTATATACAATCAATGCCTCACCAAAGATCACTTCCAATCAGCCTTTAAAATCGCTAAAGTGTATCCTCATTTAAAAGCTGGTTCATTAGACGATTGTATCATGAGTTAATTATAGGCCAGTTTCCATATTATCCTCTTTATCCAAACTGCTAGAAAAGCACATCCACAAACTAATAGCTGACAGTCAGTCAGGATTTCGGCCAAAATATTCCTTCGGCCAAACATGATAGGAAACTGGCATCAAAATATTAACAACAATACTCTATGTGGAACGATGTTTATAGACTTTAAAAAAGCATTCGATATGATAGATTATACTATCCTAATTTAAAAACTAGAAACAATGAAAGTAAGCTTTAATATAGTGACATTAATAAACTCATTTTTATTAGACAGAAAACACGTAGTTTCACTCAATACATCTGTATCCCAAGCTATTACCATTAATACCGGAGAATCTCAGGGGTATATACTTGGCCCTCTGTTATTTTCCATTTATATAAATGATCTTCCCTTATATCTGTCATCGTCCTGCGATCTATTTTCAGACGACAGTACAGTATATACAAACGCTATTGATCGTAATGTGCTAGAATTATCCTTGCAACAGGAAATAAATAGTTTAGTTAACTGGAGTCATGCAAACCGCATGCAAATTAACATTTCTAAAACATTTCTATGTTAATAGGATCCAGACAAAGACTTCACACTCTAAACTCGCAGAGAAATCTTCAGGTGCTCATTGTTAGCACGCCTGTAGAAAGTGTAACCGAGCACAAGGCACTGGGTCTTTTCATATATCAAAATCTATCCTTTAATTCCCATGTTCATGCTCTAGTTAAACAAATAGCCATAAAAGTAGACCAACTTGCTAAAATTAAAAACTTCCTCGACGAAAACACATGATAGATATTCTATACTTCCCACATACAAACACATATTGATTATTGCTACACAATTTGGGATGGATGCTACAAATCAATAACAAAACGCCTCTATTCACCCCAGAAAAGGGCAGTGCATCTAATCAATGGTGATAAGTTTACAGACAATTCTAACCTACATGAACGTCTTCAGTTACTGCCACTCCACAAACGCCTACATTTTAATAAGGCCAAACTAACTCACAAAATCCGATTTCAAAATGCCCCAAGCTACCTTTGGCCATTGTTTAAATATAGCGCAAGACATGGCGAACGACTAAATAAACTTCATGTCCCTAAACCTAGGATAGACGTATATAACACAAGCTTAGCATACTCTGCCACTCAGTTGTGGAATAATCTTCCACAAGAAATCAAAGACACCACCAATCATTATACATACAGTCGCAACCTGTTTGAACACTACCTCAGAACAGACTTCATGCCCCCTTAAAAAAAAAAAACATCAACAAAGACAATAATAATGGTAAATTATCTCGAACGATAACTAACCAGGAGAAAAAAACAAACAAATATTCCCATATGTGTGGCACTTTACACCCACCTTGGGTATTTATGATGCCTATGTTACACATTGCCTCAACGAGTCACGTATTATTGATTATTTTTCATGCGTTTTAATGCTTATTGTCCTTTGTTGTTGTCAAAGAATTGCTTCATAAGAGATGTTGAATGAAAGAATGTATGAGAGGAAATAGAGAAGAAGGGCAGAATGTCAGACGGGCCTGCGTGCCAAATTCTTAACCCTTTGAAAATAAAGATTTTCGTTCATTCGTTCGTTCCCTTATTATGTTGGAGCAGTTGAAGATTGTACCCAGGTATTTGTATGTTTCCGTTCTTTTAATGGTCATATTATCTATTTGAATGTAGCCATAGTTTTTAGCCGTTCCTTCTCTTGAAATTACCATATATTAAGTCTTATCTTGGTTGATAACCGGCCCCATTTGTTGAGCTTTGTCCTTTAAGTGAGTCAATATTTCCACTGTCTTTTGTTCATTTTCCCCTATAATATCTATATCACCTGCGTAACCAAGCAGTCTGGATGTTCCTCCAATAGCACATTTCCCCTTTACCTTCCTTACTTATTTCGTATGGTTCAACTTCTTTAAATTTGGAATAGTTGTTTCTGCAGCCGAACTGAATGAATTCCCATTGATCATCCACATCTTGAAATAGGATCTCTCGATCAGACAATATATCAGATCTGTTCTTTACTTCTATGTTGAATTTGTTTTGTATTTCCTTGTCATTTTTCGATGTACACACATCATATTTAGTGTTTTCTGTAATGTATTTGACGTTCTTTAACTTTACCCTCAATGTGCCTGTAATAAAACTGTGATCACTGTAACAATAGGCATTGAGAACTGTTTTTGCAATTGTTAACACTTTTCAAAACCTTCTGCTAATCAGAATGTAGTCTTTCTGGTTTCTAATTCTGCTGTCAGGACTCCTGCATGTCCATAATATTCTCCATCTAGTCCATAACCTTGTTCAGTTATACTCATGGTATTTTCAACTCAACCTGCTAACTGCTTCACCAGCACAAACTCATCTATGCTGTGACAAAATTTATCTATGTTCAGACGGTGAAATTTGTTAGGCAGAGGAATGGTAATGAATCACATAAAATATAAATACAGCTAACACAGGACAGAAGGATTTCTGGAAAATTCCAGTTCAATTTGACGGTTCCAATTAATTTTACTAGAAATAGGCAGGTAGAAAAGAAATAGGGCCATTGAGAATGAGCAATGATAGGAGTCAGAAAATTACATTACTAGATCGAAGAAATAGAATTAACTTAAGAAACTGGAAGGAGAAAAAGGATTAACAGAGTTGGCAAAAAGGAATGTCCAGTTGGTACCGGGATGCAAACACTGTGGACGTATCCTATAGATTCATTGCCAGGAGTCGGTGGAAAAAGATAGTCAGTTACATTTTATTTTTAACATAGCAAGAAATATATTTGTGCTTTACAGATTACACCATTACCGCATTTAATAAAGTAAAACATGATACAATCAACATTGATTGGAAATATCTTAAATTAATAAAGCATATGCACTGGAAACAAATAGCATACAATAAAATTGGAAATAAACAGGGCAATTATGAACAGCTGAAGCAAGGAGTAAGACAAGGATGTGTTTTGTTGCAGGGTCTCTTCACTCTCTCTCTCTCTCTCTCTCTCTCTCTCTCTCTCTCTCTCTCTCTCTCTCTCTCTCTCTCTCTCTCTCTCTCTCTAGCAAAATAATAATGAGGGAGATAAAGAGAGCCTAAACATATGCGTTGTATGTTATAATGTAAACAGTCTATGCTATGTAGATGACACCATATTGGTACAAAATGCAAAAGATCTGCAACATTTGGGCATTGTAGAAATAGAGAGGGCAAAATAACAAAACAAAAAACAAACAATGATATTCCTGGAAAATCAAGAAAACAGAATCAATGGTTATATTAAACAAAAGAGTACAACTCTATGTGAGATACCAATAGGAGGGAAAAGGCTTAACCAAGCTAATAAATATAAATACATAGGGCCAATTATAACATCAGATAGAAGATGCATGACACATATTAAGAACATGATAGGTAAAGCAAAGGCTGTATTCCAGAAAATGAAAAAAAAAGTATCTTATGCATTAAGCCATTATCGTTGAATGTAAGTAAGAGAGAATGTGCTGAGATGTTGTATTGAACCTGTCTTGCTGTATGGCAGTGAATTTTAGAACATTACTGAACAAATTAGGAAAAGCTGTGAGGCAATGTAGATGTGGTTCCTGAGACAAATGTTACAAATACCTTGGACTGCCAGAGTAACCAACAATGACTGCCTGGAAGTGGCTAATGAAACTAGAACATTATACACAGCTAAAATAAAGAGGCAAATAGAGACAAACAACATTCTTTGGTCATGTGAGGAGAAGAGAGGTATTGGAGAACATTGTGACAACTGGAACGATCAGAGGGAAAAGAGGCATTGCCGGCAGACCAAGAGCAATTATGCTAGACGGACTGAGAAAGTGGCATGGAGGAATATCATCAGTGGAGTTGACCCAGAACACCAAGGACTGAGGTCTGTGGACAGACATGAACGTCTACACTAGCCACTAGCTGGCAAGGTATATAATTATGATGATGAGAATGTGCTGGAAGATTGCCTGGAGAAACAAGATCACAATTTAACTCTTGTTGACAATGGTTCCGATTTGAATGAGTAAGTCACTAATTTGTGTATATGTTTTTCTTTGCACAGACATTTTAGAATGTTGATTCTAGATTATGCGGAAACAGGATAAGGCGATAACGAAGGAACTGCATACTGGAATTGGTGTTTTAACAATGGAAAGAAAGAATAGATGGAAGGGGTGCTTTGGAGAAATAATCATTTTACATAATACATCATGTTAATAAAAAAAACCTAAAATGAGACTTGCAAGAAAATTCATTAGAATAAATGTTAACTCTATGTTACAAAGTAATAGAGGGTACATACATTCATACATTGCATATCCTTTACAGGACATCGCTGTCAACATCAGCATCTTTCAGCTGATTGTTGATTTCTTGACAAGATTACGCTCAGAAGTTTGCCATTGCTTTCTGAGCGACCGGCTCCATACTCTCCTAAGTCAATGGAGCGACTCGAACCGCTTCCAATTCTCGTGCGCTCACTTCAACCACGAGAGTATTCGGGGTTACGGAGAAAGCTCCTAACTCCTCGGCCAGGGAGAATGGCTATTCATACATTAGCATCACGAATATTTACTACTCAAAGTAGTTTTAAATCTGTGAAGATAATTATGAGTATCCCCTATGCATATCCCCTAAACATATCCTACAAAGAATACTGTCTCGTGGTGGAGACTTTTTTCGTGGTGGAATGGAGTTCGGACAGTGGCCATCCTTATAGTCAGCCCTACACAGATTGGAAGACTTGAAAAGGTACAAAACGAAGCCATGCGTATCATTTTGGGCTGCACGAGAGACACCAGCTGTGTAGCGATGAGATACCTCCTTGACTTCCCGACAATGAACCACAGGATCAAGATCTGGAGAGCTCGTGCATACTTGAAAATAAGTGCGGATAAGCAGCACCCTCTGCATGAAGATATATTCAGAGAAAAGGGCAACAGGCTAAAGAGGGGCAAATCATGGATGTGTCGGGCGGAAGATATCATCAGACAGGTCTGCAGTCTTACCAGTATCAAACCCGGCAAGGAATGGGTGCCTCTGCCTCCAGCTTTTACGTGCACCTTCTCCTGCATTATCACACTTGACAGACGATGCAGAGAACAGAACCCTGCCACAGTCAATGCAGAGGTCAACGCGCTCATCAGTGAACACTCAGACAACCCGAAAGTGCTCATCTATACAGATGGATCTGTTGTAAAGAAGCAGAGAAGTGCATGGGCATTTACAACCCGTTCAGCGGGCCAAACCGTTCAAGAATCCAGTGGTGCCCACACTATGCCCACGTGCAGCATGACGATGGAGGTAATGGCAGTAACACAGGCTTTCCTATGGCTAGAATCACATCATTATACCAACTAAGTGATTAAATGAGGATGATTCGGAAGGTCGAAGCTGGATCTGTACTTAGACAGTGGACCGAGTCGCTGAGGAAGTCTGTTGTCCGTAAAGTCACCTTCATCTTCGTCCCGGGACATGCGGGAGTCGAGGGAAATGAACGAGCTGATAAACTGACTGGCTCTGCACCCCCTGCAGATGGCCAGCACATGGACCATGCCAATGTTATTAACGTCTTTAAGGACATTTCGAGAACAGAAGACTTTGACGTCAGTGAATCCACATCGCTGTCCAGGATGAAAGACTTGGGAGTAAGAATTGGCACAGCCAGACACGAGAGGTACATCGGGAAAACGAGGTGCCTCGTTAACCAACCCAGAACTGGCCCTATTAGCCATCGCACACTGATGCATATGCTGGGGAGAGGATCTGAGCACCTAAGGACCTGTCTGGAGTGCAATGAAGATGACCCAACTGATAACTGAAAACTGATAACTGATACGGTCTGATACTCTTTCTGGAAATATGATAATTCATTATAGTGTTGAAGTGAGATATAGATGCCTTGTTATTTGTATTGCTCCTCAAATTCTGAATCTCAAGATAAATTATTACACATTCATTCATATGAAGCACTAGTCCAAATTAGGCAGATAATGGAAAAAAGCAGAGGGGTTAGTATCTCTTGACCTCAAATTCTGAGGACCAAGAAGCCTAGACTTCCTTCCCTATGTATTAATATTGGAATAATGCCTGACCCACAATCATATAGGTGTGCATGTTTGTTTCATCCATAGGCTTCAAATTGGAGATTTAGTCACCAATTCATTGAATGCGTACCTTACCAGCCAGCAGAAGAGCATCTTGAGCATAGCCTACGATGGGTGACGTTGTAATATTCTGTTATGATAATTTGGCGTGTCCAGCGTGTGCCGCGTGGTTACACACCCGTTTCACACGCCAGTGATCCGGGGCTTGTTTCCAGATCCGGTCAGGGATATGCACTACTGACGAGCTCAAACGAGAGCGAAACTCGAGTATAGTGCTTCCATATTGACGTGGATAGGCCTTAGGTTCATACCAGAATACGATCAGCGTTGCCAGTAGTGGGTTGTGCTCAATATTTAAACATCTAGTAAATGTTACCAAGGCCACAGGTAAAACCATTACTATTGGCCTATACTCTCAGATGTGAAGGAGATTAGCAACATTTACATTACCTGGCAGTATAGCTAGATTAATATCCAGTATCCAATCTTGAAGAAACTGTTCTTATTGTGGAAGGGGAGAATTTATTCAATCCACCAAAAGGAGATAGCCAACTACACCGGGAGTGTACATAAAATATCCAATTACCACCAGGGACACGGCCAGAGTACCAAAGGGAAAGCACAGCCATAACTATGAAGCAGAAATTCAGGCAATCAAGATATCAACAGAGACATTACTAAATTCCAGCCATGGTACACAACCTGTGATGCTACTGACAGATGCAAAATCAGTACTTGTGGCGCTCCTGGCTGGGAAATTGCCAGCACTACAGAATCTACTTTCTGAACTTTGCAGCCAACGTAAGGTCACCATACAGTGGGTACTATGTCACTGTAAAGTACCCATAAACGAGACAGCTGAAAGATTAGCTAAAGAAGAAGCAATAGAAGAACAACCTCATGTACTCGTTACATACCAGCAAAAGAAACAGATGATCAAATCAATCAGAAAACCACAAAGACCAGCCCAAGATGATTACCACCTTATAGACAGATCAGAACAGGACACAATAGATTATGCAACCATATGTATACACAATTCAAGATTGGCAAATCAGCCATGTGCACATGTGGATTGGCGCCGCAGACAGCAGATCAAATACTCGAAGAATGCCTAAAATAGGACATGTCTTTGGCGCACCTTCTGCCCAGAGTTTTCAAGAAAACAAAAGCTGAATAAGACATAAACATTGGATGTTGGAGGTCCATTGTAGACAACCATCACGGTGAATAAGCTGATCAACTATTAAAATTAAGTTCTCACATAAACAAAACAAGCAAATCATTAATAGATGAGACACATACATCCATATAGAACAACGCATGGCATAATGCAAGCATAGTTAGCACAATAACATGTATGCTGGTGATCCTGCATTATAAACAAATGCAACCACAGCATAATATTTCAACCCCCCCACCCCCCCCCCCCCCCCCCCCCAAAAAAAAAAAATAATCTTATTCTAATTAACATAAAATGTTAAAGAATTGCTAATAAAATAGTGACCTGCATGTTCGAAACAATGGCTTATGGCTGTTGCTAAATTGAATGATTTACCTTTTCGGTTTACGAGTGCATTTTTCAGGAGACTCTTGAGAGTCGGCGCTGAAGCTGCGGAGTTCGTGCATCATGCGACACTTTTGACGGGTCGCCCTGCGGTAAAAGACCGAGCCATGTGAGGTTTCTCTGGTGACTGCCGAGTCCATTGACGATGAACTATGGTTTTCGTGGATTAATTTTGTGTTGGCATTCTGGCGGCGGCATTATGCACAGTGTAAAGCTGTGCATGCTGTTGGATTGCAAAGACTCCTGTCTATTCCACTTTTCACACTGGACATTGGGGAACATTTTGCGTGATGTTCACTGGCACAGGAATGGAGCATAATGGAGACGACCCGTTGCCGTGAAGTTGGAACCTCGACTGACTAACTAACTAACTAATGAAATGAAGACAAAGGAAATTGAGGGGGAACATACAATTATACAACAAACCTGCAGTGCTGACAATAATAATTAGAACCATGAGCTGAAAAATCATGCTGACGACTAGGACACCATCACCTCCTGAAATAAACAAGGATTAAACATGTGTTCACATGGGATAGACAGAGATGAGAACAAATCAAACGAATGTTAACCGAATCTTCCTTTGTATAACAAAATTTCAAGATGCAGATCATATATTAGGTTAAAAACAATATGAATGGAAGAGATAAATGAAATTATAATGAGAATACAAAAGCAGGGAACTTTTATAGTGCTATTCTTGTAAGTTGGGGGAGGTGAGAGGTATTATCTTTGTGCATTATTTGGCTCGAACGCAGGCAGAGTCACGTTCTCTACCTCAAATCACTGTAACCAGTATGTGATAGAAGTTAACACAGTCCATTCACTTTATCTATAATTATATTCCTTTTTTCACCCTCAGCTTCAAGTGGCGAGCCTGCAAAGAATTTGGAATTCCTTAGATTGTTCTGTTTGTGTTGTCTTAGTACCTAGTGATTGTTTTGTGGGATAGGTCTATGTTTATATTGTTTGCATATATTGTTATAAAGGAAGTCTATGTGTTGTGACACCAACAAAGCCCAGGTTTGCTTTTGAAATTCCACAGGAAGTGCTGTACCAGAGACCGAATGAACAAACTTTATTTTCAAACGGTTACAAATTGGGCAAGCAGGCCTGTCATACATTCGGCCCTTCCAATCATTCTTCTTTTATTCATCAATAGTATATGTTATATTCACAAAGGCCTTCCGGTTTCAAGATGGCGACGGACGGTCGGGTTGTTTTGTGATCGTTACATTTTTAGCGTAGGAGATGGATTTATTCATCTCTTGCGTGTAATTTGTGTGCCAGGATGTAAAACCAGGAGTTTCTACTCAAGATCTGCGCGGATGCTACGGAGTTCGTGCATCGAGCGAAGCAATCCTTGAGTGAATTTTGGCAGCGTGTGTGGTTTTCTGTGTATTCGGTTTTTCAACATGGCGGAACAACGTGTGTTCTCTGAGCTGTCAGCAGTCAACCTAACGAGGCGGAGTGGATGCCGCGCAGGCATAAAGAAGCAAGGTAAGCGTGGTGGTTAGAGACGTTTTAGACTCAAGTGTCACCGTCTAGGACTCAGGAATATCCGTATTCTGTATTGGAACTGCGCCAGCGTAAAACAACGGGGCTCTATGTTAAAAACCCTGGTTTACAGGAACGATATTGTAGCACTCCAGGAGACGAGACTGGGCAATCAGCTACTCCGAATTGCCGGCTTCAAATGTTTCTACAACAGACGACATCTGGGAATGGCGATTCTCGTTCGCGACAGCATGGTAGCGTCAGAGCTAGACGTGCCCAGTTGGGACAGTGATGATATACAAATACAGGCGTTGAGAGTTTATTCCACTATACAATTCGTGTTGGTTAATGTTTATGCCCGCAATGCGAGTATGGACGCCCAGAAGTGGCAGTGCTTAAGTGGCATATTAGGTCACGAGAGAAATGTTATTTTCTGTGGCGACTTCAACGCTAAAGACAGATCATGGGGAAACATTTCCTCCAATACACAGGGGGAGGAGCTCGAGACTGCACTTGAAACCATTGACCTGGTTTGTATCAACAGTGGCTGTGTCACCAGGACAGCAAGCCGTCCAGGCGATGAATACAGTGCTATTGATCTGGCGCTGGTTTCAATTTCACTCACTAAAGTGTGTAGATGGGGTATCCTAGGACACCATGGCAGCGACCACCACCCTTGCAGCATATTGGTGGAGAAAGGCAGAACCAGGCAGCAGAAGCTAAAGGTAAAGACTTTCCAGTATGACAGTACAGGGCAAAATATGATGAGTAAAATAAGACGTGACAAGCGCAGAAAGCTTCAGGGCTGGAAAAACAGCTGGGAGCAGCCACCTTGGTGGAATTTCGAGGTGGTGAAGGCTTGGGTGGATAAGATGGTGCTGTAAGGAGATGGCAAAATGCCAAGAAGAACAGGGCTGGTCATCCTAGTCCCTGCATGCACTTAGAAAGAGAGATGCACACAAAAGTAAGCCATTTAAAAAAACTGGTCAAGGTGTTTAAAAGCGAAAAATGCACAGAAATGTGTCAAAGAGTAAGCACAGACAAGTCACTGAAATTGTTCTGGCGACTACATAAAAGCATGAGTGGTGTAGTCAAGAATAAGAGCATTTCTGACTTCCTAGGTGCTGACCTCATCTGGCAGAGGACTGACGAGGACAAGGGCAAAGACCTCTTTGAATGCTATCTAGAGCAGAGCAACCAGACAGACATGGGAGGCCGAAATCTGGCCAAGGAGGTCACCTCAGACAGGTGCAAGGCCCAGAAACACTTCGGATGAAGACACAGTGACAGTGAAAGAAATCAAGGCTGTACTTCGAACGATCAAAAAACAGCGCTCCAGGGCCTGATGGCATAAGATACGACGACATCAATAGGTGTACCGACAATGAGCTAGAGAAACTAGCTTACATGTACAACAACAGTATAGAGAGTACTAGCATCAAGGAGGAGTGGTTACACAGCTATCTGATTCCCTTGCCGAAGCCTGACAAAGACCACAAAAAAATTCAGGGATATCGAATTATAACCATGCAGAATACAATAGGCAAGCTGCTGGAGAAGGTAATTGCCAGGAAAATATCAAGCCAGCTAGAGAGGCAAGGTGTTTTTCCCACCTACCCTGGGTGGGTACCGTCCAAAAAGAGAAACCTGGACCAATGCAGCAGTCTTTGCCCATGATGTCTATGAAGGTTTCCACTCAGGCATTGAAACCTTTGCTGCAGCGATTGATCTTGAGGACGCATACAACAGAGTACCATTGGATTTTTTAATGCTTCAGCTTCTTGAACTAAAAGTAAGTCCATTCCTCCTTAGTTGGATCGCTGCAGCCCTCTTCCAACGGAAAGTAGTTTTTAGATGTGGCAGTTGGACTTCGGAACCAA
Source organism: Cepaea nemoralis (assembly GCA_014155875.1). Classification (NCBI taxonomy): domain Eukaryota; kingdom Metazoa; phylum Mollusca; class Gastropoda; order Stylommatophora; family Helicidae; genus Cepaea; species Cepaea nemoralis. Next base: position 92,299 of record JACEFZ010005356.1, read on the forward strand.
CAACAATATATCCTGGCCTACCACAGGGATCACCATTATCTCCGGTACTGTTCAACGCCTACACAGTGAGAATCACCAGTGAGCAGATCACTGGACCTGGCAGGACATTGTCATATGCCGATGATGTTTTAGTGTATCGTCAGGGTAAGGATAGAGAGCAGGTTGCTGTGGAACTACAAACCGAACTCAAACGCATAAGTACTTGGTGTGATGAAGCTGGGGCAATGGTCAACCCAACAAAGGCAACAGTGACTTGGTTCTCGTTGAATAATCATATTGTCAACACTCCAACACCAACTGTAATGCTGTGTTCAGAGACGGTGGAAAGAACGCAGGCAATGAATTACCTGGGGATACGGTTTGATCGAAGCCTTGCTTATAATGAGCACATAGACCAGGTGATAACAAAGGCCAAGCGGGGTTTGGCTGCGATGCGGGTGATGGCGGCAGCAAACTGTGAGCAGCGCCATCTATGTCTTCTGTACGAGGGGCTGGTCATGTCTGTTTTGGAGTATGCAATGGCAATCCTGACTCTCAGCCGTAAGCAGATAGAAAGGATGGAAAGGATACAGAATGAAGCTATGCGCATTATTCTTGGATGTACAAGAGATACAGCATGCAGGGCGATGCGCTACCTTCTTGATTTTCCAACCATTGAAGAGAGAATACAAGTTTGCAGGGCACGCGCCTACCTCAGAGTTAACGCAAACACACAACATCCACTGCATAGTGAAATTATGAAGGTGAAGGGCAGCAGGTTAAAAAGAGGACGGTCGTGGATGGGTCAAGCCGAAGACATTCTTCAACAGGTGTGTTCACTTGAGGACTTAGAACCTGGCGAGGAGTGGGTGCAAGTGCCAACAGATTTCTGCACATCCTTTTCAGTTTGCATCCAACTAGATAGAAAATGCAGACAAGAAAATCCGGCTGCTGTGGAGGCTGAAGTACAAGCGTTGATTTTCGAGAATTCGCTAGACGGTGATGCGGTCATCTACACAGATGGGTCGGTCGTCCGACATGTGAGAAGCTCATGGGCCTTTACAGCTCGGGCCGGAGGGAGAATTGTGAAGGAGGACTCTGGTGCTTTCACTGAAACCACAAGTAGCCTGACTATGGAAGTCATGGCAGTAAGTAAAGCAATAACATGGCTCGAGACACAGACATTCACTAGGGCATGTTTCCTTAGCGACTCAATGAACATGATCAAGAGGATAGAGGAGGGGTCGATCCGAAGAGAATGGTTGCTGCCTCTGGAGCGGTCTCGGCTGACAAAGATTAGTTTCATCTTCGTGCCAGGGCATGCGGGAGTCCAAGGAAATGAGCGGGCTGACAAGCTCGCAGGTGAGGCTACTGTGGAGGGCGGACGCGCCATGGACCAGGCTGACATTCTGAATGATCTACAAGAAGTAAGACTCTTGCGTGAACCAAGTGATGACTGTGAATCTACAACCATGGCCAGACTGCGAGAACAGCAAATTAAAAGAGGGGTGGCCAAACAAGAACACTACGCAGGAAGCCAAAGAAGATTGATAAACCAACACAGAACTGGCGTCGTTAGCCACTACACGCTGCGGGATTTGCTGAGGAGGGGATCCGAGCACTTATGGACTGAATGGTTCGATGTTCAATGAGGATGATCTGTCGACTAACTAACTAACTAACTATATTCACAAAGGAACAGACCAGAACAAGTCATTATTCTGTGCCTCAAAACAGTACATAATAGACTACGCAACCACACATACATCCTTCACCCACCCACAATTACCCCACCCACACACACCCCCACCCATACAGACATATACACCACCCACACCCCACATCAATCCCCACACCCATCACACACCCATATATGTATACATACATACATACATACATACATACATACATACATACATACATACATAAATACATACAAACATACATTCATACATACATTCATTCATACATACATACATACATTCATTCATTCCTACCTACATACATACATACATACATACATACATACATACATACATACATACATACATACATACATACATACATACATACATACATACATACATACATACATACATACATACATACATACATACATACATACATACATACATACATACATACATACATACATACATACATACATACATACATACATACATACATACATACATACATACATACATACATACATACATACATACATACATACATACATACATACATACATACATACATACATACATACATACATACATACATACATACATACATACATACATACATACATACATACATACATACATACATACATACATACATACATACATACATACATACATACATACATACATACATACATACATACATACATACATACATACATACATACATACATACATACATACATACATACATACATACATACATACATACATACATACATACATACATACATACATACATACATACATACATACATACATACATACATACATACATACATACATACATACATACATACATACATACATACATACATACATACATACATACATACATACATACATTACATACATACATACATACATACATACATACATACATACATACATACATACATACATACATACATACATACATACATACATACATACATACATACATACATACATACATACATACATACATACATACATACATACATACATACACATACACATACATCGACAATATAAACACACACACACACACACACACAGACACACATACACGCACCCACCTATCCATCCACACACATACACGCTGCCTCACATAATCACTAAATCTAATATGAATAAACTCCCATACTTTTCACATGTACACACTGTCGACTATGGTGAGCATCCCCATAAGAACATTCAAAATTGGGAATGAAATGGGAAAACATGGATAATATAGAAACTGGTTATGATAATATGTTACACATTGTGTAACGTAAACAAAAAAATAGTGGTGCAGTTAAGTAAGATAATTTCTGGAAGTGACACAAACATGATGAAACAAGCAGTACATGTTAAATTCAATTGGCAGTAAAGATGCTAATATGAATGATGAAGATACAGAAAAAAATGGCATAATGACATGCTTGCGCTCAGTTTTCTCTCTCTCTCTCTCTCTCTCTCTCTCTCTCTCTCTCTCTCTCTCTCTCTCTCTCTCTCTCTCTCTCTCTTATACGCACTCACTCTCACACTCGCCCTCTCTTACACACACACACATACTCACTCTCACTTAATCTCTCACTCACTCTCCCACTTATACTAACTCTCTTACTCTCTCTCTCTCTCGCTCTCTCCCTCTCACTCACACTCACTCATTCACTCTGTTAACCACACTAACTCACTCTCTTACTCTCACACACATACAAGCAAACAGACACACACAAACTCACTCACTATCACTCATTCACTTTCTTATGCATTCTCTCACTCACCCTCTCTCTCTCTCTCTCTCTCTCTCTCTTACACACTCACTCGCTCTCACACACAATCACTCACGCACATACACACATACCCACCAATTCTCTCTCACTCACTAACGCTGCCTTACTCACTCACTCGCTGACTCTCTAGCTCACACTCTATCACTCACTTTCTCACTCTATCACACAGACAGGCAGACACACAACACAACCTCTTTCTCTCACATCCACTCATTCCCTCACTCAATCTCTCAAACATACATGCACACACACACGTTTACACTCACTCAGTCACACGCGCATGCATACTATCTCTGTCTCATACTCACTCTCTCACTGACACTCTTTCTCACTCACCCTCTCACCCATTCTCTCACTCACACACACACACACGCAGTGAAGAATGATAGTGAAAAAATGATACCAGTAGGTGAGTTATGGAGGTATATAGTCGGTATGAAGTAAGTACTGAAAGAGTTTTCGGTTGAATGTGTAGGGACTCATTGCAGTTTTCAGATCTGGTGGAAGGTTATTCCACAAGTGAGCACCAGAATACGCGAAACACGTTTTGTATATGTCCAATCTAGGCTTCGGAACCTGTGATAAATTTAGGCGGTTACTGTTTATTGTATTAGATTGAATTAATGGTAGAAGATACTCTGGGGTATTTTCAGATATAATTTTATTCACCAATTTGGCTTTGTTAAAAAGGAAGCGCTATCGAAGTCGTAGAAGTCTTAGATGGCTGTTTAATTTATTACTTTCAACGTGCTTTATGCCAGAAACTAGAATATAGTCGGTTTTGAAGCGAACACAGTCGTTTCATATTAGATTTAGGGCAACTGTCCCAGACTGTGGAAGAATAATCGAGAGATGATTGGAGATAGGATGCATAGAATATTTTTCGTGTGCTTTCATCCACAAAGTGCCGAATTTTAGCAAGTTGGTAAACTTTTTGTGCTATTCTCTTGGTAAGGACGTGAACATGAGAGCTCTAGTGGGGGAAAGTAGTCTGTACTGAGTTAGTGTTCAAACAGGTTGCGAATGTATGTATAATGATTGGAGGTGTCTTTGATTTCTTGTGGATGATTGTTTACAACTGAGCGACAGAGTATGCTAAGCTTGTTTGATATAAGTCTATCCTAGGTTTAGGGACATGAAGTATATTTATTCGTTCGCTATGTCTTACGTTTTATTTAAACAATGGCCAAAGGTAGCTTGAAGCATTTTGAAAGAGGTTTTTGTGAGTTAGTTTGGCCTTATTAAAAAGTAGGCTTTTGTGGAGTGGCAGTAACCTAAGGCGTTTATGTAGGTTAGATATGTCGGTAAGCTTTTCACCATTAATTAAACGCACTGCCCTTTTCTGGAGTGAATATAGGCGTTTTGTTATTTATTTGGCGCATCCATCCCAGATTGTGGAGCAGAAATGATTATGTGTTTGTATAAGGGAAGTATAGAATATCTTTCTTGTGTTTTCGTCAAGGAAATTTTTAATTTTGGCAAGATGGTATACTTTTTTGGCTATTTGTTTAAAGAGAGCATGAACATGTTATTTAAAGGTTAGATTTTGATCTATGAAAAGACCCAGTGCCTTGTCCTCGGCTACACTTTCTAAAGGCAAGCTACAAATGTGCAGCTATAGAGTTATCTGCGGGTTTAGCGCATGAAGTCTTTGCCTGGTTCCTATTAACATAGACTTTGTATTAGAAATGTTAATTTGCATGCGGTTTGCATGACTCCAGTTAACTAAACTATTTATTTCCTGTTGCAAGAATGATTCTAGCACATTACGATCAATAGCGTTTGTATATACTGTGCAGTCATCTGCAAATAGATCACATAACGACGACAGATTTAAGGGAAGATCAATTATAAAAATGGCAAATAACAGAGGGCCAAGAATAGACCCCTGAGATACTCCAATATTAATGGTAATGGCTTGAGATAAAGATTTATTGTGTGATACAACTTGCTTTCTGTCTAATAAAAATGATTTGTATCAATGTCACTATATTAAAGCTTACTTTCATTGTTTCTAGTTTTTTAATTATAATAGTATGATCTATCATATCTAATGCTTTTCTAAAGTCTATAAACACCACTCCATATAGAGTATTGTTGTTAATATTTTGATAATTTAGTATTTTGTTTTTTATCATGTTTGTTAGGGTCGTATGACAAGAATATTTTGGCCGAAATCCTGATTGACTGTCAACTATTAGTTTGTGGCGTACTAAGTGCTCTAGTGTTGGTTTGTGGATAGTGAGGATAATATGGAAATTGGCCTATAATTACTCTTGAGACGATCGTCTAGCGAAACAGCTTTTAAATGAGGATACACTTTAGCGATTTTAAATACTGATGAGAAGTGACCTTTAGTGAGAAATTGTTTATACATAAACGTTAGTGACTCGCAGATCGCCGGTGCAGCATGGCGAACGATCTGATTACTGATTCCATCTAGTCCTGATGAGTTATTGTTTTTTAGATTACTGAGATGAGTAAATACTTCAGTGGTAATCATTAGCGGAATGTTGGAGAAATTGTCTCAATAGCATTTGTTCTCACAGAATGATGATAATAAAAATATGTCATGAGGCCCATCTGGTATTGCAGCTTTAAGTTGATTTATGTCGGACTGAAAGAATCTACTGAATTGATCACATGTAACCTGATTTTATGGTAATGATTGTGATGATTTGTGTTTGTTTGTCAAGGTATTAATTGCATCCATATATCTTTAGTGTTAGTTTTATCTATTATTAAGTTCTTAAAATAGTTTTTCTTTTCCTTTCGAATAACATATTGAACTTTGTTTCTCAGACTGCGGTACATAGTTAGATCTCTATTTCAAATACCGCTTATGTGATCCACGGGGGCTTTGTGTGATGTTTAACACGAACTTCCTTAAATGGAACATGCTTATTAAATATACTTAGAAAGGTGTTCAGCCAGTGGTCCAGAGCATCGTCTGGGTCAGGAAGCTGGTAAACATAGTCCAGAGATGAGTTGAGCAAATCTTGTAAAAAGACGTCTAGATTGAAATTTTTTATAGATAGATAGATAGATAGATAGATAGATAGATGGATGGATGGATGGATAGATGGATGGATGGGTCGGTGGGTGGATGGGTGGGTGGGTGGGTGGGTGGGTGGATGGATGGATGGATGGATGGATTAATAGATAGATGGATAGATAGATAGATTTCATTTCAGAGAAGTGACATGTGCGGTCGCCATAGACTTAGAGGACGCATACAATAGAGTATCCTTCGAGCACTTGATGCAAACCCTCCTCAGACTGAAAGTGCACCTCACCTTGTACGATTGATTGCTGCAGTTCTGCTCCAAAGGAAGGTGGTGCTAAGATGCGGGAGTTGATCTTCTGAGCCGATAACGATAAGTCCAGGATTGCCGCAGGGTTCACCACTGTCACCAGTACTATTCAACGCGTATACGGTGTCGATCACTGAACAACAGTTGAACGGGAGGGGCAGGACTCTTATCATTTGCTGACGTCATTCTCGTGTATCGACAGGGTCGAGATAGACAGGCGGTTACTAATGATATGCAGTTCGAACTAGATCGAATTTCCTCATGGTGTGCTGATGCCGTTGCCCTTGTCATCCCTACAAAGGCAACGGTTACATGGTTCTCCCTTAACAACCATATTGTGAACACAGACCTGCCGGCAGCAAGAATGGATGGGAGCATTTTGAATAGAACCCAGTCAATGACATATCTTAGCTTGAGGCGTGATCGAAGCCTGTCTTTCAGAGATCATGCCGATTATGTCATAATGAAAGCTCGAAAAGGTTTGTCGGCAATGAGAGTCATGGCGACTGCTAATATCGTGCAAAGACTAATACTTATGTTCCAAGGAATGGTGCTTTCACGCATCGAGTATGCCCTGGCCATCCTCATTGTCAGCCCTACACAGATTGGAAGACTTGAAAAGGTACAAAACGAAGCCATGCGCATCATTTTGGGCTGCACAAGAGACACCAGCTGTGCAGCAATGGGATACCTCCTTGACTTCGCAACAATGGAACACAGTATCAAGATCTGGAGAGCTCGTGCATACTTAAAAATAAGTGCAGATGAGCAGCACCCTCTGTATGACGCTATATTCAGAGAAAAGGGTGACAGGCTAAAGAGAGGCAAATCGTGGATGGGTCGGGCGGAAGATGTCGTCAGACAGGTCTGCAGTCTTACCAGTATCAACCCCGGCAAGGAATGGGTGCCGGTACCTCCAGATTTTAAGTGCACTTTCTTCTGCATCATCACACTCGACAGACGATGCAGAGAGCAGAACCCTGCCGCTGTCAATGCAGAGGTCTACGCGCTCATCTATGAACACTCTGGTAGCCCCGAAGTGTTCATCTATACAGATGGATCTGTTGTAAAGCATCAGAGAAGTGCGTGGGCATTTACAGCCCGTTCAGTGGGCCGAACCGTTCAAGAATCCAGTGGTGCCCACTCTATGACCACGAGCAGCATGACGATAGAGGTGATAGCAGTTACACAGGCTTTCATATCACAGCATTATACCAACGTGTGTGTACTAAGTGACTCAATGAGCATGATTCAGAAGGTCGAAGCTGGATCTGCACGTAGACAGTGGACTGAGTCGCTGCGGAAGTCTGTTGTCCGTAAAGTCACCTTCATCTTCGTCCCGGGACATGCGGGAGTCGAGGGAAATGAACGAGCTGATAAACTGGTTGACTCTGCACATGCTGTAGATGGCAAGCCCATGGATCGTGCCGATGATATTAACGCCCTTAAAGACATGGCGAGAACAGAGGACTTTGACGTCAGTGAATCCACATCGCTTTCCAGGATGAAAGACTTGTGTGTAAGAATAGGCACGGCCAGACGCGAGAGGTACATCGGAAAAACGAGCTGCCTCATCAACCAACCCAGAATTGGCACTATTAGCCACAGGACGCTGATGCATATGCTGGAGGGGGGGGGGAGGTTCTGAGCACCCTTGGACCTGTCCGGAGTGCAATGAAGATACCCCAACTGATAATTGATAACTGATAACTGATAGATAGATAGATAGATAGATAGATAGATAGATAGATAGATAGATAGATAGATAGATAGATAGATAGATAGATAGATAGATAGATAGATAGATAGATAGATAGATAGATAGATAGATAGAACGAACGAACGAACGAACAAACTTTATTTTAAAAGGGTAACAAATTAGGCACGCAGGCCCGTCTTACATTCGGCCATTTCGATCACTCATCTTTCATTCATCAAATGTGCATGTTACACATACCCCCGTCAACCCACACATCCCGCACCTATCCAAAATTTTCCCCACCCACCCACACACATCAGCCAACCTACACCCACTCACCCACCCAATATCCGCCACCTCTCAACTACACATTTCCCACATAACACACATCCCCACACACAAACACATCTCCCCACCTGCCCACACATACCCCCACACATAAACACCAAAAAATGCACACCTCCCACCCACACACACCCCACCACCCACATATACACCACCCACACACAACAGCCGCTCACACACATCTTCCCACAAACACACACATCCTCCAACCATACACTCATCTCTCACACACATCCACCCACTCACGTACTCATCCATCAACCACTCACACCCACACATCACTCACCCGCCCATCAACACATGCATCTCTCATCTACCCTCCCACTCACATACATACCAACCCCCCAACCAAACACACTTCCCCCATCCTCACATACATCCATCATCCAACTGCACATCCCACACCTCCCCCACCTCTCCCCTCCCACACAAAACGCCACCCATAAACACATTCCCCCCACACACACATCCCCCACATGAATTCCTCATACAAATCCCCGCCCACATATCTCTCACCCACTCACACATCTCCCCACCCACCCACATATCCCCCACCTACAAACATTCCCACCACCCACACATACATCCTCCACCCACTCACACTTACCCCATCAACACTCACACACTCCCACCCACACAGACATATCCCATTCACAGACACCCCCACCACACTCACCCCCCACACCCATTACACACCCATCACCCAACCCACACAATCTCCTACATACCCATTCACTCACACAAATACACCATTCCCTACCCACACCCCCCCACCCACCCACACCCACATACTTCCAATAATCCTCCCAAATATTCCCCCCCCCACACACACCACATCCCTCACACACACATACATTCCCCACCGATTACACATCCCTTCACCCATCCACACATCACCCATCAACCCATACACAACCCCCACATACAACCCCCTCCACACATACATTAACCACACCCCCACACACATCCCTCACATACACACACACACACAAACATCCTCACATCTACACACATACATGATCACTGAAACTAATAAAAAAAACTCCCACACTTTACACACAGTTGAGACACTGATGATTGTCGTGAGCATTATTGCAAAAATTGTAAGAAGTGGAGAAAAAATTGTACATATATATTGTGATGCAATTAAACTCTCTCTCTCTCTCTCTCTCTCTCTCTCTCTCTCTCTCTCTCTCTCTCTCTCTCTCTCTCTCTCTCTCTCTCTCTCTTCTCTCTCTCTCCTCTCTCTCTATCGCTCTCTCTCCCCCACTCACTAACTCTCTCACTCACATCACAGTAATGTTATATTATACATGATAAAATCAAGTGGCATACAAAGTGATAATATGAAAGATGAGAATACTCAACAAATATGGAATGGCATGTTACAGGACAATCAAGTGGCATACAAAATGAACCTCGTAATACGAAAGATGAGAATGCATAAAAAAATATGGAATAGTATGTTACATGACATGCGTGCGCTCAACTCTCTCTCTCTCTCTCTCTCTCTCTCTCTCTCTCTCTCTCTCTCTCTCTCTCTCTCTCACTCCCTCTCTCTCTTTTTTTTTACCTTCACACACTATCACACTCATTCTCTCTCTCTCTCTCTCTCTCTCTCTCTCTCTCTCTCTCTCTCTCTCTCTCTCTTTCTCTCTCTCTCTAACTCACTAACTCTCCCACTCCTCTACAGCAATTTACATGTGTTTATTTTATGCATGTTAAAATCAAGTGGCATTCAAAGTGATAATATGAAAATGAGAATGCACAAAAAATATGGAGCAGCATGTTAGATGACATGCGTGCGCTCAACTCTCTCTCTCTGTCTCTCTCTCTGTCTCTCTCTCTGTCTCTCTCTCTCTGTCTCTCTCTCTGCCTCGCTCTCTATCTATCTATCTCTCTCTCTTCTCTCTCACACACACGTACACACACACACACGCCCACACACAATATACACACGCATATACCCACGCACATAAACATATCTACATGCATCCACATACTTACGCACACTACTCACATAAAACATAAATACACACTCCCTAGCATACACTGCATGCATGCACACTTACACACACAAACATATACATATACGAGCACACACATATTTACAAACATACATACACACATATACACACGCACATACATATAAACATATAAAACACATGAACGCACACCTTAACATACGTACAGACATACACACACAGAGGCACACACAGATACACACATGTACACACACATACACACACATTCATCCACACATATAAACACACACACACATAGACACACATAGACACATATAGACACACCCATCCATCACACATGCATGCACACTTACACACACACACACAAACATATACACATACATATACGAGCACACACACAGACATACACACATATACACACGCACATACATATAAACACATATAAAAATGAACGCACACCTTAACACACGTACAGACATACACACTCAGAGGCACACACAGATACACACATGTACACACACATATAGACCCATACACACATACAGACATGCACACACACATACATCCACACATATAAACACACACACATAGACACCCATCCATCCACGCACATATATGCTGCCTCACATAATCACTAAAACTAATATGAATAAACTCCCACACTTTTCACACGTACACACTGTCGACTATCGTGAGCATCCTCACAAGAACATTCAAAATTGGCAAACGATGGGAAAGCATGGAAAATATGGAATTTGGTGATGAATATATGGTATACTTTGTGTAACGTAAAAATAAAATAGTGGTCCAATCCAATAAGATAATTCCTGGAATTGACATACACATGATGAAATAAGCAGTGCATGTTGAATCCAATTGGCAGTAAAAATGCTAATATGAAAGATGAGGAAACAGGAAAAAAATGGCATAATGATATACTTGCATTAATCTCTCTCTCTCTCTCTCTCTCTCTCTCTCTCTCTCTCTCTCTCTCTCTCTCTCTCTCTCTCTCTCTCTCTTTCTCTCTCCTCTCTCTCTCTCTCTTTCTCTCTCTCTCTCTCTCTCTCTCTCTCTCTCTCGACAGACAGACAGACAGACAGACAGACAGACAGACAGACAGATAGATAGATAGATAGATAGATAGATAGATAGATAGATAGATAGATAGATAGATAGATAGATAGATAGATAGATAGATAGATTTTATACCTTTGGCATGCTGGAGCGCGAGGTATGAACATGCTGATAGGCTTTACACCTCTCTGTGGTAGACAATCTATGGACAAGCGAGAGGTGGACGGGCATATGTGGGAGAATGCTGTGGAACGGAATGAGTGTGACATGTTGAAGGAGGGATCTCCAGAAACTGTATCTGTTATACTTAACTATACAACGGGCTTCTTATAAGTCTTTAGGCTGACCATGAAGGAGTAGGCGGAGAAAATTGAAATTTGGCACATGTATAGCTCATTCAATGTGTAATGGACATATGAATTATAAATTAGCCGCCTTAACTGGTTTCCCGATATGGTGCATGGAACAACACACCCTATTGACCAGATCTGCACATCCAACGGTTTGTCAGAACAATGGAGAAATCAGACGCCAGGAATGTGTGGGAGGACTGAAAAAACGATGGGATAAGTGCATCAATATTGGTGGAAATTATTTTGAGAAATAAAGGAACAATGTATGTATAGAAATAAACAGGTTTCAAGTTGTTATCATATTTAGTTATTTTTCTACAGCCATTGTAGCTTACTTATTAACTTACCCTCGTTATATATATATATATATATATATATATATATATATATATATATATATATATATATATATATATATATATATATATATATATATATATATATGTGTGTGTGTGTGTGTGTTTAATGTATATGTGTGTGTGTGTATATATAATGTATATATGTGTGTGTGTGCGCGCGTGTGTGTGTGCGCGTGTATTTTGTGTGCGTATGTTTGTGTAACAGTGGGAAACCAACACATCTTGATTTGCTCTATTAAAGCCTAACGGCCCTGTCAACCGCCAAAACCAAAACAGGACCATATGTGCCACGGGGCGTCTGCTAGCTCGTGGGGCCACTGCTCTGGTGTATGTATTATATCTTGGTGTACAAGCGCTACTGTTTGTTTAGTGTGCAGATCTGATGCCTAGGGGGATTACTTGTACTATCATCATTCGTCAGGTCGCCACCGTGATTATTTTAGGACACCTCTTCTGTCGCATCTTAAATTCTTCATTTAGCTATGAGGCCTCACTTCAATAGTTGTTATTTCAACTTTACTTGACTGATAGTTGATCTCTTTCATTCTACTCGGCCATTACGGCCCACATTAATAACTCCACACTTCATACATCACGGTCCTCTGTCATAACTCAACACGGGTGCTGTTTTTGTGTGTGTGTGACGATCTATTCCTCCAAACACTGTACAATAGTTACTCACAATTTCGCATACAATTATGCAACATAATCACAAATATACACATGTTCTATACATAAAATTACTAAAAGAGTGGCTCAATGTTGGCCATCACTTTAATACAGCGTGGTCTGCACTCCACGTAACCACCATCTAGGCTCCCTTTGTCCGGATCTCGCAATTACTCACAATTTCGCATACAATTATGCAACATAATCACAAATATGCACATGTTCTATACATAAAATTACTAAAAGAGTGGCTCAATGTTGGCCATCACTTTAATACAGCGTGGTCTGCTCTCCAGGTAACCACCATCTAGGCTCCCTTTGTCCGGATCTCGCTTCCGGTTGACCGCGAAGCGATTCCCCGCGTTTTCAAGCTGTGTGAAAATATCCACTTTTCACGATCCAGGTGACCATTTACTGAACACTGCAATAACCTCTAACCTCTTCTAATTTGGGTTACAGCCTATCCAATACATGTCCGTCTCAGGACCATGTCAAAATGGCAGATTCACCTAGATGGTCACTTACAAAGGAATTTGTTATTTAAAAATAGTTTGATTGTCGTGGATCAGTTGTTGCACCTCCCATTCAGTGCATCATGTCGACTGATCCCTGTATTCTCAAACCAATGTTATTCTGACTTTTCCACTGACATTTTGCCCTACTCCACTCCTCTCCCAATTTTCTCAAGCATCCACACAACTCTGATCGTGTCCTTTGTCTGAGTCATGAGTCAAGATTTTCCTCTGGTCAGCCTGGGTTCATGGCTTTATGCACGAGGTGTTTCGTGTTTCCAGCCACTTGGAGATACTATTTAGCCTTCCGCACCTTGAGCCTGTCTGCAATCGTGACTAAGGCTAGGATGTATCGAATACACATTACCGGAGTGTCCCTTGTGCATTCCAGTACTGCACACAACGGTACATTCTGTTTGTACTCTAGTTCACCAGCTGACTCTTTCACACTGCGATCATTCCCAATCCATACTCAGTTACTGACAGAATCATGTTGATGGAGTATGAACAACATTATTTGCTCTATGCCCATTGTTGCCGTGGTCTTCAGAGAATCGAGTTCCTTCACAGAACTCACAACAGCTTCTTCCACATGACCCTGAATGACATATTTCTGTCGGTGGTGATTTCCAGGTATACCAATTTACTCTCTCTGTTAACATGTCTGCCATTTATTGTAAGACTTGGGTTGTCAGCCTTATAAATCATATTGTCCAGAGAGCATAATAACACAGACACCTTATCTGCTTTAATGACACTAACCATCTCTGCAAATCAGTGAATCACATAGTTTACTGCAACTCTTGCGCTATTCGCATGCAGTGTCTCCCTTGTCTATACGCACGGACACGATCTTCAAATGTTAGTATCCTTCCAATCCATGGTGATTCAATGCTTACAGGCTTGCTTGCATATACAGTGAAAAGCACAGGCGATATTGCAGTTTCGTATAGTAATCCTGATGTAATAATACACTCCTCCTAGGTCCATGAACCTGGGCGGAGAGAAACCCTACGTGAGTTCAGTGTAGCTGAAATCCAATTCACCATCGAGGGGCGCACAACTATCTATATAAGAGTGTGCATTTAGAGATCATTTATGATTCTGTTATGTGCATCCTCAAAATTCAGTGCTGATGTCATGGTCTTTTGTATATTTTGGAACCCCTCATAAACATCAAAAGCCAATGTTGCTGCTTCTGACCATGTTTACTTTCTTGGCCGGTAACTCCCCAGTCTTCTTGGGCGTGGCTTTTCCTTCTCCAAGAATGTATGCAGGTTAACATCAACAATTTGTTTCCAGTACCTTGCCAACTGTATTATGCAAGGTGATAATCCTATATCCATGTAGTTTTGAACGATCCTTGCCTGGCTTGGGTAGTGGAATTAAATAGCTGTTTACCCACTCTTGGGACACTTAAACGGTGTTAATGCTCTGATTAAAGTAAGTGTTCATCTCCAAATCGCCATCGCTAATATCTTTGATATGCACGTAACGTCAGGTACGGCAGCATTTTTGGCCTCTAATGCGCAGAGATTAACTCCTCATCATTACCATGTTGCACTCTTTCCGCCACCTCCAGTAACTCTTGTATGTTTTGCGGTGTCTTTCATAATTTCTGCAGCTGCTTAATTGCTGCTCTTTTAGAATTCCACACAAATTTAACTTCGAGGTCCACCATGGGTGATGCACAAACGATAGTCTGTCTAATTCATGCCTTTTGTCGGATGCGTCCAATAAATGTATTGGTCCTCTGGTACTGGAAGACCCTGCGGGCTCTAGTAGCCTTGATCTTTTTCAATTTGCAGTCAACATGGGCATCACCGGTGGTCACTTCTAAGATCCCCTAAAAAACCAATGTTGTTTCCAATTCCTCCGACCGGGTGACAAGTGCCAAGCGAATATCAGTATTTGCACCTCCAGGTCTCATTGCCACTCCAATTGTGCTCCCATCATTAAGCAGATTACCTCTACTGTCAAAACTATGGCATCCGTAGGGGTGTACTCTGTCAGTTTCCATTGTTTAGACTTATTCACTGATCCGGTTCTCTGCCTTCACCGCTCATCATTTCATTGTCTTCTTCTCTTTACTCTCTCTCTCTCTCTCTCTCTCTCTCTCTCTCTCACTCTCTCTCTCTCTCTCTCTCTCTCTCTCTCTCTCTCTCTCTCTCTCTGCTGGATGCTTAAGATGACACCGAGCACTGAGCATGCACTCCGTAGCCCCTGCGATGTTTCTTATGAATTGTTTCCATGTAAGTACTTATTATAATGCAGGGAAAACACAGTCAGCCTAGTCTGTCTACTAAGGAAGAGGCCCAGAACGCGCAGAAGACGTTCGTCTGCCTGGTGTTTGCCCCACACACGAGACTCCCCATATTGAAGACCAAATAACCCATCAAATAAGCCATCAAGTACCTCAGCACGTGGTTCACCTGAGCTTGTGTGTGGTCGATAGTTGAACTTTCCTTTTTCTAGGTGGCTACACGCTTTTAGTCACCCCTTCAGATAACTGGGACAAACGTCCATAGGTTATGAGGTGCAATCTTAGGTATAGTAACATCGCCTTTACATTCCCTAGTAATTTCTGGAACGCATTTTAGGCTAAGTCGATCTAGAAACCCAAATTAATAAAAGATTATTTGCTTCAAAAGCAGATTCGATAACTTGACACCGGGCCAACAAGAAAGCGTGCTATCCACTGCGCTACTGTGGCTCTCTAAACCTCCAGGTGTACTTGCTGATTATTACGTTAATACATTATAACCTAGGTATTTATTACTGAATAGCACGGAGTATTTATTTGTAAAATAACGAAACATGTGGTTTTAGGTTTATATTAGAACCGTCGGATTTTTCTATCATTAGCCGCTGTTCAACTGTCTCTAGATGTGATACAATCAATTATTTGGACATGTTCAATCCAGGTGTACTCATTAAAGACATGCCTGCTATGATGGGGAGGCTGGATAACTTTGCCTTGTGCAATACCTGTTCTGACACTATCATTCACTAGAGAGCCTAGAGTGAGTAATAGGCCATAGTTTGTCTTCTGATTTTTCTGTTTCAACACAGAGATGATCATCGAAGACAATATGATTGGAAACGCCGGATTCAGAATCTCCAATCACAAAACTTTCTAAAGTGTCAGATGCGTTTATTTTCGCTACTTCTTTATCAAACTTGAATAGTAGGTATACTATTGTATACTACCTGCCTCTGCTTGTCCTGGGAGTGCAAGAGTGCTGCCGGTCAGCGTATGTGGTTTTGGATCTACAAGTGTGCTACAACGTGTGTTTCATTACAGAATCGATTAAATGTATGGACTACTGAAGAAACTTAGCAGGCATGACAGATGACAAGTGTGGCGAAACGCCAGTGGCCCATGTCCTCATGCCTTCTTTGATTTTGGGTAAACAGTGGGAAACAGCTTTCGGGAACCCTCAGTTCTCTTATTCGCTCAATCCACATGGAAGATAGTTCTCTGGGTTACTTTTACAACCCGATCTTCTGAAGAGAATTATTGGAAATATGTCTTTTCTTCGGGGAAAACCCGATAGGGCACCTTGCACCAAATACGCACTAATGTAAATTCTTGGCCATCAATGTCCGTTTAAACAACTACCATTGGTAGACTGCCTCATGTCAATTCGACACTTTAAAGAGTGAGACAGATGAAGGGTAGCGTCCTACTGGTGGATTGGAAAGGTAAAAACGGGTTTTAGTTAGTCCTGCCAGACATTGGCCTATACATCTATGTTGTCTCGACTGGTGAGACGAAATGGCGAAACGGCAGTCACGCCATATTGTGAGTGGGTTGACCGTTGGCCAATCTAGCTAAGCGTCTTGTTCTTGGCATTGCCTGGGAACGAATCTGAGCAATATATCTCCCCAGATGATTTCGCTTGTTCTTGGCAGCAGATGGGAGGGGGCTATCTTTCTTCCTACGGCTTGCACTCTGCATAGTGTCATCTTTCATTTGAATATAAATATTGTGTATCCACAATGCCGAAAGGAGGGGAGGGCTCCGTGGGGACGGGTTCCACCCATCTATCTTCTTGAGCCGGACGAGGGTATCCCCTGTGCTATCTCTTTCATCTTTTAGCAGATAGGGTGGCGGCGTGGATCGAATAGTTACTGGTCATTAGGATGATGCCAGAGAATAAATAGAACTCATCTACACATATGGCTGATGCAAGGCACTGCCGGTACATTGCGGCGACAGCTCAGATGAGAGCAGCGGCCGGAAGGGGTAGTATCTTCTTTCCTATTCTTGCTGGGAATAGGGAACTACACTTCTTTCCATACAGACCCACTACTATAATATTAGTTAAGGGGGAGAAACACACATCATTACGCACACAACACCACAAGAGCTTTGTCGTGAGAAAGAGAGGGTTTGCAAGTGAGAGGGAAGCCGGAAAACGAATGTGCCCAGTAATAATAAAGGCATGGTATGAGAGGGGAGAGTGAATCTTGTATGCAAAGAGTTCCTAAGGTAGCCATCATGACGTATACAAGCTGGAGGTCTAGTCAACCATGACGTAGCCAATCTAGGGGCTACCTGACATGTCAGGCCCATTCACTCGGGCCTCTTATCTAATTGAGTAGGTAAGGGAAATATATGACCAATGTATTAACTGAGGCCCTATTGGACCTCAGGATTGTGGTACTTGAGTCAGCCCCGTCGCTCACTAATCTCTGTCATCTCCAGGGTCCTTCTTTTGGAAGTGAATAGAGCTGAAAGTCTCGACAGGGCCTTCTACGCGGAAAGTTATGTTTCAGACGAGTTCATGTCAAGTTTTGGGCCATACCAGGCCCAAGGGTATGATCTCTACGAGATAGAGTCACCGCTGGCCCCGAAAGAATGACCATCAGCCTTTATAACACATCGCCAGTCATTTCGATAAGCTAGGATCGAGTCATTTTGTATTCTTGGCTGGACCCCGCCAAATTCTCAGACACCCAATTATTATTGACGAACTGTTCTCCATTATATTATGTCCCACCCAACCTTGTACCAAGTGATTCCATGGTACTTTCCAAGAACACTTAATTAACTGAAGTTTGTGGTCCACGGAAACCTGGAAGCCTGGTTCTACAGCGGCCTGGTGTTCGAACAACCTACGGGGGAAGGAAAGAACTGAAGACTTATTCGGTGAGCTGTATGTGGACGGAACGGACATTGACTACAGATTGGTCTATGATGTAAAGTCATGAGGCTCTGTGCCTGAACTGAACTTTATCCTTGTTGTGTCTGTAGAGACTATCTGTTTTAACTGCCTTGATGTTTTCCTGTGCTGTTCTTTATTAGGTTATTAAAATTAAGTTATAGTTACTCTGACGATCGCCATGTTATCTATGCGTCAGCCAGAAAGACACCTCAGGGAATAGGCCCCGAGGTCGAAAGAGAGAGTGACAGTGAGTCCAGGGAACGGAGGAGGGTTGGCAAGCGAAGACCTATCCCAGCCAGAGCTATATAATATTATTGAAGAATTGTGACAGGGGTAATTGGGACCCTCCACGTAACTTGTTACGTTACAAGTATGGGTGTGCGCTGTCAATGCTAACAATGAAGGACCTTTGGTGAGAACAATGTCCTTGACCCAAGCGAGTTGATTCATGGTATTTGATAAGGGAAGCCGACTCTTTCTGTCTGATTATTTCAACTCAAATCGCTATCCCTGATAATGGTTGTGTCATAACTGATGCATAATCCCCATTAACAGTGCCTTCCACCTAAATACCGCCTTTCTGTGTTTCATGGCTTTGGACCTTGAACACAAACTAATGACAACCAACGCCCTCTGGTCTGGTAACGCTCTGCTACCATCATAAGAAACTGGCCATCAGCCAGTTTCACGGCGTAGGCCTTCTGATACTGCAACAACTTCTTATTTGATATGCTACTTTCTAACACTATTACATTCTGGGCTCACTGCTTTCACCACTCGTTAGTGGATGTCGGAATTATCCTGAGATGTGTGCTGAACAGCATGGCAATCTACATGCTCAGAAGCAGAATCGGCACAATATTTATGAATAAGCCAAAGATAGCTTTCTGCATAGGCGCATAATGAGACAAGCTGAACATATTGTACTTGAACAGTTCGAAGGACTCTGGTATGTTTTAGTACATCTGGAAAGGTGGAACATATTTCTAAATCGGGATTCTCTTCTTCTGTTTTCCCACACCGAAAGAGGGAAAAGAAAACTTGAGTAAATACAGCATGAAATATAACATATATGAGACCAAAGAGAACCAGGTCTCCAACAACCATCTTGTAAAGCATCGTGACAAAAGGACTCGCTAGTGTATAGCCTGGGCGTGTCTACATATATTTATACAGGTGTTGATGCCTTGTCTGAAAATATCCGTGATGTCATACAACACTGTAACCAGACAATTAAAGGTGGCAAAACATTCACACGTTTATCTACAGAGTTCAGAAGGAGGCACCTGGTTGAGTGTAGATACATATACTGAACATGATAATACTGGTGGCTGGGAAGATAATGCCGATCATAAACTGCTTCTTCGCAAATGTTTTCCATTTTGTTAGAAATTACAATCATTTGCAGAACCACGTTGCTAAAGACGTCCTGCATGCCATGTTCCAGGGGGTCGTCGTAAATCCCTAGCTTTCCCAGGTATGCAGCAAAAGACCTGTAGTTGGCATATCCTTCATAATGCGTGTGTTAATTATAACTCTTTGTTCTGATCTTTAGCTGACTCACGTCGGCTCCTGTCTCTGCCAGTAACAACACTAGCGCAAAGTTTCCTACCATTATTGCTTTCTCCTTGCCTATGGTTACAGTCCAGCCTTATCTATCATTTCCAATCAAATTCTCTCTGTTGAACATGAACGTACGGAGTGCTTAGCTATGTCGTAATCTCAACATCCACCGGTTCCTTCATTTCACAGTTAGTCTTTGTTTTCTGGGAGAGCGCGCAAGACATTCCGGTATGAGTGGACCGACAGCCTTCTTGGCGCCTCAGACAGGTGGCATGCAAAAGGACTGTTAAAACTATTTTTGTGCAACCCCCATGGTGAACCCCAGAAGTAGAAAATTCTTGGAAAGCAAAGACAGTTGCAGTGAAGCAGGTAAGGAAAGTGCGACAGACACCCCGAAGCTCACGAGAGGAAGTGTACACAACGGAAAATGTCAAGAAAGACAAGGTAGAGGCTTTTAAGCGCAGTGCTGCAGAGGCCAAGAACGTAAAATGGGAATGTTTTATGAAGGAGATTGGAGGTGATAAAACACTGTGAAACTTCTGGAAACTGTACAGACAAATGCAAAGAAAAGATCGGCCTATGACAGTGGGAACAATTTATAGAGAGGATGGTGTGTACGTGACAACAGACAAAGAGAAAGGGGAGGTGTATCTCCAGAGATTTTTTGAGCAGACCAATCATAATGATGCGGACACCAGGGATGCAGTTAGAGAGGAGTTATCTGGCACCACAAATAATATGCATTATGAAGACATCACAAAGGTTGAAGATGTTAAATATATTTTGAAAAAAGGCAAAAGACACGGAACCAGGGCCCGATGGTGTTAGGTATGGTCACATGAAGGTTTTGAGCGATGTAGATCTGAAGGAGATGGTCGACTACTTTAATCAGAGCATTAGGACAGCATCAGTACCGCAGGACCGGGTGCAAAGCTATCTCATCCCTCTCCCAAAACCATTCAAGGATCATTCAAAGCTTAGCGGCTTTAGGATCACCAATCCTTCAAAATACATTTGGGAAGGTCTTAGAAAAGATAGTCGCTGTTAAGCTGCAGGATTTTTTGGAAAGGGGGAAGCTTCATTCAAGAGGCCTGGGGAGCTACAGGCCAGGAAAAGATGCCTGGTCAAATGCAGCCACTTTTGCCTTTGACGTTTATGAGGGGTTCTAGAGTAGACAGGAAACGATGGCGGCACCGCTTGATCTCGAGGATGCATACAATAGAGTTAGCCATGATATTTTGATGACCGCACTGATGGAGAATGGGGTCAATCCCTGATTGCTGAACTGGATAGCAGTGGTCCTGCATTCTCGTCGGGTTGCCCTCAGAGCCACATATTTTAACCCCGGAGCCACAGGGATTTGCTATCTTACCGGTGCACTGTAACATGTATACGAGCATGTTTGCAAACCTAGAAGCACCAGGGGTTGGTAGGATACTAACATTTGCAGATTATGTTCTTGCATATAGGCAAGGGAGAGATGGGGAGCAAACAGCCCAGGAGCTGCAGGTGACAGTAGACAAAGTGATTGACTGGTGCACTGAAATGAGTGCTGTCATCCACCCGGAAAAGGCGGCTGTTTTGTGGTGCTCTCTGGACAAAGGATTGTGAGAGATGATGTCCCAAGCTTCACGATAGATGGCAGAAGCGTCAACAGAGAGAACAAACTGAAGTATCTGGGAATCACATTTGACAGGAGTCTGTCATTCAAGGACCATGTGGAGACAGTTGTGACGATATCTCAAAAGGGACTCAATGCACTTAAAACTATGGTTGCAATGGACACAGAGCAGAGAATGCTGTTCATACTATACCAGCACTTGATCCTCTCAGTGATTGATTATGGACGAGGACTGCTCACTGTCTCAAAGTGTCAGCTGGTGAAATTAGAGCGCATACAGAACGAAGCTATGCGGGTCATTCTGGGATGCACCAGAGACACCCCAGTGGTGTGTATGCGGTACATCCTTGCCGACTGTTGCAGGTAGGCACAAGGTGATGCAGGCGAAGGTATACCTCAGAGTAGCTGCTGACACAGATCGCCCGTTGCATGAGGCGCTGGACGAAATTAAGGGTCAAAGACCGATAAGAGGGAAATCATGGATGGCTCAGGCAGAGGATACGATCAGACACGTGTGCATCTTGGAGAACATTAGGCGAGGAGAGGAGTGGGTCACAGCCGGGAGTGCAGGGAGTGGCCAGCAGGGGCCACGGAAGTGGAAATCCAGCAACTAATTCAGGATAATGCTCGCCCGGGTGATGTGATCATCTACACGGATGGTTCGGTGTTGAAAGGCAGTAGAAGTGCCTGGGGATTCTTAGCAAAAGCTAATGGTCGACGTTTGGATCAGGAGAGCATGGCGTATGATACCACAACATCTAGCTTAAGAATGGGGGTGGAGGCGGTCAGTGCAGCTTTTCGATGGATTGAGAACACGATACATACACACATCGTGATTGTAACTGACTCCGAAAGCATGCTGAGGAGGGTGAGGACAGGCAGGCTTCGCGCAGAGTGGCTTGCTTCACTTTGGAGGTCACGGGTAGCAAGCATCACCTGGATCTTTTCTCCGAGGCATGCCGGTGTGCTGGGGAATGAATAGGCGAACATATTGGCTGGTTCAGCAAAACTTGGTGGAGTATTGATGCATGACAAGGCAGTCGTGGTTGCGCCCTTGTGGGAGCACGTGTACACCTCAGAGGAGCAAATGGATCACCATAGTCTGGTAAGAATGAGGCAGCGAGATGTGACGAGGGCATCTGGCCGACGCTGGATGCTCAGAGGAAAGACGAGACGGACATATAATCATATTGCTACTGGAACTATTAGTGTTGGAACTCTTCGCTGGCTGCTAAGGATGGGGACGGAGAGCTTATGAGAATGCCCCGAATTCTGTGATGTCGATTCCTAAATCAATCAACAAATAAATCAATGAATCTTTGTTTCTTTACTTATTGGTGTGTACTAATCATAAAAGCATGATGTCGGATAAAGTGAGCACAATCCAATACTGATTCCAGTGTTGTAGCTTTAGCAAGCTGTATATCCATCTGGGCGGCCTGCAATGAAAGTGCGAAGTGATGCACAATAATGTCCGTCTCAGTGAGACAGCATAAACCAACGAATGACATTTAATGCTGCCAACTTTGCAACATCAACTAATTCCCGTGCATGTTTCAATCAAGGCATGCACACATAACATTCACCATCAGAACGATTCCTAAAATGTGTACAAGAAGCAGAGATATCATGGAGGTAACATTCAATGTAATAGAAGAAATACGACAACTAAAGCAAAACGGATATAAATTATAGTCTTACACACAAAAACATCAGCAAAATGCGAACTGCGTAATGTACGTGTTTAAAATAATAGAAATCTAACGTAACAAATCCATCATGATAATGATTTGTATACATGACGAACAGGACTACAGGCAAATGCTTCGACATATTTAGGGCCCGTACCAATGTTGAATAAGTCAAACCAAGATGTTACAAGATACAGTAATACATTATCAAACTTAGATAATAACATTGAAAACTGGACCATAGGTGCACGAAATACAATAGAAAATGAGAAGTATTATGCAACTGAGTGGACTTCTTACTTTTAAGCAATGAAAACCTTAAGAACAAGACCCATTGTATGTTGATACGGGTTAAATATTTCAGGAATCTGTAGCCAATAGCTACACTGACAGTGCGGTGTGTATCTGATTGATCACTGGTTACAACACGAACACCCAATATATTATGATACATGCAGACACACACACACAAACACCACACACACTCACACCACACACTCACACCACACACTCACACACACACACATTCAAGTCTGATTTGGTTACGATTATGTTGTTTACGTTCCAGTGGTAATGGATACATGTAACAATAACAAATCGTACAGGTATTTAGTGATGTTTCATAATACTTACATGGTTAATACTTAATTTAGGAATCTACATCACTGCACTCAGGACATGCCAAAGACCGTAGTTGCATGAATTGCAATAGAGAATGAGAAGTATAATACACAACTGACGATTTCTTACCTTTAAGCAGTGAAAACAGTAAGAACACGACCCAGCTGTATGTTGGTACGGTTGATACAGGTGAAATACTTCCTGAATCTGAAGCCATCCGCCACACTGACAGGGCGGGAATTTAAGACGTGTGTACTTGAATGTTCACTGGTCTATAACACGAATAGCCAGCACACTATTATACATGCACACCTACATTCAAGTCGTATGTGGGCCCGATTACTTTATCGAGATTGTAGTGCTAAGGGTTACATGTATCAATAATAAATCGTACAGGTACGTTGTAATTTTTCTTAATACTTACTTGCTCAATATTTAATTTAAGAATCGTCATCACGGCACTCAGGAAATTCTCAAGCATGCTCCGTCTCTCTTTAAACGCCACCGAAGTGTTCTCATGTTGATTATTCGGTAGTAATGTGATAAGAAGTCTGCCTGGATTTTATATATGTTTTAAGTATCACTTAGACATTTGGCTCACCCTTTTTCAGAGCCCATCCTTCCAGGTGTGGATTCTTATTGTTTTAAACTATACTCTCCTCCCTGTCCCAGAGAAACGTCATCAAGTCGACTATATCACAAAGCATCTCTCCGTCAATTGGGGCAAGAACAGCAAATCTATCGTACTGTACATTGCCCCGACACCTGCTTGCCTTCAGCTGAACATCCATGCCATACGGGCAATATCTGTCCTGACCACCTATGCTAGCCACTCCACCTGGGACACGATAGTTTCTACTTTCCAAAGCATACTCTGTTAGTCCCTTACATTTACGACATATCCCCCCCCCCCCCCCCGCACCATCCCTGGCATACTGGTCATTCTTGCAGCAATTCTTGTAATTGCTGTTCTGAAGAGGGAAAAAACGTAAATAACACTGTTATTCGCCCTACGACTAAACAACTACTGAACGCAAAATTTGCAAAGGAACCACAAACTGTCAAAAAAATGCCGGAGATGACTGCGATTTCCTGTAAATGATATGCACATAGCTTAACTGCATTATTAGTAATACATGCATTATACTTCAATGATCTCTACTTCATTCTAATTCCCTGTTCTCTACCTTATTCTACTTCCCCGTTCTCTACATTATTCCACTTCCTTATTCTCATCTCCATTCTACTTCCCTGTTCTCTGCATCATTCTACTTCCCTCTTCTCTACTTTATTCCACTTCCCTGTTTTCTGCATCATTCTACTTCCCTCTTCTCTACTTTATTCTACTTCTCTGTTCTCTAATTCATTCTACTTCGTTGTTATCTAAACTAACAATAAACTATAATTAATGTAAAGATGGATGATAGATTCAATACTAATACTAACACATTGAACCAGTGGAACCTACAAGGGGGAGGTGGTCGTGTGCTTGTGGGACCAGGTGGAGAAGGCGAAGGAACAGATTGAGAACCCATATGTGGAAAGAATGAGATTGCGGGGGATCGGCAGAGGTTCTGGAAGTATCTCAAAACTGAGAGGGAAGACCAGGAGAACTTTTAATCTGATAGCGGTGGGAACTTTTAATCTGATAGCGGTGGGAAAGATTAGTAGTATGACTCTTCGCTGGCTGTTGAACGAGGGGACGGAGTAAATATGGGAATGTACTGAGTGCAGTAATGTCGGTTCTTAACTCAACTCAACTCAACCAGTGGAACCTATTTATTTGAGAACATATCGCATACGACGCCAGCAAAACATGGTAATTCATAAATCATAGTATATGCTATGTAGATGTACATTATTGTTATTGCCAGCATTGCTTTACCATTTAATGTTGGGAGAAAACCTGAGTTCATGTCACAGTAAGCTGCTACACTAGTTTAGTTTAGTTTAGTTTATGGATCAACATCACGGCACACGGGTCCACCCCATAAGTGCTCCGTTCTCCTCCTAACTCAAACCTGAGTCTGGAGAAACTCAGCTCAGTGCCCGAACTCCGTAGCACCGGCGAGGATCCTGAAATACTGTGGGTAGATTTTTAACTCGAAATTTTGCCCGGGCAGCGCCGTTAGGCTACTCTTTTTCGATTTCCAACTGCCAAGGGATTTTTGACGTGCGCAACAATACACACGGGCGTCCGATCTCACTACCCAGAGACCAGGGGAAATTTATTACTAGAAGTCCACGAGAAAATATCCCGGCATCACCGGGGCTTGAACCCGGGACCTCCAGCACTCGAGACGGACACCATACCTCGAGACCACGCAGCCCCCTGCTACACTAACATAGCTCAGTAGAAGACAACAAAGAGAAGACAGTGGGATTTCCTGTGGCTCAAGTGGTGGCTAGACGAACACGGTGTGAACATCAGCAAACATAAACAAATTCGTCTTCTTATTATTATTAACATATATTGTCCGCCAGTAAAATATCAGCATGTATAGGCTTTTTAAAAATAAAATAATAATATCAAACTAATATCAAACAAAACACGTGTTCAGCACTGGTAGAGAGCTTCTTTCATGCCTTCCCCGGTATTCTTCCACTCATCCCCTACGACTTTCAAGTGGGAGGGAGGGGGGGGGGGTGGTGGTGGTGGGGGAACACGCGCGCGAGTGTGCCTGCTGGAACACACCCAAGTCCCCCATCACACACACACACACACACACACACATACACACACACACACGCACACACATACACACCCACACACATACATACACTGCCACACACATACACACCCACACACTCAAGCATGTAACTTACAGGGATCCCGGCCAAGTGAACCAAACTTGCGGCCACTACTGCTCATTAAACTCGAGGTCCCAATAACATTTCATTAACATCAATGCAGCTGGGTTTGCTGTTTCTTTGCAGAATCTTGTCTTCTAGGCATTCAGCAACATTTTCTAAATTACTCTTTAAAATTATGCAATCTGTATGGTTGGATACCACTTTAAACACGAAATCCTAGAGTACTTAATTCAAGTCAGTACGTTAATTCTAAGCCGAGATATTTGTTTATGTCTCTCTCATATCATTTAATATAAAGATCGAGGCAACTAATGCTTGAGCACAATGGTGAAAATGCGGTCTAACACTTTATTATATTACAGAAAGATTCAACACATCTAGCACAGATACAAACGCAAACAGTGAACGGTTTAACTATGACGATAAGGGTCGCTTAGATCTAATGAAAGAATTACGTGCATGCAGGCACAGAAGAGCATACCGGTAAGACCTAAATCAGTTGACAACTACAAACAAAAGTTTAAAAAATAAATTAAGATACACCAAGTTTTCAAGTAAAAAGCACACCTAGAAGCAGTGTCGCCAGATAGCTTGAGTACAGCACATATACTACACATAGGATACAGTGGATGATCAGTTAGACACAGATTGCGATAAAGATTCAGAGAGTGAGAGTGAGAGAGAGATAGAGAGAGAGAGAGCGAGAGAGAGAGAGAGAGTGAGAGAGAGAAAGAGAGAGAGAGACAGAGAGAGGGGGGGGGTGAGAGAGACAGAGAGAGAGAGATAGAGAAAGAGACAGAGAGAGAGGGTGAGAGAGATAGAGAAAGAGAGAGAGAGAGGATGAGAGAGAGAGTGAGAGAGTGAGAGAGAGAGAGAGGGTGAGAGAGTGAGAGAGAGAGAGTGAGAGAGAGAGTGAGAGAGACAGAGAGAGAGAGGGTGAGAGAGAGAGTGAGAGAGAGAGAGTGAGCGAGAGAGAGAGAGAGAGAGAGAGAGAGAGAGAGAGAGAGAGAGAGAGAGAGAGAGAGAGAGAGAGAGAGAGAGAAGACCGCCGTGCATATTGTCCACAGTGAAACAGTGCAATTGCGCCCTGAAGGAAAGTGAGTGCGATATGTTGTCGGTTGTCCAACACAGTGGATTCAAGTAACTGTGTCAGCTGCAGATGTGCGTTTGTGTTCGGAATATTCAGAATATCGGTTCGGCAGTTTTCATGTGAGCCACTGGCAAGAACTTTATACTCTAGACGTCATTAATCAAGTCACCGATAACCACCCGCCAGTCTCCAATATATATTCTAAATCAAGCGGTGGGTCGGCGTGCCGTGGCACTCTTAAATCATTGTTTTTAACGTGTATCTATAACTTTTCTGTTTGTGAATCATTTATTGCTGTGTGTGTGACACAAAATGACTGTCCATTGATAAAAACATAACTAAATAATATTACATTCTGTTAACAGAATAATGTGCCTTGGAAAACATAAGTTTTCATTTGGAGATTAATGAATGAAACATAAAGATCACAATACCTCTGTATCCTTAAATATTCAGATCTGATTAAGAGTTAAAAGTGGCCATCAATTAATATTTCAAGTCATTGTCATTAATCCATGGTACAGTAATTAATAAGTGAGCAACCATTCGGTCCATAGATTTGTTTTATGCGGACTGATAAATGGAATATATTAATCATAATGCCTCTTCAATATTAATTACTCTGTCCTGCTTGATAAGAGAACAGTCATGAATGGCACAGGCAGAGAATACACTTAAAGAAGTGTATATGCTCAAAGACTTTGGGAGAGGAGATAAATGGCTAAGAAATCCAGAGGAAATGCCAGGCCTGTGCATGGTCATAATCACACTGGATATGGGATGTAGGAAATGTCCCCCAAGCAGCGCTGAATGGGAAGTGCAACAACTGAAACATAACAATTAACGACCAGGAAGTGTAATCGTCTATATATGTGGATCTGTGGAAAGAGGCAAAAATGGGATTGAGTGTTCATATGGAAGATTTAAGGACAATGTGTAGTGCTGGAGAGCCTGGTTTATGATACCTCACTGTCTAATCTGAGAATGTAGGTGGAGGCAGCAACTGTGACGTTCTGCTGAATGCGGGATAAATAGCACAAGCGTCATGATTGTAACATATAGCATGATGGGTAGGCTGAAGACAGGCATATCTCATGCAGAATAACATGTTTTAATTAAAACATCATAGATAGAGGAAGAATTTATTGGATCCTGTCCCAACGGCATGCTGGTGTATTGTGGGATGAGCTGGCGGGCAAACTGGATGGGTGTCCACCTGTCAGAATCTCCAATAAGGCTTTAGAGAGTTAATAAGAGTTAACACAAGTCTAGTAGGGAGACACCAGACAGGAGAGACACCAGCGCTATAAATAGCTTCACAAGGGGACACATTTGTGTCAACCAAGGGGGCAATAAGGACAAGTGAGCGAGGGCTTCCCCAAGCCATTGGGAAGCTTGGCCTTCCGAGTAACCGTGAAGTGCCCGGTTACTCAAGTTCACGAGCCAGCGTGCTTGGGACTCCATGCACACAAGACTCGCTACTGCACGGAGGGGACAGCGTCCGTGCTTGACCACGCAATGTGTAGCGTGTGGACAGACCCGACTGGAGACGATTAGAGAGTAGACGTGTTCTTGACAAATGCTATAAGTTTCTAGGCAATAGTTAAATATTAGGCTGTAGATTTAGATTGTGATTACTAGCATCATTTCTCACCACTTCATTGCATTCATGTTGTTTAATGTCAATGAAGCATACCGCTCGCAGAGCTTATAAACTGCCAGCTCTAAATAAATTGCATTCCTTTTGCAAATGACACGAGTTGTTATTTCGTGCGGTGCAAAAGTAGGGGAGTCCTGAAAGACCTGTAGCAAGCAAGTTGCTGACACCACCGCTGGGTGAGATATATGTGCACGATAAGCAGATCTGATCAGGATCCTTTGGGATCGTGTGTATAGTGTAGACGGACAGATGCACCATCATTGCCTGAAGAAAATGGCGCCAAAGGGAATGACAAGAGGAAATTACTGAAACATATTCTCCCGAGAACGTGAGGGCTTGTCTGGTTCGCAAGATCAGTCCAGTGCCTAGAGTCCGTTGTCTCGGATGGCTGTGTGAGGTGCACAAAATCTGGAACTTTCTAGCCGACGTAAGTTAGTGAGGCGGGTGTTTCCAGAATGTGACAGCAGCGTGAAGCCAGATTCGCGGTTTGAGCGGGCGAAAGAGCAATTTTTGCACGACCGTTTAGCAAAGTCTCGATAAGATCCGCTGAGTAGTGGGCCTGCAGTCAGTAAGCTGACATAGCTTTTCGGTCAGTCCTGCCTGGTGTAGCCTGAAAACTCGTCGTTAGGCGTCCAGTGGTTTTGCATGTATCACTGGGTACCGAGGGAGTGCGCTGAGCTATTGCTACTCTTGGCCTGTGTGTGCGTGAATAATCCATCTGTGCGATAGATATCTGATTGATCTTGCCAGTAGTCGCATGCTTGTCTCAAAGATTCAGCCACGCATACCTAAGTTCACACTGTTTCACGGTGAAACCGCGAATGGCTCATTAAATCAGTCGAGGTTCCTTAGATGACACGATCCTACTAGGATAAATGTGGCATTCTAGAGCTAATAAATGCTTACCAAGCTCCGACTCTCGCGGATAGAGCGCTTTTATTAGTTTAAAACAAATCTTAGTTGCCCTTCACAGGGCGTGGCGTTCCCACAGGTGACTCTGGATAACTTTGTGCTGATCGCATGGCCTTATGTGCCGTCGTAGCATCTTTCACATGTCTGCCGTATCAAATATCGATGGTATGTGACATGCCTACCATGTTTGTAACGGGTAACGGGGAATCGGGTTCGATTCCGGAGAGGGAGCATGAGAAACTGCTACCACTTCCAAAGAAGGCAGCAGGCGTGCAACTTACCCACTCCCAGCACTGGGAGGTAGTGAAGAAAGATAACAATACGGGACCTATCGAGGCCCCGTAATTGGAATGAATATACTTTAACCCCTTTAACGAGGATCTATTGGAGTGCAAGTCTGATGCCAGCAGCCGCGGTAATTCCAGTTCTAATAGCGTATATTAAAGTTGTTGCAGTTAAATGTTCGTAGTTGGACCTCAGGTGCAGGCAAGCTTCGGCTTGAGCTGTTCACTGCTCGTTGTTCCTACCCTACCGTCTGACGGCTCTCTACCGTGGGTGCTCTATGCTGAGCGCCCCGTGTGGCCGGCGCGTTTACTTTGAAAAAAAAGAAAGAAAACTAGAGCATTCAAAGCAGATCTCAACTTTCTAAATAATGTCGCATGGAATAATGGAATAGGACCTAGGATATAATCTGTTGGTTTAGGAACTGGAGGTAATGATTAACAGGGACAAAAGGGACATTCGTATTGTGGCAATACAGGTGAAATTCTTAGACCGCCGCAAGACGAGCTACTGCGAAAGTATTTGTGAAGAATGTTCTCATTAATCAAGAACGAAAGTCACAGGCGCAAAGACGATCAGCCACGGTCCGTGAAGTGATATAGAATATACCTTGGTTGGAAAATCCATTGCATTTAATGTCCAAATCATTTGCAAGGTGCCACTACATTCTTGGTCCAAACACTTGTTCTACGGCTCCCCGCTGAGGGATATGGCTGAACGCCTCTAAATCAATATCCCCCGGATGTGAGGGCCTGGCCATTAATCACCCTTTGTTGCATGGGGGTAAGATGCTGAGCCGGCAGCATCTGTTGCCTACCTCATGAGCGTTACCAAAGGTGGAAAAGTGTCCCAGGGGCACACAATGGTTACGATGTAAGTCTGTATCAAAAGCGCTTTGAGTTAGCGTAAGCAAAGGTGGAAAAACGTTTCATTATCACGAAATTGAGCGCTTGACTAGCGAATCCATTACGTGGAATTCCGAACCGAAAACTCGCTGAGTGGATGTCGACTGCAGACTGACTGTTTCTGGTTTGCGCGTGGAGCGGCCTGTGGTGAACGAGATGCCCAATATACGGAAGCGAGGAAGTGAAGCAGCCATGAGCAGTACGTGGCGATTCATTGGATGAGACCAGTACCAGAGTACACCATAATGTGTGGCTCTGCAATAATGGATGCCTCCTTAGAAGGCGGATAATGCCAATGGTCTGACGTGCCTTCCCTTGAGGGCTGACCGTGATGTCTTCGACCGTTCTAACTTAACCAGCTGGAATGTGGACCGCACCACTACAGTGATTGCCGAACGTCCTTTGAAGCACCAGGGAAGGCTAACCCGGTCAACACACGCGTGCTGAAGTCGGATGCATCGGTCTACGGGCTTAATATCGGACACAACGCAATTACGTGTGAAAAAACACTCCGGATGGACGCAGAAGAAGAAGAAGAAGAAGAAGAAGAAGAAGAAGAAGAAGAAGAAGAAGAAGAAGAAGAAGAAGAAGAAGAAGAAGAAGAAGAAGAAGAAGAAGAAGAAGAAGAAGAAGAAGAAGCAGAAGAAGAAGAGGATTATTCTAAGAGAAAAAGTGAGACGGACACATTGTCAAATTGCAGTTGGCACCATTAATACTGGGACTCTTCGGTGGTTGCTGAAGATTAAGACAAAGTGTCTATGTTAATATCCCGAGTGATGTGATATCTATTCTCAATTTAACTCCGCTCAACTCAAGATAAGGTGTTGTTTTATCTGCTATATATCGGCACTGCTCAACTCCAATTTCTGCTTTTATTATAATTCTTCTCATTGCAATTTTATTAACATTTTAGTGAGATGAGTTATTAATCTAAATATGTGATATTCTCTCAAACCAGTTGCACTAGATGTCTTTGGTAGAACTATGACAAAAAATATTTCAATTTATCCTCTGGTATCTATTGTTATAAATGTCATTCAACAGTTTTGTTGAAACTTCTATACCCATTTCACCAAGTTTTAATATCTTCCACATTGATGTTATCCGGCCTTGGTGATTTAATTTTTCTTATGTGTTGTATTTTTTTTTTTTTTTTTGCATATCCTTTACAGGATATCGCTGTCAACATCAGCATCTTTCAGCTGTATGTTGATTTCTTGGCAAGATTACGCTCAGTAGTTTGCCATTGCTTTCTGAGCGGCCGGCTCAGTTATCCCGCAAGTCACCAGCGGGGGTCGAACCGCTCCCAGCTCTCGCCCTGCTACGAGACTCTGCGTGATAAACGGGATTACGGAGAAAGTGTTGAAACCCCTCGGCCAGAGAGACCGGCATGTGTTGCATAGCATCTTCAATTGTGTGTTCTCATTACTTTTCAATATCATAGCACTGATTATTTAGCCAGGCTTCACTCCTTGCCATTTGTGCCATGTGAAGACCTGTTTTGTAATCTTGTGACGCAAAACACCAGTCAGAAGATTGGTTTCTAGAGCGAGGACAGCTATGTGCGTTTTAGCAAGATGGCTTCTTAATATGTCATTTCATGTTAAATGTTAAACATTTTATAACAACACTATTAACAATACAAAGGGGGGCTGCGTGGTCTCGAGGTATGATGTCCGCCTCGAGTGCTGGAGGTCCCGGGTTCAGGCCCCGGTGATGACCTGAACCTTTTCTCGTGGGCTTCTAGTAATAAAATTTACCCTGGTCTCTGGGTAGTGAGTTCGGACGCCCGTGTGTGTATTGTTGCGCAATCCCTTGGCAGTTGGAAAGCGAAAAAGTGTAGCCTAATGGCGCTGCTCGGGCAAAATTTCGAGTTAAAATTCTACCCAAAGTATTTCAGGATCCTCGCCGGTGCTACGGAGTTCGTGCACTGAGCTCAGTTTCTCCAGACTCAGGTTTGAGTTAGGAGGAGAACGGAGCACTTGTGGGTTTCACCCGTGTGCCGTGATGTTGATCCATCGACTAAACTAAACTAAATAACACCATTAAAAGTGATTGCTACATTTATTTCCAGGAACAAATTTATTGAAATGTTTAATGAATTCAACGAAATGCAATTCACGGTTGTGTTACATACGTATAACATAGATAACAAAACACCAGGTGATTATTTTCCTCTTTATTATACTTCGGTCTAAGTCAGATGTGACTGAGATACCGTATGCCAGTAGAAGGTACTAGCTGCTTACCAAACCCGATACCCAACATTGGGATTCGGGTGTAGTAGTGCAACTGGAAGGGTACGAACTTTCCCTATAGCGAGGAAATGCAACCGTAGGACTAAATGTTATGACATGGCTGACCAGGTCCGTAAACTTTGTCGGTAACTGACTAGGATGAAAGATCCAACAATCAAACTGTTAGCTTATTACTTCTTTGATCTAGCTGCTTCTGCAGCTTGTCTTGTTCCATACGTATTGTTGTTACCTTTTCTCTGGTGTGGACAAGGCAGGCCGTGAGAGGACTTATACTGCATGAGCAACACATGGTCTCTAAATTCAGCCCAGACTTTGTGGCCTGGAGGGAAATAACTCCATTTTACAAACTATCGTATGTCAAGATGGCTGTCAAGGAGCTGGATATGTATAGAGAGAAGTAGGACAAAGACGAATAAAGGAAAGGACAGAGACAGGACATAGATAAGGACCTTTACAAGAGAATAGATAGAGAAAGACAGTATAAGGAGATAGAACTCCAAACAGTTACATGACAGGACTTAGACAGGACACGCACGTATCATAGCTAGTACATAGCCAGAACATAACTAGGACATAACGGGATTAACTCCCGAGATAGGACAGAGTACGTTAACCACGGGGACTACCCGTAATCAGACTGAACAATAGTACAGCTGAAAGTTATCGAGGACTGGACCACTGGGCTGCGTGACAAGTGACCCAGCACGCCGTGTGGTTGACCGCACGAGAACTGAGGACGAGTAGCTGAACCAGACCTGTGAATTCAGGCAGACCGGACCTGACAGTTAGAGCGACAAGACCTGTGTGTTTACTCTCGCCGTGTAGTTTAGAAGGGGCGCAGTTATACGTAGCGAGTGTAAAGAATGTATTTAAGTGTTGAATGCCATTTATGTATGCTCGAGAAACGAGCTGTATATTATGTAGAATAAATCCTAATTCATTATATACCATTCGTACGAAACGTGTTTGTGATCGTGAGGTGCGAATGAAGTGACCAGCATGTCTGTGTAAATTCAGGTTGTTGACAATGGCAAGGTGCCAGTCATACCTCTCAAGGACACATGCTGTTTTGTTCAAACTTGTGACACTTTCTGCTTGACAACTATCGGGGGGAAAAGGAAACAACATAGTTCTGGAGAGTATATGCCACACAATTGTGAGATTCAATATTCAATATGCCACATTGAATTGTGAGAAATGTTCACAATGAGCTGTTTTGTTCTTATTAACTGTGTTCAGTATTTTGACAATTCGAAGTTAAAGTACACCATTTTTCCAACCATAATTACTAAATATTATTGTCTCTCATTCCTTTACACAAGTATGTGCAATCACACATGTACAATAATTTACTGAGTACAGTGTCAGCATATCTAATTTTAAAAAAATAGATTCCAGATTATTAAGAAATATCAGCAGCAAGCAAGATCAGTCAGAATTGTTGATCACTGAGGCAAAATGCAGAAGCTTATCCAAGTACTGCTGGTGTCCACCTTTGTGGCAGGTAAATAACTGTTTGGGTGAACATAAATATGATTCATGTAGCAAAATTTAATTACCATTGTACAGTAATATCTTGATATGTAGTTGTGCAGTGTTCAAACCATAAAACAACACACAGTAGCTTCAACAAGTAATCTGAATGCGTTTATTTTGTAAAAATTCGTAAGAGTACCATGATTTACACTATATTTCCTTCAATATAGGTCCCTTTAATAACTACATACTGTTCCCAATATTTACGCATGTGTTGAAAATATTCCAGGAACCTAATCGTTGCACCACGCCTAGCTGCATTGTACTTTGGAGTTAACACCCTTGACATCATTGAATCACCGCCCCTTCAGAACTAATTTGTGATCAGGAAACAATAAAACATATTAGACATTGCCAGGTTGGGAGAATATGGAAGTTATTTCAGAAATTAGCGTTTTGAGGTACTGACTCACTACGAAGGATCAATATGCTGGAACATTGTTGTGCATCAGAATCCCCAACTGTTTGTTACGAGTTTTTCTGTGTGTTTTCTTATCTTTGCATATCTGGTGTTTCATCATTATGGTATCCTCATATGCTTTGTGAAACAAGGTCAATAGCTCTTTTCTGAGAGCAACTTTTCAAGCCATTCAAACAATTTCATGGGCACATGTTGATAAATAATATACATGTGCAACTCCAAAGATGCTATGTGCAAAACATACAACTAATTTTTGTCATATTGGTTTAAAAGCAAATGTGCAGGTTACATTGTTTCGTTAACAAAGTTGACAACGTATTAAACTATAGTTTTCAAGACATAATCATTCATTTAAAGAGAAGTAAAGTATTCTGGAAACTTTCTGAAGCTACTTAGGATGTCTCATTTTAGTTCTTCTTCTTCTTTCGTTCGCCTGAAATATGTTTATAACTGCAATGTTGTCTCTTGTATGAATCTAACAGTCTTTTTTAGTTCATTCAGCGGTCCATAGAGTTTGTAGACTCGGATCCAGAGGTCCTGTGGGTATTCGTCATCAAGGAAGCTGAGAGTAGCTGCTCTGCGCTGTACACTGTTTTGTTCTTCCTTGTCAAATATTCCTCTCACTTTTGACTGAATTTGTAGCGATCTTTGTTTGGTACGGCCACACAGTCTATTGTCATTTTAGTTGATGCTATGGTGGATCTAGAGATGTACACATTTAGTTAAACATGTTGTTTGAAATAAGTTTTCTGAACAAAAAAACACTTAATGTCTCAGAGTACTAATTATTGTTTTACATTTAGCACAAATTAACCAATTCTCTATCTTCCTAGTCCATATGTGCATGTTGGTGTGCAAACAATGGGAATGTGAGAAAATTAGAACATATTTATACAAATCGGAAACAAAAGTCTAATACAAAGTCAGTAATTATGTTGATGTATGTAAAAGTATAAAGGTGTTGGTGGGCTCGTATTTGAAGGCCCTACCTGCTCTAGTAGCCTTCAATTTGCTCTATTTGGAAATCAACACGGCGCATGGCAGATGGCCATGTTTATTATTCCCCCAAACTGTCTATTTTGTTTCAGATACCGCTGACCAGGTGACACGTCCCATGTCAGTAATGGTATCTGCGTATCCAGGTCGCATTGCCACTCTAGATGCAGACTACGACTGTATCAACAATGGCATCCACAATGACGCAATCCTGTCGGTTGTCTCCAGTACAGCCCCATTCTCTGCCCCGAGCGTTAAAATCCCCATATATGAGAAGCCTGCTACCTTAGATGTCCTCCAGCTCATTGAGCCAGTCCTAATGCTCCTTAGTAACATCAGAGTCCACCGAGGCGTATACATTAATAACATTCCATCTTGGGCCGCCAGTCTCTAGCTGAATCCCATGAACCTCTCTTGCCCTATCATCGCACTTGCTCATGTCTAGCATCCAATATATCACTCCCTGCTTGACTACAAGACCGTGTCCATGTCTTTCCTGACCACAAGGATTTGAATAGCAGACATAACCAAGGCACTGATATTTGTTAACATTCAGTTCCTGTAGCATGACCACATCAAATTCGTAAATCACCTTTTCCAGTACCAGAGATGACCGACCCTCTCTGGCTAACACTACAATAGATCCTATAGACTACACTTTCATGTTTTAGTGCCACGCTGTCCATTTTGCTTCTGAATCTTCTGATTCCTGCTCTTCTGTTGCTCTGCCTCCTCTCACTATTTTCCCCGTACTCTCGTCACTCTCTCTCTCTCTCTCTCGCTCTGTCTGTCTGTCTGTCTGTCTGTCTGTCTGTCTGTCTGTCTGTCTGTCTGTCTGTCTGTCTGTCTGTCTGTCTGTCTGTCTGTCTGTCTGTCTGTCTCTCTCTCTCTCTCTCTCTCTCTCTCTCTCTCTCTCTCTCTCTCTCTCTCTCTCTCTCTATCTGCTGGCTTTTGAAGATAACATCGAACACAGAGCATGCACCCCGTAGCTCCGGCGATGATTCTTATGAATTGTTTCCATATCAGTACTTATTATACTGAAGGGAATACACAGTCGGCCTAGTAGCACCTGCCTGCTAGGGTAGAGATCCAGAGCGTCAAGAAGATGTCCGTGACAGATATCTTGAAGTAATCTGGAGGATTCAGGAGTGACCAGACATAGTGGTGTCGTCCCTGACGACTCGGCACTTGACCCTGATCTAGCTGACTGTCGTGTACGAACCAAGAGTCGAAGGACAGCACACCTACAAGATGGACAATCATATTGGCATGGTCGCATATCTGGGACGGAATGAGTATATTATCCGGCTATTTGCCATATAGATTGGCGTCAGATGCCTGGTTTGCAACACGCTATACGCCACGCTGAAGCACTGGGTATAAAAATATAATACAACAGACGAGGACATTAACTGGGCAAAACAGCGGAGAAGGCCTTATATTGGCTAAGGAGCTGAAAGGATGAATAGTGGGACAAATCAGTGCAGTAAGGCAGATACTTGAGATCTCTTCTTGCAAAGCAAGAATGACTTCAAGTATTAAAAGTTTGTTAGTTTTCCTTCTAAAATGTATATTTTGTTTTAATTAGTTTTGGTAGTAATTTGTTTACACTTGAATTTTCACAGTTACGATGTGTGTTGGTTTATTTGTTTTAAATTGTGCTTATGTCACTAGTAATTTATTTCCCTCTCTTTCTGTAGGATATTTCAGTCAGAAAATTGTGTTTGATAATTCCACATTCATATCACCATGTACCACTGGTACAAGAAGTACAGTAGACTCATATCTTATTACTGGAACCATTGGAGACAATATTACAACGGCTCTAGATCAGAACTGGCAGACAGTCGTGTTCATTAAGGTGTTGAGAAGAACATCATCACAATTTAGGACGGTGAGTTTTAATCCGTTGCTATCATGGCTAAGGGCTTGCGAACGCGGTTTGTGAGCCCGTATACCCGGGTTCGAAACACGGCGGTGCTGGCATTTTCGAAAAAGGTATAGGGACCGGTCGTTCAGAAAGCAATGGCAAACTACTGAACGTAACACTTGCCTAGTACATCAACAGCAGCTGAAAATGCTGGTGTTGACTGCAACGTCCCGTAAGGGATACGCAACAAAATAGAATAGAATCATAAATAATACTTCTCCAAGACTTCTGAGTTTCGTAGTATTATGATGCTGATTTCTGTTATAGTGACCTACATTCAATCAATAAATTAGGTGAGTTGATGTTATGATATGATGGCGGTGTTTAGCGTGGAATTAAATGAGGAATGAATCAAATGTCACATACAGTTGTGACAACACATTAATAAAACCAACATATGCACATGCACATGCACACACAATCGAAGTAATTTCAAATCAGCGCTCAATTTGAAACATTGAGAACAATTCAGACAGGGAGAGATCTTGTCATCAGCTAGTTTACCCACTAATAACATCTATTGGGTCATTGTGGTGCCCTCGATCTTTGCCTCATCATTAAGAGATCTGGAAGATCCAACTCGTATTACTTGCTCATATCTAACACTGTGGGCTGTGCCAAACGACATCCAGGGGTCTATCATAATAATTCAAATACCGTAACTTGATAACCAAACACAGCTCCTAAATAACAGTCGTGAAATGCAGGTTCAGAAGCCAAAACGAACTGAATGACTGAGTCTGCTCCGAACTTTATCAGTTACGACGCCTTTTAATTTCGCAGCGCACAGGCATGTCACAATCATAATAATAACAAATAACAACATACTGTGCCTATTATAACTAAATCCGGCAGTATTACTATTATAAATAAGACTAATGATATGTCGCAAGCCATCTCCGCTCGAATATTAACAATGTCATTGATCGTCCATTCGGACTCCTTCTGTCTATCTTCTAAGAGTCCTTCCTGCCGTTTCAGACATAGTTTTCTGCTTTCGCCTGTGTGTTTATTAGTGGCTTCGATGAACATTGTCCTCACTGATTGTCTCGTCCATTTCCAGGTATTAATTCTGTCACTCATGCGATATCAAGCCAATATTTAGCCGACCGATTGTTCTCCAAATCACATGAACTGCCGCCTTGAAGAAGCTCCCAAGTCTGTCTGTTTTGGTTGTTGTTGACAGTTCCCTATGACGTTCTTGTGTTACTACGTCATACGCCTCGATACATTTGCGTTTTGGCTTTGGGATTCTCTGGTCTTTTCCATTTACGTCATTACGTCGACTTGCTACTTGGCAGGCTGTGAATTTCGTGGGGGTGCGGTTACTTGTAGCGGGAATTGCATGTTCAGAAAGATGGCTAAACGTTGGCTGAACTAACCGGGTTGCCTTATACAGTAATGTGTGGCTGCTGGATTTTTAATGACTGCCGCTTCAATTGACAATGAACTGTATTTTTGGTGGTGGACTTTTGTGTTGACATTCTAGCAGCGCCATATGCATAGTACACATGTACGGGCTGTTGGCTTCTCGAGATTCCTGATTGCTCCACTTTTCACAAAGGACAGTGAGGAGCATTTTGTGTGATATTAACTGGCATAGCGACGCAGCAAAGTATGGCTACCATTTGCCGTGAAGTTGGAACCGCGAATAACTAATTGACTGACTGACTGACTGACTAACTGACTGACTGACTGACTGACTGACTGACTAACTAACTAACTGACAAATTAAGAATGAGAGGAACTGCAGTAAGGCTTAAAAAGGCAATGAATGTGTGAGTTCCCGTTATTCATCCGCGGTAAGGTTGGAATGTCGCAGTGGCTTGAATTTTAGTTTTTGGATGTCGAAAAGTGGTTTTTCGATGTATAAATCAAGGGCTTTGGGTGCCCCTGCATTGGGAACTCAAATGGACCTGCGTTTGGCGAGGTGAGAGAAATGGTCGGTGGGATCCGAAGAGCTATCACTATGAGGTTGATTACTGAAGTGATATTTTAGCCTGAGAGTGCTATGGAACCGATGAACTTCCTGCAGTAGTGGGTATCTGTCGCCACAGGGATGTAGCGGTATGAACCGTAGCCCTTTGCTGAGGACCGATTTCTCCGATGCCGATAGTGGAAGGTCGGGAGGATGTACAGAACTAAGTTATCGGAGCCGGTGGTAGGATGAGGTGGGAGAGGAGACGGGGAGGGAGTAGGGATAGAGGCACGGAGTTTGGCTAACTTGGCGTTTTTGGCCGCGGAAAGACACTTGTATAAATGGTGGTTAGTGCTCTTGATGATACACCGTATAACGTAATACAAGAAATAGTTATCCGAGGTACAAAGTCTAAGACGCTAATCGAGGATAGTTATACTCGAGCTGAGGTCAGACAGTTGTCGCGCGTGGTTGTCGGCAATACATCGCACGCGAAGAGTAGCACAATTAAACTCAACTTTAGATAGACGTCTGCTGCAACTGTCATAGAGAGGGCCTGCCGATGGGTGAAATCTAGAGATGAAGCCACGTGGGGTGATATGAAGCCGTAGGCAGTTCTTAAGGAAATTAAAATGGCATGTGGTGCGGGTCTTTTTGTAGATGTTAAGAGCCAAGTCGGTGGCTGTGATTTTAATATCTGTAGGTAAGAAACTTAAGCAGAGAACGACATATGATCTCAACTGTTGAAATAACTGAGGTGAGTGAGTGGGAGGCATGGCGGTAGAGATTTAACGGACGAAGGGATGAAAGACCGGTGTAAAGAAGGTGTGGTAGCCTAGCGAGGGGGATAACCTAACGTGTGTAGGTCGTTAAGGGTAGCACGCCGCGTATAAAACACAATCACACGCGCGCGCAAAATGGACTGTAAAAATCTACAACAATCTGACAGACTATTAAGACGAAACGTGAAATATGTAGTAGCAGTTCAAGGGAATGGACAATGGTAAACAAGAATGAGGGTAACTGCAGTAAAGCTTAAAAAGGCAATGAATGAATCACCCCCCTCACCCTCAAAAGAAAAAAAAACGAGAAGTAGATTGTGAGCTTTACTAAAACACGACTAAAAGAGACAAATTGGACGTTGCGGACAAAGCCTTCGTCAGCACAGGACAAACAAATACAAACCGACATAAACCTACTCGAAACACACTATGACAATATAAAACTAATTAAAGATACTTATCTGAATCCCTTGCTTGGAAAGACTGACACGCATAGGGCTGTCAGTGGATTAATAGACCAGATGTATGGTACACGGGCCAAAGGTCAAGCGGGAGGGAACTGGGAGTGGAGAAGCGCCCATGTGGGCGAAAAAGTGAAAATAGGACCGGCAAAGATGTCGCGGACGCAGTTCATAATTAGCAATTCTCGTTAAGCGATCGAAACACAGCTGCGGGAGATTACATTGTGTTGGTCCTCACAGAGAAGCATGAGTCGCTGTCGTTCAGAAAACGATGGCAAAACACCGAACGCAAACCTGCCAAGAAAGTTGACTGCGACGTCCTATAAAAGACCTACACGTACCTAGATGGTGGACTGTAAGCTAGCGGGTGGGAGGGGGTGGGGTTAGGAAGTTAAATGAAGCTGTGTTGGACACTGAGGCCGTGAGGAGTCAGTGTGCCCAACTGGAAGATGAGACGGTGTTCCAATGTCTTCCGATCCCGTTCGTGGGATGCGCATGATTTGATGGCCGTGACCTGTATGTCGGCCACGCCACGGTGGTCAGGACTATTGACATGCATGGATACTGGTTTGTGGGCGCCGCTGGTGATATCAGAAAGATGATGTCTAAATCTGTCACCAAGACGTAAGCCTGTCTCACCGACATATCTCATGTCACATCGTTTGCAGGTAATCGCATAGATGACGTTGCGACTGATGCATGAAAAACCCTCACGGATGTGGAAGGTCGTCTTAGAGAATGTCAGACTCTGGATTTGAAGTACGTGTGGGCAGGTCTTGCACCGCGATCGAAGACAAGCAACCGTGCGAGGAAGAGACTTGTGAGGTTGGGGTAGACTGCTATGGACCAGCA
Organism: Cepaea nemoralis; assembly: GCA_014155875.1. Classification (NCBI taxonomy): domain Eukaryota; kingdom Metazoa; phylum Mollusca; class Gastropoda; order Stylommatophora; family Helicidae; genus Cepaea; species Cepaea nemoralis. The sequence goes on from JACEFZ010005356.1 coordinate 135,574, forward strand.
CATCCCTGAGGTTACAATCCCACCTATACGCCACCAGAGGGACCTCTGAGAGGACATCATGAGTGGTCGTGTCCGCCCGGAGTATGGATAGATGTCTCAAGAGGATATTCGTGGCAGCAATATTGTGGGGATGGTAATTAAGTGAGAGGACAGGTCTATTATTTCGTGGTTTCGGCCTGGAGGAGAGAGACTCAGTACGACTGATAGACTGGCAGCGGTTTAGAGCTGCAGATAGAACATTCTCAGGATAGCCTCGTAAGGCGAAAGAAATCAAGCATTTCGTGGGCTTTTTGATGAAAATCGTTGTTATCCTGGCAAAGCCGTCGGAGACGTAACAATTGGGAGAAAGGAATAGAACGTTTGCACGAGGGAGGGTGGGAGGAGGTATAGAGAAGGAATGAGTGCGAGTCAGTTGGTTTACAATAAACCGTCGTGCATAGACCCACGGAACCTAAAGTGACTGTGAGGTCTAAGAAGTTAACGGCCGACGAAGAAATGGAGTGGATTTAAGTTTGATACTGGGTTGAAAGTCGGAGAAATGGTGGAGGTAAGTTTGATGCTGGGATGGACGTCGGAGAAATGGTGGAGGTAAGTTTGATGCTGGGATGGAAGTCGGAGAAAAAGGCAATGAAGTTCTGGAGGTCCGGCAATCGCTTGTCCGAGACACCAAAGCAGTCATCAATGTACCTCCTTTAGTTAGTTAGTTTAGTTTAGTTTATGGATCAACATCACGGCACACGGGTGCAACCCATAAGTGTTCCGTTCTCCTCCTAACTCAAACCTGAGTCTGGAGAAACTCAGCTCAGTGCACGAACTCCGTAGCACCGCCGAGGATCCTGAAATACTTGGGTAGATTTTTTAACTGGAAATTTTGCCCGGGCAGCGCCGTTAGGCTACTCTTTTTCGATTTCCAACTGCCAAGGGATTTTTTACGTGCGCAACAATACACACGCGCGTCCGATCTCACTACTCAGAGACCAGGGGAAATTACTGGAAGTCCCGGTGGATTCTTTCTATTTTAAAATAAATCCTGGTCCTCACCGGGGCCTGAACCCGGGACCTCCAGCACACGAGGCGGACACCATACCCTGAGACCACGCAGCTCCCTTTAAAGTACCTCCTTTAAAGCTCTGGGAGCCTACCGGTGTATTGACTCCATACCTGGTGCTCCAGATAACCCATGAAGAGGCAGGCATAGCTACGACCCATCTTAGTACCCATGGCCACACCGCTGATCTGGTCGAAGTAGTCCCCATTGAACTCAAACGAGTTGAGGTTGAGGACTAACTCCGCAAGACGCAGCAATGGTCCAGTGGCTATTGAGGAGTTATGCCTTGTCTCCAAGAAAAATTCCAAGGCTTTAAGGCCGTCAGAGTGAGGAATAGATGTGTACAGTGAAGTCACATCTAAAGTGAAGATGTGGTACTGAGAAGGGTTTGTGAAACTGATGGAATCGAAGATGGAGATAGCGTGGTTGATGTCTTTAATATACGAAGGAAGGCTGGCAACCAACGGCTGAAACATGCTGTCAAGGTACTCTGAAATCCGTTCTGTAGGACAAGAGCAGGCCACGCATACCACGAACGGAAGACATTGGAACACCGTCTCATCTTCCAGTTGGGCACACTGACTCCTCACGGCCTCAATGTCCAACACTGCTTCATTTAACTTCCTAACCCCACCCCCTCCCACCCGCTAGCTTACAGTCCACCATCTAGGTACGTGCAGGTCTTTTATAGGACGTCGCAGTCAACTTTCTTGGCAGGTTTGCGTTCGGTGTTTTGCCATCGTTTTCTGAACGACCGCGACTCATGCTTCTCTGTGAGGACCAACACAATGTAATCTTCCGCAGCTGTGTTTCGAGCGCTTAACGAGAATTGCTAATTGTGAACTGCGTCCGCGACATCTTTGCCGGTCCTATTTTCACTTTTCCGCCAACATGAGCGCTTCTCCACACCCACTCCCCTCACGCTTGACCTTTGACACGCGTACCATACGTCCGGTCTATTAATCCACTGACAGCCCTACGCGTGTCAGTCTTTCCAAGCAAGAGATTCAGATAAGTACCTTTAATTAGTTTTATATTGTCATAGTGTGTTTCACGTAGGTTTGTGTCGGTTTGTATTTGTTTCTCCTGTGCTGACGTTGAGGCTTTGGCCGCAACGTCCAATTTGTCTCTTTTAGTCGTGTTTTATTAAAGCTCACAATCTACTTCTCGTGATTTTTGTAGGTGATTCATTCATTAACTAACTAACAGTCTAACTAACTAACTAACTAACTAACTAACTAACTAACTAACTAACTAACTAACTAACTAACTAACTAACTAACTAACTAACTAACTACTAACTAACTAACTAACTAACTATCTAACTAACTACCTAACTAACTACCTAACTAACTAACTAACTAACTAACTAACTAACTAGCTAGCTAACTAACTAACTAACTAACCAACCAACCAACCAACCAACCAACCAGCCGGCCAGCCAGCCAGCCAGCCAACCAACCAACCAACCAACCAACCAGCCAACCAACCAACCAACAATCCAAGCAACCAACCAACCAACCAACTAACTAACTAACTAACTAACTAACTAACTTAATAACTAACTAACTAACTAACTAACCAACTAGCTAACTAACTAACCAACTAACTAACTAACTAACTAACTAACTAACTAACTAACTAACCAGCTAACTAACTAACTAACTAACTAACTAACTAACTAACTAACCAACCAGCTAACTAACTAACTAACTAACTAACTAACTAACTAACTAACTAACTAACTAACTAACTAAATAACTAACTAACTAACTAACTAACTAACTAACTAACCAGCTAACTAACTAACTAACTAACTAACCAGCTAACTAACTAACTAACTAACTAACTAACCAACTAACTAACTAACTAACTAACTAATACGTTATATAAAGCTAGTGCTGATAAGTAGCCTTTAACTGAAACTCATGGTATACTTGGCATTTTATTAATAATTATATAATCCGATACAATGTAGGGTATCTCATATATCAAGTAATTAAGGAACAATTGAGGTTACATTCACTAATAATTTCCAGGCCCTGCCTATGTTAGTAGATGAAGCGAGCATGGATGATGGCTGGCATCAGGCCGAAACCACTTGAAGCAAATCATGTATAGAAGTTATCGTAAAGCAAATCGTAAGCAAAGTTATCGTAAGTTATCGTAAAGCAAATCGTGAAATCGTAAAGCATAGGTCATGCCGGAAACCCCTGACGTAGTATGTATCTCTTGAGTTTCAGTGTCATTTTACGACTATCAGCAGATGGTGATTTGCATATGCATCTACATCTCTAAAGATTTACATCTTGTAGATATAATCTACATTATTTATAATACAGATACGGTCAATTTCATTTTCTGTTTTGTGGTCATGTTAAGACACTGTTTCTTTGTTTTTTTCCTTTACATGGACCAACACTTCAACTACATTGCGATTTGCAAATATCTCCATTTTCATTGATTGCTTTTCATCATCCTTGCTCTGACTCTGTAGCCAGGCTTCTTTCACTGCTTTACATTTTTCTTCTATTTCTCTATCTTTTATTTTATATTTATAGAGTGTTTGTTTACTTATTGTAATCACCATCAATTAAAGATTTTTTTTTCTGCCATCCATGTCTTTTTCACAGTCTTCTTTATTTCCGATATTATATACTTTGATGTATCGTGTATTGACTCCATTAGCATTTGCCATTGTTTGTCTATTGCTTATGTTTTTCTTTAGCTTTATAACTATTCCGAACAGTAATGACACAATTATCACTGATTTCCTTAATTTAATTCTAGTATTGCTAAATTTAGCTTTATATTTCGTGGAGCTCTTTTTAATTTCTTAGAGTTTATACTTAATTGCTCAATATGTCTCGTGGTAAATTGTCCAGTCCTCAGCACTTTATATCCTAGATCACGGACTGGATTGTTGCTCCGTTAAGTAAACCATAGTTTAGGAGTAAACTGAAGGGTGCAGAGATAATATGCCAGAGGTTTCTGCACATTGCTTCTCCGTGGCTTTACCTCATCTGAGATTCTCTGCCACTTTTAATTCACGTCAGCCAAGGCTAAATGGCGCCCATCGTGTTCACCTGGTGGTTAGCTGGTATTCATAGTGACCACCTTCATGACTCACCCTCCTTACATGTCACCGTGTCCTTAACACCGAGCTAGGCTTGTACACCACTAAGTGATTGTGTGTATATGGTATCATCACACTTGTTGTCATGAACCCACTTCTGTTTCAGATTTGTCAGTTATATATGGACAATCGGACATGCACGCCATATCCACCTATCAAATGTGAGTGTTTGTATAACACAACAACAGACCAAGCTCACTTTACAGTAAGTGACACAGTACAAACAGATGACAGTAACGCACTAATTAATGTGCAGTGGCAGCACCAAAATGGAACTGTTGTATATTCTAACAAGAACTACACTTTTCCAGAAGTGTACGGTATGTGAACATATGTTATGATACTTTAGCAATTGTATACATGATGTGTCTTCTCTATTTTTATATCACACGCACGCACGCACGCACACACACACACACACACGCACGCACGCACGCACACACACACGCGCACGCACGTACGTACGTACGCACGCACGCACGCGCACACACACACACACAATGTTTGTTGCTGTTTCCTTTCTGCATCTATTGCATCCCAATTCGTGTTTATGTATTATAGATTTTGAAAAATGATAGTCTACCTTTGAACCCTTAAAAAAAAACTTGATTTATCATAGTTCCTACAACTTTTTATTCTTTAAAACTGTGAATCCACATTGGTCAGTTTTATTAATATCACAGAATGGTTTCCTATATAATTTTGCTGCAATAGATTGGAGATTTTGAGTGAACACATTTGTTGTCGCCCGCTCGCTTTGAACTCAAACGTAATCCATACAAACTACTTCTAGTAGTGCTGGAATGAATGTTGCGTGTGAATTAGCTTTACCTATTAACAGTGTCCATCACAATCAGGTGAACATCCTCCGACTTTAGAGGTATATGTAATTTATGTCCGCAAGTTAAGGACGAAATGCCAACATTTTGTTCCAATTGTCCGATTTAGGTTAAATCCCTTACCTGGGCACTTGATTGGTTTGAGGTCCATGGACATCAACGAGAGGATGTTTCTCTGCCTCATACATTCCCGCTTTAGAGGAAAACAATCCGTATGGGCAGTTTTGTATTTTCCTCATAGGAAGGTTGACACCTGCGTAGACATATAACCCTTTAACTGCTCAGCTAGAATCCTTTCCTAAAACCTTGTATATGTTCCTTATACTGTTATGACTGAGATGGAGTAGTAAAAACTCTCGAAGTTACCCACTCCTGATGACTTGTGGTCCTACGTGGTTCATTAAAACCACACAATGTTCCATATAAAATTGTCTTCCTGATTTAGGGTCTCCTTAAATACACAGTTTGTGATATCCATTATCTCCCAAACACAGGACAAAGGTGGTATATTAAATAACGAATGAACAAACAAACTGTATTTTCCAAGGATCACAAATTGGGCACTCAGGTCTGTCTTACATGCTGGCTTTACAAGCACTCATCTTTCGTACACCAGTGATCTACTGTGCATGTTAAACTCACTATCAAATGAATGATGTGAACATAAATAATGCATTTTACCATGTTATAAGACAGGCTAGCACATACGCACACACACGAATGCATGCGCACACGCATGCATACTTGCTTACTTTCTTACTTACATGCACACACACGCACACACACACACACACACACACACACACTCACTCCTTCATTCACGTATACACTCACATACGTACATTAATATGTGTCATGCTGATAAGCGTGGGCGGTCATGTCTTGCCATCTCACTCGATCACCATAGTCGTGGATTAGCTCCGTGATTCTGTCTCGACCAAGCCACGTGGCCAAGCCATCCGGGTATTTACTTCTCGGTCTTCCCTTTGGTCTCTTTCCTTTGATATTGTCAGTTGTCACCAAGTTCTCCAATTCATTTGTTTCTCATAACATGTCAAAAACATTTGACTGTCTACGTTTAATGTCTCTAATCAGTTTACGATCTTTATTTGTTTCTTGAAGGACTTGCTAATTGGTTTTTCTGTCTGTCCATGGTATTCTTTGTTTTTTCCTCAGAAATCACATTTCCACAGCCTTTAGATATTTTTCAGCTTGTCTGCTCATTGTCCATGCTTCACATCCATATAAAAGTACAGATTCTATGTAGCTCTTCAACACTATTTTTCTCGTCTCAATTGATATTGTTTTATTGGTCAGTATGTTATTTGTCTTGCAAAAGGTTACCTTCGCAATAAATACACACACATATACACACACACACACTCACTCACTCATACACACATAGATACATACATTCATACACACATACAAACATACATTCATATACACACACTCACTCACTAACTTACTCATACACACATACATACATTCATACACACATATTCATACACACATATTCATACACACATACACACTCACTCACTCAACCACTCACTCATACACATATACATACATTCATACACGCACATATACACACACACATATACGCACACCCAACCAAAACCCACTCACCTACCTACTTCCTTGCCTAAACACCTGCATAAGTGGATATATCGTTGAAACAAACACTCACAGTTATACACTCACTCAGTAACACACAAACACTCTCCCTGACACAAACATATACCCACTCACAATCACAAACACACTAACAAACATTCACTCGTATATAAATATTCTATCTGTAATTGAAACACCTAGTCACCGGTATTGTTCGAATGTGATTGTGACTATGTGTAGCGAAACGCCAGTGGCCCATGTCCTTATGTATTCTGTTATTCTTGGTAAACAGGGGGAACCGGCTTTCGGAAGCTCTCAGTTCTTTATTCGCTCAATTCTCCATGAAAGATGGTTCTTTGGGTTATCTTCATACCACAATCTTTACATGGAGCGAGTATATATTTGTCTTTCCTTTCGGGTAGTCCCGAAGGCGCGCCTTGCGTCAAATGTGCACTGGTGCAGCGGCTGGTCAATTGATGGCCGGGCAAACAAGTACCGTTTGCAAGTTGCAACTTGTCAAAGTTAATTAAAGATAACGACAGAAGTGCAACTACTACTGAGACATTTTGAAAGGGTCCTCTTCTATGGGAAGTGACTATGTCTTCTAACGGACATTATCACCAGTGCTTCTAGGCTAACGCCAATATGTCCGACGAGGCCAACTCAAGGTTTGGTGTGCTTAACTCTGAGACAGAGGCAAGGTGCAGGTCTTGAGGCAAGGACATTTTGCATGACTGGTGCATTGCCGGTTTTTTTCAACAACATACGCCTGAGAGCAGTTGTTGTCTGGAGGGAGCCTAAGAGTGATTTTCTTGCATACCCATTTTACACCAGACATTAAAAGGCACCCATCCATTATCCCTCCACGAACACCTCACCGTATCTGCAACCGTAAAGCTTTTCATAGGTCAGTGAAGACCTGGTGCCGAATTAATTCATGTGGCAATGAACAGAAGTCCTCAACACACCAGTCGCTTGGATTCTACAAAAGCCTGTTGAATCTACAACCAGTTGCTGGAGAAGGAAGGAGATTCTGACATCTTTGGTGAGATATGTCTGGACAGATCAGACAGTATCTGAAGCTGGATCTGTGACTGTGGTGACTGGAGGCTCTGTGTCAAAACTTTACCAGTGTAGTGTCTGTGTAGATCTATCTGTTTATCTGCCTTTATGTGTTCCTGTGCTGTTCTTGATTAGGTTAATAAAATTACTTCCAAGTTGTTCTGACGACTGCCATGTTATTTATGTGTCAGCCAGAAGAACACTGCAGGAAATAGGTCCCTAGGTCGAAAGGAAGCGTGACAGTGAGTCCAGGGAAAACGGAGGAGGGTTGGCAGGTAAAGACCTATCCCAGCCAGGGCTATAGAAGATTAATTAAACATTGTGACCGGGCTATTTGGGACCCTCCACGTAGCTTGTTACAATTTCTGGGGGCTCGTCCGGGATATTTGAAATCCTGGTGGAGTTCTGGCTGATTTAGTGATAGGGGACAGATATCCTTGTTTTCTATCAATAGGTTCTGCCTACCGTGCCTGGCTATTGTCTATACTCTTCCTGACACAGACTGACCGACATACGACGTGTTGTGGTCGTGTAATGTAACTTGTTGTGTAATTGTGAGAAAAATTTTATTGGACAATTACCTCGTCCCTTGCCCTCTGAGTTTAAGATGGCATCAGCTGGGTTTAATGTCGCTGACGTACAGGCTACAGGGCGTGAAATGGGTTATGATGGAGCGGAGTTACAGAAATATGTGCAGGAGGTAGGAAAGAGACTACAGACAGGCTGTGCGCGAAGCCAAGAGGATTGAGGCGGAGGCTGAGGTTAAGAGGATGGAGGCTGAGGCTAGGAAGATGGAGGCCGAGCAGGCAGTCAGAGACCATGAGTTCCGTATGAGAGAGTTGGAGCTGAAAGCTCAAACTGCCAAGGAAAGAGACGGTGCAGTGGGAGACACAGTTCTCCCTGACTCAACAACTTCTGGTGGCGGTCCATACCAGGCAATGAAGTTCCCATTGCTCCCGTTCGATGAACACAAAGATAAGATCGACCAGTATCTTCACAGATTTCGGTCGATGGCTTTGGCTATGGGATTGGAACGAGGGAAATGGAACTTGAAACTCTCACAGGGCCTGAGGGGGACCGCGTACGAGGTCTATTCTAGGTTGCCACCTGGTATGGAGAATGACTATGAAGCTCTGGAGAAAGCACTATTGAAAAGGTTCCAGATGACAGCTCATACTTATCGACAACAGTTCAGAAAGTCGAAGAGAGAGCCAGGAGAGATGTTCGCAGCCTACAGTGTCAGACTGAAGTCTTACCTTTTGAAGTGGATGTCATTAGCTGGATTTGCTAACGACTATGAAAGTTTGGAAGAATTGGTGGTCGTGGACCAAATGAAGAGAATGATGCCTAAGCCATTGCAAACCTTCTTGCTTGAAAATGGGGCAGAAAGGTTAGACCTAGTCAACACGTTGGCGGAAAGGTATGTGCTAGCTCATGGAGATAATGGGGAATTGTCACAACCCAATCCCCGACCACCAGACACATGGTCTGGAAAGAAGAAGAACCCTAAAACAGCTCACACCAAGAAGGAGGATCCTTTCGATAAAGTTCCTAGTAAGAAACCCTCTGGTAAGAGTCCACCTGGATCTCCTAAAAGAAAGTGGAGTGAAAAGTGGTGCGCCTATTGCAAATCTCCCACACACAATACGGTTGATTGCCGGCGTAAACAGAAAGACTCTCACTATGCTGCTTGTCTTGTAGAAACCGGGGAAGGGTCTCACAAGGAGGTAGAAGGGAGGGATCTTGGGAACAAAGATTTAGAAAAACCACCAGTAGTAGAAACGGTACTTGTGAACGGTCAACCAGTTGAGTGTCTCTACGACACCGGTCTGCAGTTTGAGGCTGTAATTTCATCACACTTAGTGAGCCCGGAGCAGCTAACCGGAGAATCTATTGAGATTCAAACGGCGACAAAGAGTGCGGTAGCGATGTCTCTTCCAATTGCGAAGGTAGACATCAAATCAAAATATGTTACCGGCACTATACAGGCAGCCGTTCTGCTAGATCCTATCTTCCCAATGATCTTGGGTTGTCGCTACGTCTTTCTAGGGATTCCAACCGAACCCATGTACGTAGGGGCAATGCAAACCAGATCTCAATCGGAGGATGAGCAGACGCCGGCCTTGATCGTGAATCCTTTGCCTGGGGAGTTACGAGCTGCTCAAAGCCAGGATGCTACTTTGCAACCTTGCTTCAACCAGTTGCCAAAAAGTTCTGACCCACCAAGACGGGGTCAGTATTATATGAAGAATCGGTTACTGTACCGGAGAGCCGGAGTGGAGGATCGCCAGCATGGACAGCTGGTAGTTCCTAAGGCTTATCGGGAACAGCTTCTTCATATGGGACACACCATTTCTTTCAGTGGACATATGGGTGTCGGGGCAACTCTCCAGCGCATTTCCTGCCATTACTACTGGCCAGGGATGACTGGAGACGTGCGTAGGTACGTCAAGTCGTGCCCAGAGTGCCAGCGTGTGGCACCAAAACACTGGACAGCTCCGGTAGTCCTGGGAGACATGCCCATTATGAACTCTCCTTTCGAGAGAGTTGCCATCGATCTTGTTGGTCCTCTTCCTAGGACTAGGAAGAGGAATAAGTACATTCTCACGATGGTGGATTGCTGTTCCATGTGGGGCTGAGGCGATACCTTTGGCCACAATCGACTCTAAGCGAGTGGCTGATGCACTGATGGAGACCTTTACTAGGTTGGGATTTCCCAACCAGATCCTAACGGACAATGGGTCTCAGTTCTGTGGTAAGCTGATGGAAGAAGTCTTTCGTATCTTCCAGACTAACCACATTCACACAAGCCCATACCACCCTCAGTCTAATGGGCAAGTAGAGAGGTTTAATGGTACCTTGATGACCATGCTTCGGAAGCTGGCTCAAGAGAAACCAGACAGATGGGATGAGTATATCTCAGCCGCCTTGTTCGCCTATCGGGAGGTTCCCCATGGGTCGACCGGGTTGCCACCAGCCACTCTACTATTCGGGAGGCCAATCAAGGGTCCCTTAGAAGCCTTATTGAGATGTTGGACAGAGGAGGAAACTTCTGAAGAAGCTGTATCCTCTTATAAATACGTCGAAGAGTTAAAGAAAAAACTCCAGACGGGTTGGGCTTTGGCAGCTCAGAATCTGAGGGCGGCCAGAAAGAGACACGCGGCCTACTACAATAGAAGGACGAAAGATAGGTCTCTTAAGGTGGGGGATCGGGTTCTGTTGTTACTTCCAGTAGGTTCCAATAAACTCGAGATTGGTTGGCAGGGGCCTTTCCCGGTGGAAAGGGTTGTGTCCCGCACCAACTATGCTATCCGGATCAGGGGGAAATCTAAAATCTTCCACATTAACCTCCTAAAAAAATATGAGGAACGATCCGATGGTACTTCTCTCCCACTCATGACTATGGCGGTCGCGATGGAAACTGAATCGGGCGAAGACGCGGATAGGGGGTATCCATTACACCCTGGGGAAACCTATAGGGATGTACATATAAATCCTGATCTGTCGGCTGAAGAAACAGACCGGATCATCCGTTTGTTGGAGTCCCATCAGCAGATTCTGACCGATCGGCCAGGGCGGACAGGGTTGGTCGAGTTTGATATGACTCTGACTACCCAAGACCCTGTGCGCCAAAAAATATATCCAGTGCCCTTTTCGAAAGAGAAGGCCCTGGAAGCTGAAATCCAGAAGCTTCTGGACGACGACATCATCACTCCTTCGACTTCTCCGTATAATGCCGGGGTTGTCTTGTTGAGGAAGCCAAGCGGGGAGCACCGCTTATGTATTGATTACAGGCATTTAAACAGTTGTACGACATTCCAAGTTGAGCCGTTACCAAACACAAATCAACTGTTTGCCAGATTAAATAGGGCAAAGTACTTCTCAAAAATTGATTTAAGCCGGGGATATTATCAGATCCCTGTGAAGCCTGAGGTTCGGCCTATGCTCGCTTTCAGTACTCCGAGCGGCCATTACGAATTTAAGGTGATGCCTTTTGGGCTGAGCAATGCGCCCAGTGTGTTCACACGCATGATGAGGAAGTTATTAGACCCTTTAAGGGATCCTTCTGTTGTCTCGTTTATGGATGATATTCTCATCGCGTCTGACAATCTGAAAGATCACCTGAAATCCTTGGAAAAGATCTTCATAAGATTGAAAGAGGAGGGGTTAACCGCCCGTCCGGCCAAATGCATGATTGGCTATCAATCCTTGGAATTTCTGGGACACACTATTACCCCAGGGGGACTGGTACCGGAAGAAAAGAATATTGAGAAGGTCCGTCTCGCACCCCGTCCTAAATCCAAAAAAGATGTTAGGTCTTTCTTGTCTTTGTGTGGGTTTTACCAGAAATTCAGTCCGAAGTTCAACGAAATTGCGGCGCCGTTAACTGAGACCCTGAAGAAAGGATCACCAGATCTTATAGTCTGGACCCCGAGCTGTGAAGAAGCTTATGGGAAGCTGAAACAGGCGTTGGTGGATAAGCCAGTCCTGCAACTCCCAAATTTGGAGAAAACGTTTGTTCTGAGAACCGACGCGAGTAACATAGGGATTGGGGCAACTCTGTTGCAGGAAGGGCGAGATAATCCTTCGGTGCTGTGTCCGGTGGCATATGCCAGTCGAAAACTGTTACCCGCCGAACGGAATTACTCCACCGTCGAACGGGAATGTCTAGCTCTAGTGTGGGCGGTACAGAAATTTCAACCTTATCTGTATGGAGTCCAGTTTAAAGTACAATCCGACCATCAACCTCTGACGTTCTTGGCAACTTCTAAGAAACTGAATGCGAGGTTAATGAGATGGTCATTGCTCTTACAACCGTATCAGTTCACGGTCGAATACATCCCCGGAAGGGAGAATGTGGGAGCAGATTTCCTATCACGGCATCCTATGGTTGAATGTGAGGGTGGGGTCATTCGAACAGAACCACTGACAGTAGAAAGTCGTCGGGTTCGACTTTCTTAAGAGGGGGCCTATGTAGCGAAACGCCAGTGGCCCATGTCCTTATGTATTCTGTTATTCTTGGTAAACAGGGGGAACCGGCTTTCGGAAGCTCTCAGTTCTTTATTCGCTCAATTCTCCATGAAAGATGGTTCTTTGGGTTATCTTCATACCACAATCTTTACATGGAGCGAGTATATATTTGTCTTTCCTTTCGGGTAGTCCCGAAGGCGCGCCTTGCGTCAAATGTGCACTGGTGCAGCGGCTGGTCAATTGATGGCCGGGCAAACAAGTACCGTTTGCAAGTTGCAACTTGTCAAAGTTAATTAAAGATAACGACAGAAGTGCAACTACTACTGAGACATTTTGAAAGGGTCCTCTTCTATGGGAAGTGACTATGTCTTCTAACGGACATTATCACCAGTGCTTCTAGGCTAACGCCAATATGTCCGACGAGGCCAACTCAAGGTTTGGTGTGCTTAACTCTGAGACAGAGGCAAGGTGCAGGTCTTGAGGCAAGGACATTTTGCATGACTGGTGCATTGCCGGTTTTTTTCAACAACATACGCCTGAGAGCAGTTGTTGTCTGGAGGGAGCCTAAGAGTGATTTTCTTGCATACCCATTTTACACCAGACATTAAAAGGCACCCATCCATTATCCCTCCACGAACACCTCACCGTATCTGCAACCGTAAAGCTTTTCATAGGTCAGTGAAGACCTGGTGCCGAATTAATTCATGTGGCAATGAACAGAAGTCCTCAACACACCAGTCGCTTGGATTCTACAAAAGCCTGTTGAATCTACAACCAGTTGCTGGAGAAGGAAGGAGATTCTGACATCTTTGGTGAGATATGTCTGGACAGATCAGACAGTATCTGAAGCTGGATCTGTGACTGTGGTGACTGGAGGCTCTGTGTCAAAACTTTACCAGTGTAGTGTCTGTGTAGATCTATCTGTTTATCTGCCTTTATGTGTTCCTGTGCTGTTCTTGATTAGGTTAATAAAATTACTTCCAAGTTGTTCTGACGACTGCCATGTTATTTATGTGTCGGCCAGAAGAACACTGCAGGAAATAGGTCCCTAGGTCGAAAGGAAGCGTGACAGTGAGTCCAGGGAAAACGGAGGAGGGTTGGCAGGTAAAGACCTATCCCAGCCAGGGCTATAGAAGATTAATTAAACATTGTGACCGGGCTATTTGGGACCCTCCACGTAGCTTGTTACACTATGCGTTGTTATTGCTTCAGCTGAAGTATTATTCATGTATTCACATTATATGACATATAACTCTGCAGGATGCACCTGGCGAGATGCAGCGAAATATGCCAGGCAATAAATGGTGTAGCATATTTTTGTGGCGTCTGGGTTTAAATTCACTAAGAGAATATATTGTTTTTAATTGTAGAAGAAAGTAACTTAGAAGGTCCGCCTATTCTGTCACTATCAAATATATGAAGAAAGGAAAACAGCTGAACCAAATGGAATCATAATAGAGGGATTATAATTACTTCAAGAATTTGAAATAGAAATATTAGCTAAAATGTAGAATACTATTTACCACAGTGAATATATACCTAGCGATATGCTGAAATTTGTATTTGTAGATCTACTACAAAGACCAGGAGTAATTGAATGTGAAGATTGTTTGAGTAATCAACCTCAAAAACCATTAAAATAAACTTCTACACGGAAATATAATGAGAAAAAGAAGAAAGAAAATTGCAATTGAAATTGGTTAACAACAGTATGGATATCTTGAAGGAGAAGTAATGATGTAATATAATGCAATATACACATTACAAACACAAATAGGGAGATCAAGAACAATACAGAAATGTTTTATAGATTATAATTGTTGCATATCTACCTTAGCTTACACTGTACAGTATTATCATTAATTGTGGCAAATTAACTGTTATCCTGGTCACCGACTATCGACATCCTCTTCTATAATGGGTTTCCACGGTTAATTCAACTGAGTGGTTGGCTGATTATACTGGCTGGGTGTACTTTAAGTGATGTACCAACTGTTTTGTTTCCAGATGTGTAATGTAAGTAACAATTTTATAATTATTTCATGTTTCTTGTAGTGGAATAAAGTCAACATTTATTACAATTTAATAGCACATGTAATGTATATATTTCTCATCAGATGTGAATGCTGCACAGTTGAATTTAACTGTTGCTGGTGCGACAGGAAACCTGCCATCTGGATCATGTAGCTTCAGCCTGACACTAAACAAATCAAACGACCTGGAGTTGTGCTGCTCCAACACAGCCAAGCCTTGTTATCCTCAAATTTCATTCAATGGAGCTGTGGTCACTAGCAATAGTGAGACGTGTGTTACATACCCAACATCTCAACTAGCGTCAGATGGGGTTACAGGAAATCTGGTTCTATCATACTCTGTGTGTGATCACACTGACTACAGACAAGGAAGCAGTTGCACAGTAACATCAAAACCAGGTAAGCTGTTTATTTACTAGCTGAGGCAAATTTGAAGTGAAATATCTAATATTTTCTTACTTCAATGTATTATAATGTTGTTTCACAAGTAATGCTGACATAGACAAGATTCTTTAAGTGTGCACATGTATACTAGAATATAATAGGACTGTTTTACAACGTGGAATCAACTAAGACAGTTTGGGAATTACAGTGTCTTCA
Source organism: Cepaea nemoralis (assembly GCA_014155875.1). NCBI lineage: Eukaryota > Metazoa > Mollusca > Gastropoda > Stylommatophora > Helicidae > Cepaea > Cepaea nemoralis. Next base: position 150,883 of record JACEFZ010005356.1, read on the forward strand.
ATATATATTAATTGTGTGTTGAGTATTTGCTAGTTATGTAAAGTGGAAGCTGCAATTTTTTTGTAGAAGCGATAACAAATTTCTACAGAAAGCAAGGTAGGCAGTGCTAATCACCTCTACTAATGATTTCCTTGTTTAATGACAGATGAAACAACTACAGAATCCTAAAGAAAATCATCAAATACAACTGGTATTCTTTATTACAGTGCTATAATCCAGTCCAAGAACTGTATTCCTGTGTATTATGCTAGCAGTTTTAGCAGCTTTTATCATTTTTGGAAGAGCACCATGTTAATTTATGTCTCGTGTAAACTTTTCACATACTAGAACAAAAAAGTGGCGGCGCAGGGAGGGGAGAGGTATTGTTACAGTTAGTCAAATGTTAGGTTATAAACATGCAAGCCAACATCTTGTTAAAAATATAAATAGTGTTGTGTACTCTCTTTGGCATTACTTACTTGCAAGGTATACTAAGTGTTCAGCAAGTATACATTTTCAGCTCTATATATTTATACAAATAACATGTTTCTTATTTAGCTAGATCTCAGATAGTCAGGACTTCATTCATCCAACCTTCTTGGAATTAAACAGTGGAGAAGGCATGGTCAGATACACATGAAGCTAGCAAGGTGGGGTGTCAAAATACAGGAAGGCAGGTTCTCAGAAATCATAAAGAAGAATATGAAGGCATATCACATTATTCAGATAGACTCATTATTGCACTATGGACACGTCATTAATGTTCAAGTGACCTAGAATGTCTACAGGTGATTACACACTCCCTGCTCAACAGCTGTGTCTCTCATCCCATGTTAGCCTAGGCCTGTGTCTCATCCATGCCATCAACATCAGCAATTTTCCTTGACTATTTAATGAAATGTATCCTGCCTGCGTGGTCTGTTGATGGGTCCTTCATGACAGCTCTAGAACCTTCCATTTTCACATGAATAAATTAAGTTTTCGAGAACATAAAATGTTTGTCAATATCCCTGTTAGGAGCTGATTAATATAAGGGACACAATTTAAAGGCCATAGAGACTGAGGCACTATTCCTGTTGAAGAGGTACAGGGTAGTAAGTTTCGTTACCCAAGAAGTTTATAATTGGATGTCTAGATATCATGTGTGTGTGTGTATATATATATATATATATATATATATATATATATATATATATATATATATATATATATATATATATATATATATATATATATACAAACTCATCCTTTCCAAGTACATATTAAGTTATACCCTTGTGGCATGTTAAGAGAAGACATAGGCCCTAATTAGAAGTAGCCTCTGTAAATATATCTTGTATAACAGATAGACAAGATATAGGAAATTATTTGGCAAGTTTTGTCTAGAGGCATCTAAATGAGATAGATAATCATTCCCGCCTTAAGCCCTTTTTAGGAACCAGTTTTCCTGGCTCGGAACCCCCACTGTGCATCTTAGAGACAAGCCCAAGTATCTACACAGAAAATTTATAAAAGAAGGAAAAGGTCCCCTCAAAGGCCAAGAAGAGATCTTGACTAGTCGCCACTCCAACCGAGGAAAGGAGCTCCCTCACTATATTGTTGAAAGTGTGCTTTCAGTCAGCCACCTTGATCTCCCCATTATTTTATTTGTGTCAAAGTGACATATATCAGTTGTACACTTAGACATGTAGACATCAACCATAGTGAACAACAACAATAACAATAACTGTACTTTACATCAGTTGGACAGAACATCTACACGACATGTTCTTGACAAAAGTTGGACTTACATTCACATGGAGATGTTCACACCAACAATTGATCAAGTCGTACATCATGAAAGATACTGGACAACATCCATACAGGACCTTCACAATTCACCATAACCAATAACCGTAGAATAAGACATTCCGCAGGAACAATACTTGACAGTAACTGTACAAGACATTCACCTGGGACATGTACTTAAAAAAACACTGGTTACAACAACTCTCTTTATTAAGTTGATTGTAGGGGTTCGAGTACAGACCCATGGTTTCTCCTTGTCATTTCTACATTTCAATGGCATGTAATAAACCTACATATATGCAGAATATGCCTATAGATAAAAACATGGTACCATTCTCATAATTACCCACCAACCTAACCTCAATCTTCACCACAATTCTCCTCCTCTCCAACTAAAACTCCTCACCAACACTACTTCTTTGTTCACACAGATTTAATCTAACAAATGTTATCTTCTTCAATTTTCACTGAGGAAAACTTTTAAGAGTGTTTGAGTGGACAAGTCATAGGTAAACACTGCTGGATCTGGTCTGTTATCATCCTGTTATCACCAGTAAGCGGTGTTGGGAAAGCTCCAGGCAACAGCTTTTCCATGCCATGTCTCACGCAATACACTCCCTCCTGTGAATCAGTATCTGAAGAGTTAAATCTGTGATGAATCTCAATGATGACCAGACTGCCGGTGAAGCTGACAACACTGCAGCATATCACCCTACAATTCTGACCTCACACAAGTTTCAAGTCCCAACCAACAACCACTGTGTGAGCACCATGCTGGGTGTTCTTGAAGTGAAAATCCCAAGTCAATAATCCACTGCATGACCACTACTACACAATGTTCCAGATGGGGATAAACACAAGATACCTGTTCTTGTTTTAAAACATCACTTATAATAATCCAGATATTGGCAATAAACGGTCAACTCAGGCTAGCCTCCTCCCATGAATTCTACCACCATTCTGGAGTAGGTATTTCCCAAGATACTGACTATCCAGACTTGAGAAAATAATGGTAAGTTTCAGGCACACAGCAACTATCTGTTCATGGCCTGTCTGAGACACTGAGTCCAGGAGGTCACTCTATATGAATCAGGATATTCACTTCCAATATTGAAGGTGATCTCTGTCATAGTGATAATAGAGGAGTCCATCCTGTGTTGGGTTTAAAGAATGACCCGTTCAGTACCTACAACTTTGGCAAATGAGTTTACAGAATTAGGCTGGTAGCTTCCTGAAAGTTTGGTGGTTCTAAGTATTTTAGTTCCACTTTTTGATAAGGGAATGGCAGTCCTGAGGTAGGGACTTTCATTTTTATGTCCCAATAAAGAAGCCTTCTCCACCTTCCTTGTTCTCTGTTGATATACAGAGGGTACAACATTTTCTATACAAGGGTATTGAATAATTGTCATATAAAATCATCAACACACCCACACAGAGACATGGGGAAGAGAAAGGAAGGGTGTTATTCAAACACCATCTCTCTTTGGTGGTGATGGGTGCATTCCACCCTAATGGCCTGTGGGTGATATATTTTCATTATCACCCCATATCTGTGATAAACACAGGATCATATGCTGAATCATGGACAGGATTATACAATCAAAAAGTTAACCACCTGATTACACAAGTCAAGGTTCTCCCAGGGTTTAAATCACAGGAGTTCTCGGCACCCTGAGACAGACATTTTTTTTTTGCATATCCTTCACAGGACATCGCTGTCAACACCAGCATCTTTCAGCTGTATATTGATTTCTTGGCAAGATTACGCTCAGTAGTTTGCCATTGCTTTCTGAGCGGCCGGCTCACATATCCCGTAAGTTACCGATGCGATTCGAACCACTGTTGATTGTCACCGTCATCACGTTACCGACGAGAGTATACGAGATTACGGAGAAAAGTCATAACCACTAAGCCACGAAGCCGGCGAGACAGACATTGCAAGGCATATTTTATGAAGTGGACAGCATGAAACAAAGACCATGAGATAAGTATTCCAAGATACATTTCATGAGAAGATAAACGTGCTGAACCAAACATCATTAGGCATTTTTTTTTATTCGCATATCCTTTACAGGACATCGCTGTCAACAGCAGCATGTTTCAGCTGTCAGTTGATCTCTTGGCAAGATTACGCTCAGTAGGTTGCCATTGCTTTCTGAGCGGCCGGCTCAGTTATCACGCAAGTCACCAGCGGGGGTCGAACTGCTCCCAGCTCTCGCCCGCAACGAGACTCTGCGTGATAAACGGGATTACGGAGAAAGTGTTGTAACCCCTCGGCCAGAGAGACATCATTAGGCATATGTGAGACAAATAAGAGACAGACATTATCCATAACTGCATTAGGCAATATTATACCAGTAAGCAAATACACAATCCTTTTAGATGGTGCTTTGGGATATAAATGTACTATCTCATTCACACCTACACCACAATGCCAGGGTTCCCTTTGCAGCCAGACTTGGTTTACAAACACCATCAAATCATCACCATCATCATGTGCTCTTTTCCCCACTGGGTGAAATCATTATCCACTCAATGGAGGTAATCAAGCTAAATTGCTTAAGCAATATTTCACATGTATTTTCCATAATAAATCTTCATGAGCCATACCTTATATTCAGCTGACTAGACCCAGGTTCGAACACATATTGTCCCTTTTTGGAACGCAGTTTATTTGAACCCAAAACCAATGTTGCAGGAAACAAATGCCATATCTCTTCTGAGATAAACTGCATTCTAGGTAAATCTTAGAAAGATCCCGTTGCAGTACTCATGAGCTTAAATTAGCCACCTGGCTTTACATGACTTTGTAATTCTGGAGTGCCAGGCATGTTCCGCAAACCTGGATATAATGTTTGTCTTTACTTCTGCTAATGTGAGAGGTTACTTATAAATTCACCATAATCACTCACTCAAACATTCTCAGCATTTAAAAGGAAAAAGATACACGTCACTCACACATTCTGATCCATAACTGACAAACGTAGACTCCAAGAGCAGTTTACAGTTGGTCTTAGAATGAGCAAGATAGGCATTCACATAGGAATCTAGAATGCACAGGTTTGCGAATATGCATTGAGGGTAATTTACAGTCATCAAGCATACGCAAACTAGTCACAGCAGGGGAATGATAGGCAATTGGAAGTATACAGCGTGGAAGACCTGACAGGCTGAAGAAGCAATATTCAGAATAACTTCGCAATGAAGTTCTGACGTCACTTTCACATTTCTCTCATTAAAATACTCAAACATTCTCTCTTTCTCCCCACCAGGCATACTCACAACATATATAATGATGTCATAGAGGTACCTGAGATGTGGAAAAATCACATCCTACAGAATTATTGGAGCACAAAAGGGTCACCCCATCTTTGATAGCACCGCTCCAGTTGATATCAAAATGTCTACTGCTGGGCTATTAGAATTGGCCTACAAAAAACGCGTTACCACCCAAGGGTTAGCCAATCAAACGATGGGCATGCGCCTTCTCTCTTCCCCTCCCAGTTCGAGAACATTCCATGCTATTTATAAACAGACTATCCGGATGGTCTCCGTTCACGATTAAAAGCATTTAGAGAAGTGTGGTGGACAGGGGACGTGGAATACTGACCCATCATGTAACAACCCTATAGAGATGGTTCATGTTTCCTCGTAGATGCTCTTTCAAAGAGTAACATATGTGAAGAATTGGATATGTATATGCAATACACTGAATACAAATACATACAATACAATGATTACAAAAACATGCAATACAATAAATAAAAATTCATGCAATACAATGAATACAAATGCTCACATTCTGCAAGATCTGAATATTGAAGTAAACCAGCTCTCATAAACAGCATCGTGTCTGAGAAAATGAAATAATTTGGTCATAATGACATGTAGAGTGGTTTGGAGAGAACAATCATTTATGGCATGCCTCCTTGAAGAAAATTAAATAGGTCAACCAGCATAAAGATATACACTTCTGAAAACAAAACACAAACAATACACAGCGGCTAATGCAATCAGTATCTCTTGCATAGGAAGCTAGTTGGCATTAAAGATGTAAGAAGGGAGTAAAGGGATGTAATGAATAACACAGTCTTGGACAACAGCTCATCAGGTCATCAGCATAGAAAGTCTCCACCTGGGTGATGGTTGGATTGATATGTGTGTATTAGGACAGGTGACTTATCAACACATTGTCATCATCGTTGACAGATAATACAGAGATGGGTGCAGTTTTAGATGGGGAAATCAACGCTGTAAGCCTGATAGCTGTAGATATTGGACAGTCAAATTTGAGCCGATTTAGTTGTTTCTATGGTGTTTAAAAGCTGATTAATTTCAGATTATTTAATCGAAATAGGTTTTTAAACTGATCATTATTTACACTAAATTAAGTTTTAAATAATCGGACTCTATTTAAATGTTATGTTCTAAACATATGCATATCTTATTTATCAGAACATTGACGTTTGGAAACATTCACATTCAGAAGATACTTTGGTAGTACATACATGACATTTTGTGTTCATGCAGTATTTCCTAAGTGGCTTATAAGTGTATACATGATGCTTCATTGCTTTAAACTTACCTCTTACTTCCTGTTGTCTATGTGATTCTTTTTTAATGTTTATTTTTAATAATCTTACAAATAGTTAAGGTGCAGATGTAATACTTACAAATATTTGAGATGTTATTTGTCATTTTTACTTTCATTATAAAGCTCCAGCTAGATTTTTTTTTTTAAAGAAAAGAAAAAAGAAACGATAAGATAAGTAACAGTGTTAATAATAATTTGGGGTTTAGCATGACAGGTATTTTTCTTAACTTTTCAAATATCAATGATCATTTATTGTCAATCACTCTAGTGTTAAATTCATGACCTTATAATAGTTTAAATAATTGTGTACTGCAATGTACATTGTGCAATTATTTGTACATTTTAAAAACCACGACAGCATAGTCAATTACAAACGCTGTGCTTCTTTCAATACACATAATAGACTGTCTATATATATGTTAGCGTGTATGCATATATACTATCATCATCATCGAGTGCCATGCAAGCTGGCGTAGGTGTTCATGTCTCTCCACATATCTCTGTCTTTGGTGTTCTAGATCAACTTTACTTATGATATTCCACCATGCCACCATCTCAGTCTATCCAGCATCATTTCTCTTAGACTGCCCCTGCCTCTCATCCCCTTGATCTTTCCAATCATCAAAATGTTCTCCAATGCTTCGCTTCTCATCGCATGTAATTTCCCCTGGTCTCTGGGTAGTGAGATCGGACGCCCGTGTGTATCGTTGTGCACGTAAAAAATTCCTTGGTAGTTAGAAATCAGAAAAGAGTAGCCCAACGACGCTGCCCGGGCAAAATTTCGAGTTAAAAATCTTCCCAAAGTATTTAAGGAACCTCGCCAGTGCTACGGAGTTCGTGCACTGAGCTGAGTTTCTCCAGACTCAGGTTTGAGCTAGGAGGAGAACGGAGCACTTATGGGTTACACCCGTGTGCCGTGATTTTGATCCATCGACTAAACTAAACAAAACTTATGCAACTGATTTACACCGTTTAACTAACAAGAATGAAGTGACAAGAAAATATAAGCTCAGAAACCCAGACTTTATTAATCTAACTAGCTGACCCGGCGCGGCTTCGCCCAGACTCTGGTGGGGATCTATCTGCCTGCCTGCCTGTCTGTCTGTCTGTCTGTCTGTCTGTCTGTCTGTCTGTCTAGAGGAGAAAATTTTGCTTCATCATCATCAAGTGCCGTGCCGGCTGGCGTAGGCGTTCATGGCTCTCCATAGATCTCGGTCTTTGGTTTTCTGGATCAACTCTGCTGCTGATATTCCTCCACGCCACCGTCTCAATCCATCCAGCATCACTTCTCTTGGTTTACCTCTGCCTCTCTTCCCCTCGATCTTTCCAGTTGTTACGATGTTCTCCAATGCCTCTCTTCTCATCACATGACCGAGGAAAGCTGTTTGTCTCTGTCTTATTGTTGTATATAATGTTCTAGTTTCATTAGCCTGTTTCAGGCAGTCGTCGTTAGTTACTCTGGCAGTCCAAGGAATTCGCAACATTCGTCTCAGGAACAACATCTCTGTTGCTTCTAATTTCTTCTTAATTTGTTCATTTACATTCCAAGATTCACTGCCATACAGCAAAACTGGTTGTACATAGCATTTCAGCACTCTCTTTCTTACATTCAGTGATAGTGACTTATTGCATAAGATACTCTTCATTTTCTGAAATGCGGCTTTTGCCTGCCCTATTCTGCTCCTAATCTATGTTGTACATCTTCCATCTGATGTTATAAATGCCCGTAGGTATCTAATATTATCAACTTGGTTAACGATTTTCCCTTCTATTTCTAAGTCACATTTTGGTGTCACCATTTTCTTTGATATTACCATTGTTACTGTTTTCTTGATATTCAAGGAGAGTCCTTTCCTTGCACTCTCTGTTATTACAACGTCTAATAATTGTTGTAGGTCTGTTGAATTATCCGCCACCAATACTGTGTCATCTGCATAGCGTATATCATTTATATTATAACCTCCAACTAGTATTCCTGGCATCTCTTTGATCTCTCTCATTATTACTTCGCTATACAGGGAGAAAAGATCTGGTGACAATTCACACCCTTGTCGTACTCCTAGCTTTATCTGTTCGTAACTACCCTCTTTATTTCCCATTTTAATTGCTGCTACTTGGTTCCAGTAATATTCTTTATTATTCTTAAATCTTTTCCATCAGTGTTGATATCTTCCAACATTTTAATCAGTTCATCATGTTTTACTTTATCAAATGCCTTAGTATAATCTATGAAGCACAAATATATGTCTCTCTGTTTCTCTATTGACCTTTCTATTAGTGTCCGTAATGTATAGCCTAAATTGCATTGTTTGTGCCCTTTCCTTCCACAAATCCATACTGTTCTTCACTAATTTCCATTTTTATTTTCTTTTTGGTTCTTCTCATTATGATTCTGAGTAGAAGCTTAGTGGTATGGTTTATAAGGTTAATTGTACGAAAATCTTCACAATCAATTGCTCCTGGTCTTTTTGGTATAGCTATAAATACAGATTTCAGCATATCACTGGGTAAATATCCACTGCTGTAAATATCATTCAACATTTTGGTTAATATATCTACTCCAAATTCTCCCAATACTTCTAATTCTTCTATTGTGATTTCATCTGGCCCAGCTGTTTTTCCTTTCTTCATACGTTTCATAGCGTCAGCGACTTCTTCTTTCAGAATAGGTGGACCTAAGTTACTATCTTCTGTTAATTCTTCCCTTTCTCCTTCATATAATTCTCTTATATACTCATTCTACCTCTTCATTATAGCATCTTCCTCTAATATTTTGCTTAATGCTGGGATTATTTTTTAAAAATCTTGTCGTATAATTTTCAAGTTATGGCCGAACACCAAATGTGATGTCTAACGTAGTGCTTTTTTATAAACAATATTTTTTATTTGTCTGTCTGGTGCGTAGACGAATAAATCCGAAGGTTTTCCAACGCGTGAACAGGCCACATATAGCTGTCCATGTGTGAAGCACGGATTTTCCAAATTTAGTCCACACACTTGTAGCGTTTGTCCCTGTGCTGTGTTGATCGTCATGGCAATGCAAGTCGCACCCGGAAACTGCAGGCGTTTGAATTCGAATGGCATGTCTGTTGAAATCATTGGGATGCGAGGCAACAGTACATCTTCTCCTTTAAATTTCCCATTCAAAATTGTAGCTTCGATGATATTGTTCAACATCTTTTTGACTGCAAGCCACGTGTCTGTCTGTCTGTCTGTCTGTCTGTCCCTCCCTCTCTGTCTGTCTGCCTGCCTGTCTGTCTAATCATTTATTGGTTGCAGTTAGAACAATCTTAGATAAACGAAGACCGACTTAACAAATAGCATTAGAAAGAGCACTTGAAAGATCTTTACATCTTCCCCCAACAATTAACTTGGGTAAATGGAGCGGCGGCAGCAGCAGCAGAAGAAGAAAAAGGAGGAGTAGGAGCATGGAGGAGGAAGAGGGTGGAGGAGGGAGGAAGAGATAGGCGGAGAGAGGAGGAGGAGGGAGGAGGATGAGTAGGGAGGAATAGGAGGGAGGAGGAGGGATTAGGAGGAGGAGGGGGAAAGAGGAGGAGGAGGGGGAAAGAGGAGAAGGAGGAGGAAGGAGGAGGTGGAATAGGGAGGAGGGAGGAGGAAGGAGGAGGGAGGAGGAGGAGAGAGGAGGAGGGAGGAGGAGGGACGGAGGCAGGAGGGGAGAGGGGGAAGAGGGAGGAGGAAGAGGGAGGAGGAGGGAGGAGGAAGGAGGAGAACGCAGGGGGAGGAGGGGGAGGAGGAGGAGGAGGAGGAGGGAGGAGAAGGAGAGAGGAGGAGAGGGAGGAGGTGGAGGGAGAACGGAGTGAGGGAAGAGGTAGAAGGAGGAGGGAGGAGAAAGAGGGGGAGGAGTAAGAGGAGGAATGATGAGGAGGGAGGAGGAGGAAGAGGGAGGAGTAGGGATGTGGAGGAAGGAGGAGGAGGGAGGAGGTAGAGGGAGGAGGAGGAGGGAGGAAAGGGAGGAGGGAGGAGGAGAGAGGAGGAGGAGGACGGGAGGAGGAGAAGGAGGAGGAGAAGGGAGGAGGAGAGGGAGCGAGGAGAAGGAGGAGGAGGAATGAGGAGGAGGGGAGGAGGAGATAGGGAGGAGGGAGGGATGAGGAGGATGAGAGGAGAGAGAGAGGAGGAGGAGGAGGGAGGAGGAGAAGGGAGGAGGAGGGATGAGGAGGAGGGAGGAGGAGAGGGAGGAGGAGGGGGAGGAGGGATGAGGGGGAGGAGGGAAGAGGAGGAGGGAGGAGGAGAGAGGAGGATAGAGGCGGAGGAGAGAGGAGGAGGAGGTGGGAGGAGGTAGGTCTAATCATTTATTGGTTGCAGTTAGAACAACCTTAGATAAACGAAGACCAACTTACAAAAAGCATTAGAAAGAGCACTTGAAAGATCTTTACATCTTCCCCAACAATTAACTTGGGTAAATGGAGCGGCGGCAGCAGCAGCAGCAGAAGAAGAAAAAGGAGGAGTAGGAGGAGAGAGGAGGAAGAGGGTGGAGGAGGGAGGAGGAGGGAGGAAGAGATAGGCGGAGAGAGGAAGAGGAGGGAGGAGGAGGAGTAGGGAGGAATAGGAGGGAGGAGGAAGGATTAGGAGGAGGAGGGGGAAAGAGGAGAAGGAGGAGGAGGGAGGAGGAAGGAGGAGGAGGAAGAGAGAGGAGGAGGGAGAAGGAGGGAGGAGGAGAACGCAGGAGGAGGAGGGGGAGGAGGGAGAGGGAGGAGGAGGGAGGAGGAGGGAGAGAAGGAGGGAGGAGAAGAGGGAGGAGGGGGAGGAGGAGGGAGGAGGAAGATGGAGGAGGAAGGAGGAGGAGGGAGAAGGAGGGAGGAGGAGAACGCAGGAGGAGGAGGGGGAGGAGGGAGAGGGAGGAGGAGGAGGGAGGAGAGGAGGAGGAGGGAGGAGGTGGAGGGAGAAGGAGGAGGAGGAGAGGTAGAAGGAAGAGGGAGAAGGGAGGAGAAGGAGGGGGAGGGGGAGGAATGATGAGGAGGGAGGATGAGGAAGAGGGAGGATGAGGAATGTGGAGGAAGGAGGAGGAGGGAGGAGGTAGAGGGAGAAGGAGGAGGGAGGAAAATGGAGGAGGGAGGACGAGAGAGGAGGAGGAGGAGGAGGGATGAGGAGGAGGGAGGAGGAGGGAGGAGGAGGGAGGAGGAGGAGGGGAGAGGGAGGAGAAGGAGGAGGAGGATGGGGGAGGAGGAGGAGGAGGAGGAGGAGGAGAGGAGGAGGAGGAGGAGGAGGAGGAAGGAAGAGGAGTGATTAGGAGGAGGGAGGAGGTAGGAGGAGGAGGAAGAGGGAGGAGGAGGAGAGGAGGAGGAGGAAGAGGGAGGAGGAGGATGGAGGAGGGAGAGGGAGGAGGGGGAGGGGAAGAGGAAGAGGGTAGGAGGAGGAGGGGAGAGGAGGAGGAGGATTATAACGCATATGCCTGTAGATTTAATAATGGCTGAAGTTGTTCCATGTCTTCTTAGAGTTGGCGACAGTGTAAAGAAATATAAAATCTTCAAACTTGATAGAGATAAGGTAACTATTATTTATTTATTATGTTGTTAATAACCGACATGACTGTAGATAACTTCTTTAAGCATAAAAAGATGAGTTACAATGTTATGCATTATGCATTATTTTTATGAAAACTTTGAAAATGCCTTAAAGATTATATCATGATTTATTATAACTCATATGCCTGTAAATAACTATAGACAAAGAGTTTATAAATCTTTGAAAACGATGCAACAATATGACTATAAGGTATACAGAAAAGTTATTAAAAGTTATGCCCCTTGAAATAACTTTTCTAGAGTTAAGTCCCCTTGCTATATAGAAATTATAATGAAAAATGAAAAATTAAATAATATTAAGTAAGTAGCCGATTTCACACTAAAAAAATATCACAGTTGGCAGCGCGGGAATGAGAGGAAGACGTGTAGAAAATTTCATCTCAATCGGATGGACCGTTCGCGAACGCATAAAGGACATACACACCCACACACATTGCCTTTTATATATACGATTATTGTAACTTATTATGTCTTCCTTTAGCAACAGATGTGACAACTACAATTACAGAATCTTCCAGTTCATCATGAAACGTTACTGGTACACTCTGTTTTCTTCCTATGTGCTGTATTAAAAACTTCGGTTCTTCTTTCTGTGATCAGTTTTAGTGTTGTTGTTGTTGTTTTTTTAATTAGTGCGAGGGGGCTTCAATTGAAGACATTAAATGTGTGGTATAATATACAATAACCATGCCATTGCCTTGTAATCTGTCCATGTTATTATTATGGATGCCAAGAGTGTTACGCCCATGTCATCGCGGTGCAGACACATATGGTGACGTCGTAAGGACAGCATTAAAGATGGCCTCCCCACATTTGACAGGCACAGAAGAGTAGCAGCGTTCAGTTATCCGTTTGTTGATCAGTGAAGAGGTGAAAACCAATAGAAATTCATTGGCAAATAAAACTCCAATATGATGATGCATGCCTGTCAGTTCTGCAAGTGTATGAATGGAGGAAGACGTTTCAAAACGGTGTGACTTCTATGAGGCGCATCGAGTAGTGACTCTAGAGTCGATTGCAGTTAGAAACAAAGAGACGTGAGCAAGGAATTGCGGCATCCATCCTCACCTAAACCATAGACGTTTCATACACAACAGTCGGCAGGAAAAGTTATTTTGACAGGGATGAACGAACTGTTATTGTAGAGCACTACATGCCAAGAGGGAAAACTGTCACCTGTGAAACGTATACAGATCTTCTCAGAAATCATCTTCGACCCACAATCAAATCCAAACGACGTGGACTTGTGAGTAAAGGTCTCCTTGTGCAACATGACAATGATCGACCACATACTGCCCGTGAAACCGTTGAAACCATTGAAGACCTCCACTTTCAGTATGTACCACATCCCCCGTACTCGCCAGACCTAGCCCCAACGTGATTTCCACCTGTTTGGACAACTCAAAGTGTCATTGGGATTAAAGACTTTTCGGTCTGCTTAGTGCTGGAAGACTTGCATTGAACGCAGTGGTGACTACATCGAAAAATTAAACATTTCTTTTTTTTTTCCAGAATATATTAAACCCCCCCCCCCCCCCATAAAAAAAGAAAATAAATAAATAAATAAAAATAAAATTTAAAAAATTTTTAAACATCATTTTCGGTTTTCATTTGAATTCCCCCTTGTACAAGTACACCGATATAATTTTCCTTGCGTATAACATCATCAACAACAAATCCAGTAATTAAATCCAGTGGATGAAAATGTAAAGAATCTCTTGACAAGCCTCTGGTGTCATTTGACATATGGTGATATAACCGGAATTATTAATTCTATTGGCCAGTAATTCTCCGGGGGGGGGGGTGGTCAGTACCATGCCTGCTGTCTTTACTTTTCAGATGTTTTGTGGTACCCATTTATAACCTGGGTCAACCTGGGAGCCCCAGTCAATTTTAAAACAAAATCTACCTGATACGGATTCAAACCGATTACCACTTGCCACGCAGGTCGGCATTCAGCCACTATGCTAACACGGCTCTCAATTACATTTAGGAATAAGGTATTTAATTTATTAACATCAGGCTTCATATCAGTATTGATTAGTTTGAACATTTCTAATCAATGAAAGAAAGTGAAGTGACCTTCAGAGTTAACATTTATGCAATCATTAAGATAATTTTCAATTCATAACAGGTCATTTTGGTGTTCTGAGAAGCTACAAGTATTGTATTTTCTTTATCCAGATCTAAATAAGCATTAATGTGTGTGTCAATCACTGTGCTGCTTAAATCATCAATGTCATGCCATCTGCTTTAGTTATCCACAATGTTATAATAACATATAGAGTAGTAGTCAGTAAAATAAATGGTCACTTTTCACTCTGTGAGGCACATTAGGTACACCATGTACACATTCAGTGTGTGATGTGGTCATGATTTTGCTGGCCGCCTTTACGTACCAGAATATATCTTGGTGCCCATCTTATGCTGGTGTCAACTTAGATTCCTGATCAATATTAAAAAGAAAATCTGCCTTATGTTGGTCCAGCAGGCATATGCCACTGTTATACTGCTAAGCTGCATTGCTTATGCAGAGACAATAACAAGTACCTACACAAACACAAATTATGTTCTGTGAGATCAGTTAAACTTTAATTATTTCCTTGTTCAACCACAGATGCCAGCTCTACAACCACAAAATCCTCCAGTTCATGATCACATACGACTGGTATTATCTTGTTCCTTACCATACCCAGCACCACCAACAACAACAATCCTATTTATTCTGCCTGCCGTTGTAGCACCTTTGGTGATTAATGGAGGAGCATAATTTTATGTCGCTTAAAAGAAGTCGCTTAAAAGTCGAAACGGTCGACTTCATTGCACCGGGTTTTATTCCATATGGCTCAGTCTCTTTCCACAGCTCGGAAAGCGTTGCACAAAGCAAGAACTCCGTAGCTCCAGCGACAGCCCTCAGGAGTCTCCGAAAAAATGCACTCGTGAACCGAAGGACGTGGCCGGGAATCGAACCCACAATCTTCAGAGCCTGAGTCAGACAGTTTGACCACTACGCCACGGAGAAGATAATTTTATGTGTTTTGCTTAAACTATTCACCTCAAACATTCAAATGTTCAGTTTCACGTGGGTAAACTATTTAGATCCGAGGTTTAGAAATGTATAAGTTCAGTCTCAACATGTTCTTGTACAGAATTGTTCTTCATTAGAACATTAGGCCTATCAGTATAATTTCATTAGCAGTGACTCAGTGAAATTTCATTAGCAGAGCATATTCAATAGTTTGTGTACAGACTTTTCAATAACATAATCAGTTTATGAATATCGTTTGTTTGTTTACTAGGACCTTAAAAGTGATATCTCAGCTCATTGATATCCAAGAGAGTGTGTTTCTTTTTTGTTTATTGCTATTTTTAAAGAGTAATATTGTATGCAAGATAAACAATGACTGAAAAATGTGTCTGTATGATAACCGGTGCACTGCATTTTACTTAACACGTTCTGACATCTTGTTGATAGGTCACAACATATATTCGCGTTTTGTTGCAATTTTTAGTGAAATTAAATTTGTTCTTTCAGTAGTATCCCCTCTGCAGAACGTCACTTTTCTGAGTGTCAACAGGGCTATTTAGCTTCAGCTATTATTATTCCGGTTATAATTATGTATTGGCTATTATGATTCACACAAAAGTGTGTGTGCTATAAAGAATAATTGTATAGCAGTCATGTCACTTAAACATTGGACATCAACTGGTTCCTTTTTATTGGAATATTCTTTCAGTGGGAGCCGCAATAGCACATAGCGTGCTTGGCTATGGGCTGATGGTCACGTGTTCATATCCAAATTGATAGGGGGATTATGTTTTAATGACCTGGGCTCCCAGTTTTATCCATCTCAAAATTGGTACCAGGAAATGTTCTGGAAAGTTAAAGCAAAAAACATAATATTGATATCATGGTTGGAATGGCGACTGATCTATAAAAACAGAGCAAGCACATATTCTCAGCTTGCCTTATGGTGTGGACATGTGTCCTTTACTTACACTTTCTGGTCGCAAGAAGTTGTCTATATAGCTTATTTAGTTTAATTGTGGTATAATGCTTTTGCTTATCACCCACTCCATATCTATACTTCTTTATGGCAAGCAAATACAGATTAATGGACCATGTGTGTGACTATATGCAATTTTATAGTAACTTAAACAGTTGATTTATATATTTAAAATATAATGAGAATGTTAAAATTGTATGTCTGGCAATTGTTTCTAAGCAATATAGCTAATTTCTAATTGTCAGTTTTGATAAAGCAGTATTTGATGTCACTGCAAAAAAAAAAAAAAAAAAAAAATCTACTGCCTATAATACCGTGGGTGTAGGACGGGTAGGTGGATCCCGAGGAATTAAGCCACTTGGCTAGCCGGTGCAAACTCTTGCAGGTTATTTTTTTTTTCTATACCCCGACATAAAAAAAATCCACACCTTACCGAGGATTTGAACCTGTGTCTCCGGAAGGAAGACTCTGCATACTAGCCACTTGGTCAGCCACTGCTCACTAAATAGCTAAAATATAAAATGAGTTGTGTAATTCCAAGATTAGCCGGTCTCTCGGGCCAAGGGGAGACGCGACTTTCTCCGTAATCCCGGTTATCCTCGCAAGGTAACACAGCGCGCGAGAATTGGTAGCTGTTTCTCCCCGCGTTGGTGACTTGCGGGATAAGTGAGTCGACCGCTCAGAAAGCAGTGGCAAACTACTGAGCGTAATCTTGCCAAGAAATCAACAGTCAGCTGAAAGATGATGATGTTGACAGCGATGTCCTGTAAAGGATATGCGATGTAAAGGATATACGAATTTACCTTACCAATTCTAAGATTTTGCAATGTGGTGCTAATTATTTTCAAAACCATCATACATCATGAGAATTATAATTTGTATCATCACAAGAATAAGTACACAATGTGTTTGTTGTCTTAGAAATGTGAATTAGTTAATGGTGAGTAAGTTTTATGCTAGTTATTGTGCAATGTGGCATTCAGAAATAGGGTTGTAATGATTGATATCAAAGCAAGCTATTCTAGGATACACAATTAATATTAACTAACTTCAACGTTCGTCATTATGTGCCATGGCAATGCTTTATATATCGATCAAATTAATATGCGTTCTCAGTCCGGTATGGCATTAAACTGATGTTGGACAACAGGATGTCTTCATCCGACATACATGACTTCACGCTGGAGTTCACAGCCAGCGAACGCAAGCAAGCATATAGATGCGTTTAAACTTAAAGATGAGGCCTGACTGACATGGTCAGTTATCTCAAACAAGACATAGTTCGTTGTGAGTCAGGGCTGTGTGATTCTTTGGGATATCAAAATGTGCGGCATTATGTTTTAACTTCACTTGATTGTGTGTGAGTGTGTGTGTGTGTGTGTGTGTGTGTGTGCGCGCGCGCGCTCGTGTGTGACATGCATGCTTGTTGGTTTGTTTTTCTCTGTTTTTTTTTTAAATACAATCAAAAAGATTACTATTCTAGGGATTATTTGAGTTAAAACGAATTATATGTGGCGATCTTTAAAGAAAATTATTACACACATCACATATTCTCTCTCTCTCTCTCTCTCTCTCTCTCATCCCCTATCTCTTCTCTCTCTCTCTCTCTCTCTCTCTCTCTCTCTCTCTCTCTCTCTTAGGTTCATTTGTGGGATGAGAGTTGAAGGCAACCACATGGTCTTGATGTCTGATGAAGGCTAGGTAATCGTTCAAATGATGTTCTACCAACCAAACAGTTCAGATAATTATACTACCTCTATAGATTATACTACAACATTATAATAGCATACATTTTTCAACCGGGTGTATACACACATATGTCCCAACAGGAGGAAGCAGTGAAGATAGTGTAGATAATTGTATAATGACGTGGAGAATGCTTTGATGAAATGTACAAATTCAGAAATAACCATCATAATGGGTGACTTCAGTGCTAAAGTAGGAAATCAAAGCGATGGATGTACAGTAGGCAAACATGGTTTGGGAGAACGAAACGAAAGGTGATACAGACTTGTAGAATGGGCAAGAGAACATGCAATTGTCAATTGTCGGAAACCACTGATTGCAACTTCGTAGCTGATTATCGACATGGAGGTGTCCTGACAGCAGGATTAGAAACCACATTAATTACATCCTGATTAGCATAAGGTTTCGATATTCATTAACAATCACACATAAACAGATCCAAATGCAGACTGTTATAGTGATCACAGATTGATTACAGGTACATTGCAGGAATAGTTAAGAAAAATCAAGTATACATCAGGAAAAACTCAATATGATCTGTATACATTGAAATATGACAAGGAAATACACGACAATTTTAGCAATTTTAAATTTGTTAAAGTACAGACAGATTTCTAGAGATAGTATTTCAAGATGCGGATGATCAATGTGAAATGTTGAAGAATTAAATCAGCTTGGCAGCAGAAACAACTATCCAAAACTTATAGAAAGTAGGTCGTAATAAATGGATCTGGATTTTTCGACTAATGGAAACAAGAAGACACAACAAACATAATCCAGACAAATATGAAGAGATTCACAGACAAGTCAGAACACAATTTAAAGATAATAATAATAATAATAATAATAAGTCTTTATTTTCAAAGGGTTAAGAATTGGGCACGCAGGCCCGTCTGACATTCTGCCCTTCTTCTCTATTTCCTCTCATACATTCTTTCATTCAACATCACTTATGAAGCAACTTTTGACAACAAAAGAACATTAAAACGCATGAAAAATAATCAATAACAAATGACTCACTGAGGCAGTGTTTAACATGGGCATTATAAATACCTAAGGAGGGTGTAACGTGCCATACATAAGGGAATGTTTTTTGGCGCAAGAGGCAAAAGAAGCATGGCTTTGGAAAAATTGCATAGACATTTAAAAGGAATACAACAGTAAAAATACCAAATTAATGCACAAAAGAATTCACGAGCCTACTAATAAAAATAAAATAGAAAAATCTTAACAGAAAAAGATCAGATTTTACACGCGTGGTCAGATTATGTGAAAAACTTTTATGATAATACAAGAGAAAAACAGTATGATATTCTGAAAAATAATGAAGGACAATCAGTGTTGAAGATGGCAGTTCAGAATGCTCTTAACCATATGAAAACTGACAGGAACCAGGATCCAGACACGAACACAAGAGAAATGAACAATGCCTTAGAAGAATATATAAGAGACCAAGTCACCAGACTGCTGAACACAATATATGATATTGGAGTTATACCTTCTGAATTATGTAATTCTATATATTTTTTTATCCCGAAGAGATCAGGAGCCTATGAATGTGAACAACATCGAAAAATTAGTATAATGAGCCACATCACACAGAATTTGCTAAGAATTATCAGGCAAAGAGTTAGGAAGAAAATACAACCCGAAACAAGATTAGAACAATGTGGATTTATAGAAGGCAAAGTTACAATAAATGCTGTGTATATGTAAGAATAGTAATTGAAAGTTCTATAGAATGAAACAAAGACACACATCTTTGCTTTATTGACTACACAAAGGCTTTTGATAAAGTAAGACATGTCAACATGATGAAGTTGCTTGCAAATCTACACATTGAACGAGGAAGACCTAGGCTTGTAAAAACATATGTTGGAAACAGCAAGTTGCCATAAAGATTAAAAATGATGTAGTTTAACATCAGCCAACCTATTAAGAGAGGTGTGCATCATAGTTGTATAATATCTCTGGATCTGTTTTCCATGTACAGTGAAAATATTTTAAGAAATGTAGAAGATATGACAATAAAATTAGATGTTCGGATAATACAGTATTTATTGCAGACAATGAGCAGGGTCTGCAAGATTTAGTAGATGTGGTTGCAGCACACAGTGAACAACTAGGGTTAGAATTAAATGGTAAGAAGACACATACTATGGTCTTTACCGTATTATATACAAGTAAATTTGAAAATTCTTAAACAGATGAATCGGTACAATTATCTCGGAACGGTCATAACATCTAATGGGAGACACCCTGAAGAGATCAGAACAAGAATCCCCATGGCGAAGGTAGCCTTTTGCAAGACGGACAACATTCTAACCAATAATATGATGTCATTTGCATCAAGAACAAGACTGACTGATTGATTGATTGATTTAGGAACCAACATCACAGCATTCGAGGCATTCCCATAGGCGCTCCGTCCCCATCTTCAGCAGCCAGCGAAGAGTTCCAGTAGCAATCTGATTATATGTCCGTCTCGCCTTTCCGTTGAGCGTCGCCAGATCCCCTCGTCACTCCTCGCTGCCTCATTCTTTCCAGACCATGATGATCCATTTGCTCCTCCGAGGTGTATACGTGCTCCCACAAGGCCGCAACCACGTTTGCCTTGTCATGCATCAATACTCCACCAAGTTTTTCAGCGCCAGCCATTCTGTCCGCCTGTTCATTCCCCAGCACACCGTCATGCCCCGGAGAAATGATCCAGGCGATGCTTGTCACCCGTGACTTCCGAAGCGAGGCAAGCCGCACTGCATGTAACACGCCTGTCCTAACCTTCCTCAGCATGCTTTCTGAGTCAGTTACAATCACGATATGTGTGTGTGCGCGCGCGCGCGCGTGTGTGCGTGTGTGTGTGTGTGTGTGTGCGGTATTCTCGATCCAGAGGAAAGCTGAACTGACCACCTCCACCTCCATTCTTAATGACGATGTTGTGCCAAGATCTCCTGCCCAAACAACGGCCATTAGCTTTTGCTATGAACCCCCAGGCACTTCTCCTACCTCTCGACACCGAACCATCTGTGTAGATAATCACATCACCCGAGCGAGCATTATCCTGAATTAGTAGCTGGATGTCCACTTCCGTCGCCCCTGCTATCCACTTCCTGCTAAATGTGATTATAACTCTGCACAAGTACAGCAAAGCAGATAACTATCATTGTGTGATCATTGTAATTGTATGATCATGCCACTTTTAAAACCGTTTCTTTCTTACAGATAAATGTAAACATAGCAGCCGCAACTGCTTCTAGCTATTTGCCTTCAGTTAATTATCACCCCCCCCCCCCCCCCCCCCCCCCCCCCCCCCCCCCCCCCCCCCCCCCCCCCCCGCCAGCCAATCTATCGTAAATGGAGAAAAAACTGAAATAACATAGGTCAAGTAAAATCAATGGTGGCCAGAAATAATACATGTTAGCAACATAACAGAGTTCAGGGGTATGACGGTAATTACCAGTTGACAGGCAAATCTAAAGATGGAGGTCAAGCCAAACCATCTATGTACAAATTCATCTCGATTACAACCTTTTATTATAAGCCACGAACACCCTTTGTCTACAACAGTCAACTGGTAAGTTAGGCCCGACTTCTGTTGAGACAGCATCGCCTTAAATAGTAAATCCTAATAACAACTAATTAAAATTATTTGGGAAATTGTTGTTTTATTTTCACTAACTCTCCTTTATATAATGTTTATTTTGCCGATATTGCTTGATTTAATGTTTCTTGACCAACATTATTTCGTTAGCTTTTGCCAGAATTAACGGACTTGAAGTTCTTTGATGAGTGTTTAGTTAATGTTTCGTTGATCATAATTACAACTGGACCAAACAGCTTACGCCAGGTCAGCATGGCCAAATAGATTACAGCGCTTGTTCTGACACAGCCAGTGTGCTGATGCTGAGGTTGGGGGTTCAAAACCTAAAGCGGTCAGTTCGACTAAAATGTTGACTTCTCGTCTTTTACTTGGGAATGAAAATTAAAAGTAACTCAGAGGTAGGAGTGGGATCGACTGATGGCGAGGGACACTGGTAATCCGCACGCAAAATTCACTCCCGTGTTACTAGAAGTAGCTTGTGTGGACCCGCTTGAATTCAAAGCCATCGACCGCACACAACTTCAACAAATAGAATAATAAACAGCTTGCAATGACAGCCTGGGTATTTATTTTAAGTTTCATTCATTGTCATTACATTTGTAATAAACAGCTCACACTGACAATCTCTTCATGTGATCTCAGGAATCTTGTAATTTCGTGCTCAAGACTTCTCAAGGAAAGTCACTCAGTTTTCTCGATCGATTGTTACATTTCATTTTACAACGCCAATTTTGTTGTCTCTGCATTATTTCTTAAGAATTAAGAAGTTTATAAAACGTTGTATTCGTTAGAGTAAATTAAGTTTGAGATTTATTTATTGTAATAATTTACTAATCCAAGAACTTTTTAATTCGCTTATTTTTTTTTCTGGGGTGTTTAAAGTTTAGAAATATAGAAACACTTATATAATCACAATTAATGAACCCGTTACAAATTATTTGGCCTAAAAATCAAATTCTTGGAAAAATGTATCTACTTTACTTGATTTAATCACTAGACCAGCATTTCTGATATGATGACATATTTACCCCATTGCCGTCAGTTAGACATCATACTGTCACTAACTATGCACATGTCGCCTGCCGGGTACATTCATAATGTCTCGTAAGTATGTGAAGTTTTGTCATTCTTTATGTGCATTCAAACGGACGAATGACATATAAAACCACCGGTTTATGTCCAGTTTGTTTTCTGTAATTGTGTTCGTACATTCGACCTATATTCCACGTGCTTTATATTGTTTACATTTCCACATCTTAAACACAGCTTATGTAATTTATTCAAACATTTCAAAAGGTATTTACCTTAGTCCAGTTGATACAGGTTTGGAACTTGGCATGAGACGTATTAAGCGCGGTCGACAGAAGGATACCGTGCAGTGTGACCTATTACGACATTAGTTAAAAACACGTGAAAAGTAGGCTGGACGTTTTGTGAGAGGACAAAACGTCAATTTAAAATCAGTTCAACGAAAGCTAGTGTCAAAGTCGGACCTAGTTCTGAGTTAACAGAGCATGGCTTATATTATGCCGCTCTTTTAGACTAGAATGTTTAAGTATTGTTATGTATTTTTGTGAATCTTCTGTAGAGCAACTGATTGTGTTATCGACATGTCAAGTGTAGAGTCTTAGTAAAGTAGACTGAAAAAACCATCTCGGTGTTGTGTTGTACAAGTTCAGTTTCAGTAGTTGACACTTATAGACTGAACAAGTTGGAAAGACTCAACGGTCATCAGAAGTTGAGTGAGAAATGTCTAAGACATCAAGAGTCAGCAGTTCTAGAGAGATCTACGAAGCGCCATTGAAATATCAGTAGTGGCGCGTCAAGGACCAGAGTGTCGTCCAGTTAACCTAGCGCACATGGCCTATGAAATCTATGTGTTGCTCAACCAAGTCGTGTGTAAACTAGCGGGCGTTTCCTGCCATCAATCATCAGAGCAAAGAATGCCACGGGGTTGCTGTATAAATCTAGAGCCAAGAGTAGCAGTATATATCTAAACATACAGCTCTCAACTTACCAGTCAGTTTCTCCCTGGCAGTAGTCAGATTTTCAAACTGTTAATCATGGATGCTTGCCAGTACAACTTTGTCTGATAGAGTTAAAATATATTCTGCAGTGTGAATTGATGACACGAAGGTTGTCAGTGTTAGGCTTTAGAGAGTGCTGGTTTATTGTATGCATATTAATTTCGAATCTTGTTTGTACAATGGCCGAAATGAAATGAATCCATCGTTCAGATGGTATAACATCGAGGAAACCTTTGGGAGAAAGAAACTATGTCGAAACAACATTCTGGGATATCATCCGATGTGATGTTTTTTAGTGGCAATGTTCCTGGACTGTTGTGTATGCATATATTAGTTAGTTGTATATCCTTTACAGGACGTCACAGTAAACGGCATTGCTTTTTTTCACTGCTTCTGATTTCTTGGTAAGTTTACTTTCAGTAGTTTTCCATTACTTTCTGAACGACTGGTACTCATACCTTTGTACAGGAACCAACGCAGGCGGTCTGCTTCCAAATTGCCCGCAACTGTGTTTGGAACGTGCATACAAAATTATGAAATGCATTCGCAAACCCTTCGCCACCGAGTCGTTGAATATGAGTTAGTTGCATATCTTTTGCAGGACGTTTGCAGTCAACACCAGCACTTGTTGCTGTTGTTGATGTCTTGGCAATTTTACGTTCGGTAGTTTGGTATTTTTTCTGAACGACCGGTACCCATACCGTTTCGTACATCAAACAAAAAACCAGCGCAACGCTGTCTGCTGCAAATCGGGCACAACTGTTTATCGAACGCGGGTATACGCAAAAACGAACCGCGTCCGTAATGCCTTCGCCACGGAGACGGCGAATATAATAGACTGAACCTGATTAAAAGTACGTGCTGTAATACAAAGACCATTTTGCTATAAAGATTGACGTTTGAACAGCACGGAAACATCTGAAGCTATTATGCAATATATGGTATGTGGGTTTATAAATTTAAAATAGCATCCAGCTTGCAGTCAATATTTGCAAAAGGCATTGTCGGTGATACAGAGTCTATGTCCGTCTGTGACTTATCTTCTGCAATATTAGCTTGGTACCAAGTACCCGCATTGGACATGCGATGTTGTTTTTTCTTTTTTTGTTACATTACACGTCTCGTCATCCTTCTTAATATATTTGTTGTGTTACGTCGTGGTGTTTGTTTGTTTGTTTTGTCAGCACATCTTTCTCTCTGTTTCTCTCACTGATGAATTTCAGGCCGAGTGTCTTTGTTTGCAGAACATGCTGTATAAAGGCAGTGTGCTGGATCTTACAATGAATCAACTATTGTCAATTATCTTTCTGGGAGGATACCGTCCAAAAGGAGAAACCTGGACCAATGCAGCAGTTTTTGCCCAAGATGTCTATGAAGGTTTCAACTCAGACATTGAAACCTTTGCTGCAGCGATTAATCTTGAGGACGCGTACAACAGAGTGCCATTGGATTATTTAATGCTTTAGTTTCTTGAAGTCAAGATAAGTCCTTTCCTCCTTAGTTGAATGGCTAAAGCCTTCTTCCAACGGAAAGTAGTCTTTAGATGTGGCATTTGGACTTCAGAACCAACAACAATATATCCTGGCCTACCACAGGGATCACCATTATTTCCGGTGCTGTTCAACGCCTACACTGTGAGAATCACCAGCGAGAAAATCATAGGACCGGGAAGGACATTGTCGTATGCCGACGATGTTTTAGTGTATCGTCAGGGTAAGGATAGAGATCAGGTTGCTGTGGAACTACAAACCGAACTCAATCGCATAAGCACTTGATGTGTTGCAGCTGGGCAATGGTCAACCCAACAAAGACAGCAGTGACATGGTTCTCTTTAAAAAACCATATTGTCAACACCCCAACGCCAAATGTAAATCTGGGTTCTGAGACGGTGGAAAGTACGCAGGCGATGAATTACCTGGGGATACGATGTGATCGAAACCTAGCTTATACTGAGTACGTAGAAAAGGTTATAACAAAGGACAAGCGGGGTTTGGCTGCAATACGGGTGATGGCGGCGGCAAACTGTGAGCAACAAAAGCTATGTCTTCTTTACGAGGGGCTGGTCCTTTATGTTCTGTAGTATGCGATGGCAATCTAGACTCAGCCATAAGCAGATAGAAATGATGCAAAGGATACAGAACGAAGCTATGCGCATTATTCTTGGATGTACAAGCATGTAGGGCGATGCGCTACCTTCTTGATTTTCCAACCATGAGAGACAGAATACAATTTTGCCAAGCACGTGCCTATCCCAGAGTCAACGCAAACACACAACATCAACTGCACAGCAAGATTAAGAAGGTAAAGGGCAGCAGGTTAAACAGAGGAAAGTCATGGATGGGTCAGGCCGAAGACATTCTTCAGCAGGTGTGCACACTTGAGAACATAGAACCTGGCGAGAAGTGGGTACAAGTGCCAACAGAGTTCTTTACATCCTTTTCAGTGTGCATCCAACTAGACATGAAATGCAGATAAGAAATTCCAGCTGCTGTGGAGGCGGAAGTACAGGCTCTGATCTTCGATCTTCTAGAATTCGTTAGAGGATGATGCTGTCATGTACACGGATGGGTCGATCGTCCGATGAGTGAGAAGTTCATGGGTCTTTACGGCTCGGACCGGAGGGTAAAGTGTGAACGAAGAGTCTGGCGCTTTTGCTTTGACCACAAGCAGTCTGACTATGGAAGTCATGGCAGTAAGTAACGCTATAGCATGACTCGAGACACAGACATTCAATCGGGCATGTTTCCTTAGTGATTCAATGTGTATGCTCAGGATGATAGAGATGGGGTGGGTCCTAAGAGAGTGGCTGCTGTCTCTGGAGCGGTCTCGGCTGGCAAAGATTAGTTTCATCTTTGTGTCAGGTCAAGCGGGTGTACAGGGTAATGAATAGGCTGACAGGCTTGCAAGTAGGGCTACTGTGGAAGGCGGATGAGCCATGGACCAGGTAGACATTCTGAATGCTCTACGAGAAGTAAGTCGTTTACGAGAACCGAACGATGACTGGGAATCTACAACCATGGCCAGGCTGCGGGAACAGCAAGTTAAAAGAGGCGTGGCCAAACAAGAGCACTAGGCAGGAAGCTAAAGAAGAGTAATAAACCAACACAGAACTGGTGTCGTGAGCTGCTTCACGCTGCGGGATTTACTGAGGAGGGGATCCGAGCACTTATGGACTGAATGGTTCGATGTGCAATGAGGGTGATCTAACTAACTAATTAACTAGCTAGCTAGCTAACTAACTAACTAACTAATTAATAATGTTAATTATTACAGCGTGTGCATCCTGGCAAGTTATAAATTAACTTCAGAAATCACAGAAGCACAGTTCCATTATTTCATATTTTCTTAATCATATTTATTAGTCATTGTGTTCACGACTCACATCACATACAATGCTGATGAATACAAAGACATAATGTAAAATATACAGTTGCAAACGTATACATAAACACTATAATGCACACTCTCTGCAGCCTTAGGGATCAATATATTCCCTCAGAAGTAGACACCCCTCTACCCAATCTCAAACTGCCGGTTTCCGACATAGTTTTCATAGTTTTTGTACTTTCATGTCCACAGGTTTTCAATTCAGGCATACACCGTCAACAATCACCAGATCTATGTAAATTCACATGTTGGCTTTTACCATCTCAGTCATGTACATCATGATCTATCCAAGGGACATAATAAATATGCTCCTATGCTTTCAACATCATGAAATCAGTATTAACACATAGGTGGTTTAACAACGCATTAAAAATGAGAATTATCAAATATTACGCATAGACAACACTACTAAATAGCGCGGAAACCTGGACAATGAACAAGCAATTAGAATGCAGAATGTAGACTCTGGAGATGTGGATATACAGCATAATATGTCGTATTTTATGGAAAGAAACACAATCAAATACAGAGGTTATAGAAAAACTTGGCATAAGAAGATAGTAAATGAAAGAAATAAATAACAAAGGCAAATGAAATATTTCGACCACGTTAAAAGACATAACACGCTTTGAAACAATCATTCAGAAGGAGGCAAGCGAGCGAGAGGTAAACAACGATGCAAGTAGGAAGGTAACATTAAGAGATGGAACAACAGCAATCTGACAGGATGTACAGTCAGGGCGAGAGACAGGCAGTGTTGGAGATCCATTGCAGTCAACCAATATTGTGGAGGCAGCACCTGATTGGTTGATGGAAACAAATATGATTGTGGCATGTCTGTCCCAGCAACAGATCCATAATATACATTCTTCTTAAATTGTCGCGTAATAGGTGGGCGAACGCCCGTCGCTGAGTTGAAGTAGAGATGGACAAATGACACAGCTCATATAATCTCGTGTGGGGAAAATGAATTTATTATTGTGGCTTTCAAGTAGTTACTGGCTCTGTGGTGAAGGGAGTTACGATTGCAATTCGTAATCCCGCATACTGCGTTCGAAACACAGTTGCTGTAGGTGTGGAAGGAGACTGCCTTGCGACTGGTTCCTATACAAAGGTATGAGTTCCGGTCGTTCGGAGAGCGATGACAAGCTATGGAGCGTAAACTTTCCAAGAAATCACATACAGGAAAAAAATGGTTATCTGTGACGTCCTATGAAGGATATGCAAATAACTTTATCAAGTAACTAGCTAACCCGGCCTGGCTTCGCCCAGTCCCTGGTGGGGAGCATCTAATTTAATTCATATAATTAGTCATATAAGCTCCCGTTCCCGTTCCCGACTATCTACCTGTCTGTCTGTCTATTATTAGAAAGAGCACTTGAAAGATCTTTACATCTTCCCCGAACAATTAACTTGGGTAAATGGAGCGTCTCATTTAATTCATATTCGGCCCCTGCTCCTGTTCCCGTTCCCAACAAAGACGACCCGGCCCGGCTTCGCCCAGCTCCTGGCGGGGAGCATCTAATTTAATTCATATTCGGCCCCTGCTCCCGTTTCAGTTCCCAAAGCGGGGAGCGTCTCATTTAATTCATATTCAGCCCCTGCTCCCGTTTCCGTTCCCAACAAAGACGACCCGGCCCGGCTTCGCCCAGCACCTGACGGAGAGCATCTAATTTAATTCATATTCGGCCCTTGCTCCTGTTCCCGTCCCCAAAGCGGGGACCATCTCGTTTAATTCATATTCGGCCCCTGCTCCCGTTCCCTGTCTGTCTGTCTGTCTGTCTGCCAGTCTGTCTAATAATTTATTGGTTGCAGTTAGAACAACCTTAGATAAACAAAGACCAACTTACAAAAAGCATTAGAAAGAGCACTTGAAAGATCTTTACATCTTCCCCCAACAATTAACTTGAGTAAAAGGAGCGGCGGCAGAAGCAGCAGAAGAAGACGAACAAGGAGGAGGAGGAGGAAGAGGGAGGTGGAGGAGGAGGAGAGAGGAGGAGGAGGGATTAGGAGGAGGCGGGAGGATGAGGAGGGAGGAGGAGGGATGAGGAGGAGGGAGGATGATAAGGAGGGAGGAGGAGGGATGATGAGGAGGAGGAAGAGGAGGATAGAGGAGGAGGGAGGAGAAGGAGGAGGGAGGAGAAGGAGGGAGGAGGAGGGATTAGGAGGAGGAGGATAAGGGAGGAGGAGGAATGATGAGGAGGAGGGAGGAAGAGTAGAGAGGAGGAGGAGATGGGAGGAGGAGGGAGGAGGAGGGAGGAGGAGGAGGAGGGAGGAGGAGGATAGAGGAGGAGGGAGGAGGAGGAGATGGGAGGAGGAGGGAGGAGGAGGGAGGAGGAGGGAGAGTGAGGAGGAGGGTGGAGGAGGAGGTGGGAGGAGGAAGGAGGAGGAGGAAGAGGGAGGAGAAGGAGGGAGAGGGAGGAGGAGGAGGGAGGAGGAGGGATGAGGAGGAGGAGGGAGGAGGAGGAAGGAGGAGGAGGGAGGAGGGGGAGGAGGAGAGGGAGGAGGAATAGGAAGGAGGAGGAGGAGGAGGAAGAAGGGAGGAAGGAGAGGGGAGGAGGAGGCATGACGGAGAAGGAGGAGAAGGAGGAAGGAGGAGGGGGAGGAGGAAGAGGAGGAGGCGTCGGAGGAGGAGGAGGAGGGGTAGGAGGGGTAGGGAGGAGGAGGGGAGAAGAGGGGGAGGATAAGGGGGAGGAAGAGGGGGAGGAGGAAGTGGAGATGGAGGAGGAGGAGGAGGAGAGGGAAGGAAGGGAGGAGGAGGAGGGGAGGGAGGAGAAGGAGGATGGGGGAGAAGAAGGGGAGGAGGAGGAGAAGGAGGAGGAGGAGGAGGAGGATTATAACGCATATGCCTGTCGATTACTGTAGCGAAAAGGTCTACCTATTTGAGAAATATGCAACAATTTTACATATATAGCAATGCTATTAGAAGTTATGTCCCCTAGCTATATATATACATTATAATGTAAATTAAAATATTAAATAATATTAAGTAAATAACTGTTTTTACACTAAAAAAATATGACAGTTGGCAGCACGGGTATGAGAGAAAGACGTGTAGTAAATTTCATCTCAATCGGATGGACCGTTCGCGAACGCATAAATAACATACATACATACATACATACATACATACATACATACATTCTATTTTATATATAAGATTATGTGCCTCAAATTAGGAATGGGAAAGAGAGACATAAGTAGACACATAAAGACACTAGCAAACTCATCAGAAAGAGACAGTTGTCATTGTTGGCCACATTTAGACAAAAGACAACTGGGACAACTTATGACATCTAGAAGTAGTTATGGAAATAGCGGTGGGGGAGGAAAACCAGAAAGGATTCTTATATAAATCTTGTAAATTGAACAAGTCAGCAGATCGATTGAGGTATTTTGTTGGAGATCATGATTCTTGAAGAAGCATGAGTGTGCATTCCAGTCAGCAAGACACATGATGATGATGAAGATATGTTATATAACCTTCCTGATTATCCTTCCAACTCTCTCTCTCTCTCTCTCTCTCTCTCTCTGTCTCTCTCTCTTTCTCTCTCTCTCTCTCTCTCTCTCTCTCTCTCTCTCTCTCACCCTCTCTCTGTATAATTGCACTGCCTCTCGTTACCTTTTTTTAAAATTGTAAATATATGTCGCCGGTCTCCGTGGCGAAGAAGTTATGGATGCGGTTCGCAATCCCGCTTACCCGCGTTCGAAACACAGTTGCACGCTATTTGGCAACAGACCACATTGCGCTGTGTTTTAACGCACTGGTATGGGAGCCAGTCGTTCAGAAAGCAATGACAAACCACTGAACGTAAACGTGCCAAGACATCAACAACAGCTGTAAAATGCTGGTGTTGACAGCGTTGTCCTGTAAAAAGAATATGCAATATATATATATATATATATATATATATATATATATATATATATATATATATATATATATATATATATGTGTGTGTGTGCGTGTGTGTGCATGCGTGCGTGTGAGTGTGTGTGTGTGTGTCAACAATGAAGATATCTTATCCTTATTGTTTACACTCTTCCTCTGACACTCTTTTTCTATCACTTTATGTTTTCATTTCTATCTCTCTCTCGCTCTCACCCTCCACCCCACCCTCTTTTATGGTTATCTTTCCCTTCATTATCAACATCACTTGTAAGTATATGTTATTTATCTGGATGTTGGTTGTTTGTATGTTGTATGTGTTCATCATTCTCTTCCCCACTTTATAACTCTTCCTTCGCCATCTTCCAAATTCCACTCTATATCTCACTGTCAGCATATTCATAATGAACATTATAAAACAATCTACTTGATCAAGCAAACTGTCTATTCTCAAGTAACATATTTGCATGGTTATACTGCTTCTTTATAACAAAATAATATGTGCTTAAAAACTCAGATACCTATTCACACTCATATTTTACATATGTATAATGGACATTCTTGAAATATCACTGCTGTACTTAAATTAAGTGAGAGCACATTTTAGAGACCACTGATAACATTTTCATACCCCACTTCTTCATCTCGCACATCTGATAATATTTGATTTGCATAATAAACAAACTGTTCTGGTTTGTCAGACCGGACGTCCACTATTTCCTCATAGTGTTGGTTCTCTGGGGCTTGTATTTCTGGTAAATCTTCTAACACTTGGCATGATCCTAATTTGATAATAAAGCATGCGTATGTAAAGGTAATTTATGCGTTATGATACTAATACACCCATGCACACACACACACACAACCACACACACACACACACACACACACACACACACACACACACACACACACACCAGAATATATAATCCGCTCCATCAACGGAAAATGTTTTAAGATGTGCATACATATTTTTCTAATTGAGATGCTATTTCCACCTTTTCATCTATCAATATTATGAAATAATTAACAGCGATAAAGGAGAACAAATAAGTGAATAAAATCAATTCCTAATAAGATGGAAGCAGTACTTCGAACGACTCCTCAACATTCCATCAGATGCCACAGGAAATTCAGGAAACCGACAGAGAAGCCACCGCAGAAAGGACATACTGAAAGAAGAAATTAGAGAAGCCTTCAGATTAGCCCCATTGAATAAATCACCAGGACAAGACGAAATACCAAATGAACTAATTAAAGCAACAAGAAACATAGAAACTGCATGGCTACATAGACTATTCAACCATGTTCGGAAGAACAACACACACCACGAGATTGGGGAAACGGTAAAATTATTTCAATTTGTAAAAAGACAGGCAATAGTAGATACTGCATCAATACAGAGGTATTCCCATTTTGAGTCATACTGGGAAATATTTTGAAAATCTTTAAAAAAGATTACGAACTACAATAGAAACCTAGCTAAGCGAAACACGACTTGGATTTAGGAAAAACTAAGGATGCAAAGGTGCCATTTTTGTTCTTAGAAAACATAGAAAAACCAATCTAATTTAATTAGCACTCTACGTAGCCTTTGTCGACCAAGAAAAGGCATTTAATAGAGTAGATAGAAACAAGCTGTGGGACATCCTTAAACGATTCGGAATGAGTGCGCATCTAGCAAACCTATGTAGAAGCCTATATGCAACAATAGTAAATGCATAATGAGAACATCAGGAGGCCAGTCAGAACCCTTCACCACAAGATCTGGAGTATGACAAGGTTGTGCCCTGTGCCCTCTCTTGTTCATAACCTATACAGACAACATATGTAAAGAAACCAGTCAAACAGAGACCGCAAGAACACCACATGACGAACATAACACAGCAGAAGAACCATCGGCAAGTTACACCATTAAAGAACTCCTATTTGCGGACGATTAAGCACTAATAGCAAAATTAGAAGCTGAATTACAAGACCACATTAATAGTCTAAACAAAATGAGTGAGGAACATAACATGAACAGCAGCACAAGTAAAACAGAGGTAATGGCTATAACCACAGTAGAAAACAATAACAACGATTCACCTAAACGAACATCCACTAAAAAAAGTAACCAGCTTCAAGTACCTAGGAAGTATAATATCATCAAATGGCAAATCAGAAAACGTGATCGAAAATGAATACAATAAGTCAAACTAACTGATTTGAAAAATGGCACCAATACTAAATAACTAACATGTATTAATGTTTACTAAGAAAACACTCTACAACACAATCTTCCTACCAACTATATGCTACCAAGGCCAAACCTGGTGAATGACAGAAAAGACAAAAAAAAAAAAAAAAAAAAAAAAGAAAAAACACAACAATAGAAATGAGATTCCCGAGAAGAATACTCAATGCATCAAGAAGAGAGAAGATCAGCAATGAAGAAATCAAGACTAAAGTGGGGTAATATCCTCTCTAGGTTTTATTAGAAGGCAGCAAGACAAATGGTTTGGCCATGCAAGTACGTTACCAACTAACAGTATACCACTACAAATTTCTTGTCAAGCAATGATGTACAGAACAGATGGAAGCAGGGGAAGAGGTGGACCACGTTAACAATGGACGGAGGGAATAGAGAATATCGAAACATGAAGCTCATAAGCGGGTACTATCCCGTTGTTTATACTTCACTTCGACACCGCAAGGTACAAGAGGGGCAAGATGGGATGATAATAGTAAGATATTTAAAAAGCTGAATTCACTTTAAAATGAATCACTTGGTTACAGCAAATACTGATTTGGTTTTTGAAATTTTTGTTTTCGAACGCTGTGAGTTTGAGGTATCCACTTTGCATGCTATATAATACATGGCACTTCGTAACTCTCCCATCTCTCTCCCAGCCCCCTCCATCTCCTATGCTGTTATATGTGTTTTGATTACATCACTTGCTGTCCTCTGCCATCTGCTAACTCCACAATACATTTCTCCAGGCACATAGTGTTGGCCCTCTTGGGACTCCGATCCCAGTGCTGCACTTGGAAGGTGGAGCGCCACTTTCATGTATTATATGTATGTATGTAGTGAACTATCTTGTTAAATATAATTCCGTCTAAAGCATACATGATTTCAGGTCTTTTGAATCATACTAATAATGAGAGACACATTCGGATGTAAGGCCACTAGTTTAGATTAGTTTAGTCGATGGATCAACAACACGGCACACGGGTGTAATCTATAAGTATTCCGTTCTCCTCCTAACTAAAACCTGAGTTTGGAGAAGCTCAGCTCAGTGCATGAACTCCGTAAACCGGCGACGCTCCTAAAATACTTTGGGTAAATTTTTAACTAGAAATTGTGCCTGGGCAGCTCCTTTAGGCTACTCGTTTTCGATTTCCAACTGCCAAGAGATTTTTTACGTGCGCAACAATACACACGGGCGTCCAATCTCACTACCCAGAGACAAGGAGAAATTTTATTACTAGAAATCCACGAGAAAAAAATTCCGGTCATCACCGGGGCATGAACCCAGGACCTCCAGCACTCGAGGCGGACACCATACATCGAGACCACGCAACGCCCTAAACAAAAAAAAAAGGGTAAAGGTAAGGCCACACTGTATCGTCAGTAAGTCTTATGTGGACTGTTTGCAAATGTTGGTAAAATTATTTAAAAAAAAAACACAACAACTTTAGGCGAACGTTTACACGTCTTAGGTGCATTGAACACATGTTACAAGACCCATGTGTCTATAGGCCAATCGGTGTTTAGTTGGTGACGCGATCAGTGTCACGCAGGCTGCCTTTAATTCCTCAGGCATTTCGAGGTACCTATTCAGGATTGGTCGAACTGAAAGTCCAGGTCAATTTTAAAACGTCGCCCTAATGTGATTTCACATCTATGACCACTAGGCTACAACGTTAATGGTTAATGAAACATGAACAAATTTATGCAGATGTCAAAACTCAAAATTCGTGAAACTATTGCGGCTCTGGAGTTGTGGTCATATGCAGGTTCATTCATTCATTTAGTAGCATGTCTTTTGCAGAACTTCGCTCTCATAACAACCTTCGGGAAAATTTCTCGACCATAAGCAAGATGTCCCGCTTCACACAACAATTTGGAGATCATCCGCCATATCCTGCCCCCATCTTCTCTTTGGACGTATTCTTCCTCTCTCCCCAGGCATATAGCACACCATTATAGTTCTCTCTAAACCAAAATATATTAATGTTCTTTGTTTTATCGACTTTAATAGCCAATCTTCTTCAATATTAGCTATTGAAGCATAGATGCAATTGTTCTTTTCTTTCTCTAAGATATTCTTAGAGCCCGTCTGTAACATTTATATTCAAAGGCATGTATGCACTGTTCATGAGATCGAGGGGAAGAGAGGCAGAGGCAGACCAAGAGAAATGATGCTGGATGGATTGAGACGGTGGCATGGAGGAATATCTAGGGCAGAGTTGATCAAGAAATCCAAAGACAGAGATCTGTGGAGAGTCATGAACGCCTACGCCAGTCGGCACGGCACTTGATGACGATGAGGTCTATCATTCCCACTCCATAATTTATTCAGTTCTTTTAGTCTTTGAAAGGCAATATATATTCGTCTTTTAATTTGTTTCATTGTTTCACCATTGTTGGTAATCAATGACCCAAGATATTAGAAATATTCCACTATCTCCAATTTTTTTTCCATTAACATATATTTCTTTCTCCATAGTAGTTATATCCTAGTATTGTTAATAGTAGTTATATATAGAGGTTAGTGCCCTTTATTGTCAAGATGATGACTTAGAAGACAATAAGAACATATTAACACACCATTACGCTCTACACTTCAACTTCAAACTACGTACAATACTTTAGAAAGAGATATAATATGTGAGAATATAACCAACAATAGAGACAATCTTTAACTCTCAAAGGACATCTGATTTCTAAATGCTTGGCACTAAAACGTTCTGCCACACTGAGTGTTCATATATATGTGAAATTACAGTTATCTACGAGGGTATGTCAATAAGCAAGTCACAAAAGGCTGTAGAAAAATAACCAAATATGATACCAACTTGAAACCAGTTTATCTTTATAAATGCATTGTCCCTTTAACTCCCAACATAATTTCAACCAACATTGATGGACTTATCCCATCGTTTTATCAGTCCTCCCAAACCCGTTGCATAGAACTGCGTGCTCAGTTTTCTAAACCACATTTACACTTCACATTCAACTTCGGCGTCATTTGCGAAATTTCTCCTGCAAAAGTGGAATTTCAGTGGACCTAAAAGGTGGAAATCGCTGGGGGATAAGTCGGGACTGTAAGGTGGATGTCCCAGAACGTCCACCTTAGTTGATTAATTTTCTCCTGAGTTAATCGAGCTGTATGTGGTCTGGCATTGTCATGAAGAAGAAATACTCCTCTTGTCAACAGTCCTGGACGTTTTCTTAGTATTGCATCATGAAGCATCGATAGAACTTCACAGTATGATACAGATTTCACATTGTCACCTTTCTTCTTGAAATTGGTTAAAAGCACTCCTTGACAATCCCAGAACACTGTCAGCATAACATTCCCTGTTGATGGCGTAACGTCGAATTTTTGGACACAAGGCGAAGGAGGATATTTCAATTGCATTGAAGCACGCTTTGATTCGGGCTGGTAGTGATGCACCCATGATTCTCCCCCAGCACCAGTCCTGTTCAGCATGTCTTCTCCTTCATCTTCGTGTCGACAGAGATGATGCAAGGACAGGCGCAATGGGTTCATTTGTGTTCCTCCTTTAATTGTCTGGGTACCCACCTTGAGCACACGTTCTTAAATTTCTATTGATCATGCCTTATGGTCATTGCTGAACCATGTGAGCACTCAATTGCAGATACTACAGAGTCTATCGTTACTCGCCTGTCACCTCTAATCATCACCTCCACCCGCTGCACGGATACGTTTGTTGCAATCTCAACAAGACGACCAGATCAGATTTCATCAACAATTTTAGAGCGCCCTAGAGAACATATTTCTACCCAGCTATGCACAGCTTTATGGGACAAACATTTGTCAGCATAAACAGGAGGCATTTCTTTATGAATGTTCTTTGCAGGCAGTCCTTTTGCCCACAAAAGCAAAAACAAAAAACGCACAACACGCTCCTCTTTGGTTGTACACTCCCTAAGTACAGTCGCCATTTTGTTTATGTGCTGCGCATGCGCGTGAGACACCTAGCGTCACCTGACGAACAGGAATATAACGTTCGATGTTTCTGTCACCTAATGCCACCTAACACCAACTACATTTACCTGCCATCCGACAGAACTGTGTGATTTACTTATTTACTAGCCCTCGTTTTTCAATAGCAGCATTATTCATTGGCTTGTCGTGTACTGAACTTTATACACATAGCAATCTTTCAAATTGTATCTTTATCATAAGTCAGGTTACTACCTCTGATATTGTCATACATACATTATATATTACCCTAAATTCATATACAAGAGGCTTTCTTCTTCCCCACATACCTGGTTTGCCTCCCTCCATTATTATCTTTTCTAGACACTCCTATTTTTGTACATAGCCAAATCATTTCATGCTTCCTCAATGTATTTGTTCAACATACCATTCTGCTTTCATATTAAGTCTTTGCTGCGTGTATCTATTTGTTTTCTTTTACATCCGATCAATTTTTACAATCTTCAATTACACTTATATCGAAAGGCACGTGTGTGCTTTTTAGCTGGTTTGTTAAATGTCCAAATTTTACATCTGTATGTTGCCACAGGAAATATGCATGATGCTACTTCTCTAGGACTAACTTTTGTTGTTATGTTTGTTTCAGTGAACTATACCTAGTTGTATATGGTGTGGAACTACAGTGGATATCGTGCTTGTCTGCCAAGACAATGGTCGAGATTCAATTCCCATACTGAGACAGGAGTATTTGTTTTGACCATTACGGCTCAAGGGTTGAGTCAACTTGACAGTAATGGTGATGAGACAAGGAACTGTCCATCGCGTCTCATTTGTTGTGACCTATACATAAAGGCCTAATAATATAAACTCCAGTGACAGTATCTGTTATCCGACTACCATTTTATGCAAGTATAATGCACAGTTATACATGAAACATTTGAAACATAAAGCTGGAGGAAAATGACACAGGGGGTATTTGACAGTTATGATCCACCATTACAGACTCCACAATATTGACCTCAAATACTGGCTCTCCGGATTTCAGCACTTAATTGTATCTGTCAGATCAGAACGACGCCAGCATAATACACGTTGAATTAGATTGCGAAATATTGTTTGGGTTAGTCAACAGTGTATCTGTATGTATTAACCTCTAGATAGTATAGAAGCTACATGGAAAGTAATATTACAGTACACTAGTTTGCATTGTGTGTGCTTTCTCTACATTTAACACACGACAATATCCTCTTAAGCAAATGTGTATATTTATATTTACCTTCAGTGTCTCTGGAATCCATGTCAACATTTGCAGCACGATTATTTACTGTTTATAAGAGATATGTATAAATTGGAGGAATATGATTTAGTGTATATAAGTGATAAATGCTGACTGAAGCAAAACATGCAGATGGCACAGTATTGATGGCGGATAATGCAAAAGATCTACAACAACTGTTGGACATTGTAGCACCAGAAAGTGCAAAGAAAGGACTCTCCTTGAATATAAAGAAAACAGTAACAATGGTGATATCAGGTAACACCCAAATGTGAATTAGAGATAGAATGGAAAATTCTTCACCAAGTGGATAGTTTTAAATATCTAGGGACATTTATAACATCACATGGGCGATGCATACCAGGGATTAATGGCAGAATAGGGCAAGCAAAGGCTGCATTTCAGAAAATGAAGAATATCTTATGCAATAAGTCAATATCATTGAATGTAAGAAAGAGCGTGCTAAAGTGCTATATAGAACCTGTTTTGCTGTATGACTTTGAATCTTGGAGTGTAAATGAACAAATTAGGAGGAGATTGGAAGCAAGACCGAGAAGTAAATACCTGGGTGGTTCGGCCACATGGCATGGTCGAGACAGAAACACGGAGCTGATACACGACTCTGGTGATCGAGTGAGATGGCAGAACATGACCACCCAAGCTTATCGGCATGGCACATGATGGATGGATAAATGGAAGCAAGAGAGATGTGGTTCCTGAGACGAATGTTGCTAATTCCTTTGACTGCGAAAGTAACTAACAACGAAGGCCTCAAAGAGGCTAATGAAATTATAACATTATATAAAACAATAACAACTTTCTTGGTCATGTGATGAGAAGAGAGGCATTGGAGAACATCGTGATAACAGGAAAGATCGAGGGAAAGACAGGTAGAGGTAGACCAAGAGAAATGATGCTGGATGGATTGCGACAGTGGAGGAATATCAACGGTAGAGTTAATCCAGAAAACCAAAGATCGAGATCTGTGGAGAGTCATGAACGCATACGCCAGTCGGCATGGAACTTGATGATGATGATGATGATGATGATGATGATGATGATGATGATGATGATGATGATGATGATGATGATGATGATGATGAAGGAAACGTTCACTATTGACAAGAAATACATGATTTATTAATAGAAGGATATTCTTTTTAATTGAAGCACCATTTTATTATGCTCTCAAGAGATAATATAAACTGCAGCAATACAACTTACAGCTGATACGAAACTAATGTTAACTGAAGCTACACTATTTACAGTTGACAAGAAAACGGTTTTGCTGCATGGCAGTGGATCTTGGAATGTAAATGAACACATTAAAATTAGGAAGAACTTCAAGGCAACAGACAAGTGGTTCCTGAAGCGAATCTTGCGAATTCCTTGGACTGCTGGATAACTACCGACGATTACCTGAAGGAGGCTAATATATCTATAACATAATATACAACAATAAGAGAACGAACGAACAAACGAACAGACTTTATTTTCAAAGGGTAACAAATTGGGCACGCAGGCCCGTCTTACATTCGGCCCTTCCAATCACTCATCTTTCTTTCATCAACAGTGCATAGGAAAAAAACATTGTCACATGAATTTTGTAAACATAAACAATGCATATTACTATGTTGTGAGACACATCCACCACCCACCCACATATCCCCCATTCACTCCAACTCCCCCACCCAACCACACACACATACAATACATTCCCCACCCACCCACCACATCCCTACACCTACACATCTCCCCACCCACACACACCTCTCACCCACCACACATCCCATCCACCCACACCCCAAGCACACATACATTCAATAACCCACACATCCCCCACCTACACACATCTCCCCACCCACTCACATATCCTCCACCCGTCCCATTTCCCACCAACAATCACTCACCCAATATCCTCCTCCACCCACACACCTCCAACCACCCAGCCAAACACACATTCCTCAGCCACACACACATCTCCCCGTCAACTCACATATTCCGCACCTACCCACACACAAATTCCGCACTCACCCACATAATCTCCCATCTCCCCCAGCCCACTCACAGATCCCGAGCCCACACCTACAAACATCCCCCACCATCTCCTAACCTGCACACACTCACCCACCCACATATCCTCTACCCACCCACACATCCTCTACCCACCCATCCCCCAACCAAACATCCCTTAACCACACACCCTTACTCATATACAATCACCCACCCACACATCCTCTACCCAACCACACATCCTCCATCCACCCATTCCCTCAGCCACACATCCCTTAACCACACACCCCTACCCATATACACACACATCCCCACCCACGCACAATCTCCCCACCCATACAAACATCCCTCACACACATCCCCACCCACCAACACATTCCCCATTCACAAACACACACCTCCCATCCACGCACACACAACCCACACACACATCCCCAACCCATACATTCATCCCCTCACACATCCCTAGACACACGTACTTATCCCTCAACCACTAACACCCACACATCCCTTACCCACTCATCAACACATACATCTCCTATCTACCCACCCACACTCACACACCCCAACCACCCATCTAAGCACACATCCCCCACCCTCACACACATCCTTCACCCACCCGCAAACCCAACCACACCTTCACCCACCCACACAAACATCATTTATCCACATCCAGCTCCCCTCCCACACAACACCACACCCACACACATCCCAAAGACACATCCCTCACCCACACACACATCTATCCACACATCTCCTACCCATCCACACATCCCCCAACTACAAATCACCCTCACTACCCACACATACATCCTCCATCCAGCCACACACACCCCCACCCAGCCAGACATATCTCCCACTCACACACACATATCCAAATCCATCACCCACACCCATCATGCACCCCTTCCCCAACCCACACACATCCCCCACACACATTCACCCACACATCTCTCACCCACACACACTGCCCACCCATCCACCCAAACATCCCACACCCATACACATCCCTCACCCACATCCCCAAACCCTACAACCACCCCTACCTGCACACATCTCCCACACACCACATATCCCCACACCCACATCTCCCCACCCACAAATATACCCCCACCCATCCCATAACCCACCATCAATCATCCACCAACATATCCTCCTCCACCCACTCACCCACAACCACCTAGACAAACACACATC
This sequence comes from Cepaea nemoralis, assembly GCA_014155875.1. Classification (NCBI taxonomy): domain Eukaryota; kingdom Metazoa; phylum Mollusca; class Gastropoda; order Stylommatophora; family Helicidae; genus Cepaea; species Cepaea nemoralis. The sequence continues at coordinate 192,109 of JACEFZ010005356.1, forward strand.
CCCACCCACAAACACATCTCCCCGCCAACCCATACATTTCGCACGCACCCACACACAAATCCCCCACCCACATAATCCAACCCCACCCACCCACACATCCTGAGCCCACCCACACACATCACGAATCCACCCACACACACATCCCCCATCCCCCAACCTACTATTATCATCAAACTCCCACACTTCACACACACATACAGTGACGATTGTCGTGAGCATTGTCGCAAAATTGTAAAGAAAATGGAGAAAAATTGTACATATACATTTTGTAACTTAAAAATTAGTGATGCAATTCAACTCTCTCTCTCTCTCTCTCTCTCTCTCTCTCTCTCTCTCTCTCTCTCTCTCTCTCTCTCTCTCTCTCTCTCTCTCTCTCTCTCTCTCACTAACGCTCTCACTCACATTACAGTAATGTTATATTATACATGATAAAATCAAGTGTCATACATACAAAATGATAATGTGAAAGATGAAAATACACAAAAAATATGGAATGGCATGTTACAGGACATGCGAGCACTCAGTTCTCTCTCTCTCTCTCTCTCTCTTTCTCTCTCTCTCTCTCTCTCTCTCTCTCTCTCTCTCTCTCTCTATTACACAGGCACACACACATTCCCCCACACACACACAGATATCCCTCACATACACACCCATACATACATCCTCTCATCTAGACAAATACATGATGCCTCACATGATCACTGAAACTAATAAGAACAAACTCCCACTTTACACACAATTGAGACACTGACGATTGTCGTGAGAATTCTCGCAATTGCAAGAAGTGGAGAAAAAATTGTACATATACATTATGTAGCGTAAAAATTAGTGATGCAATTCAACTCTCTCTTTTTTCTCTCTCTCCCTCTCTCTCTCTCTCTTGCCCTCTCTCTCTCTCTCTCTGTTGCGCTCTCTCTTGCGCTCTCTTTCTTCTCTCTCTCTCTCTCTCTCTCTCTCTCTCTCTCTCTCTCTCTCTCTCTCACTAACTCTCTCACTCACATCACAGTAATGTTATATTATACATGATAAAATCAAGTGGCATACAAAATAATAAGATGAGAATTAAAAAAAAATGGAATGGCATGTTACAGGACAATCAGGTGGCATTAAACGATACCTCGTAATATGAAAGATGAGAATACATAAAAAATATGGAATAGCATGTTACATGACATGCGTGGGCTCAACTCTTTCTCTCTCTCTCTCTCTCTCTCTCTCTCTCTCTCTCTCTCTCTCTTTACATACACACACTCTCACACTCATTCACTCTCTCTCTCTCTCTCTCTCTCTCTCTCTCTCTCTCTCTCTCTCTCTCACTTACACTCACTAACTCTCTCAATTGCTTCACAGTAATTTACATGAATTCGTGTTATGCATGTTAAAATTAAGTGCATCGAAATGATAATATGAGAATACACAAAACATATGGATCAGCATGTTAGATGACATGCGTGCGCTCAACTCTCTCTCTCTCTCTCTCTCTCTCTCTCTCTCTCTCTCTCTCCTCTCACACACACATGTACATATACACACCCACACACATCATACCCACGCAATACACACACCTGCACACATCGATATACTTACTCACACGTACTCACATAACACCCGAATATACACTCCCTCGCATACACTGCATGCATGTACACTTACACATACAAAGATATACAATACATACACGAGCACACACACACACACTCATCCATACACACATACACCCATGCACATGCAGATAAACGCATATAAACACATGAACGCACACCTTAACACACGTACAGACATACACACAGAGGCACACACAGATACACACATGTACACACATATACACCCATACACACATCCAGACATGCACACACACACATACATCACACTTTCTCATGCACTCTCTCATTCACCCACGCTCTCTCTTTTACACACTCACTCGCTCTCACACTCACTCATTCGCGCACATACACGCATACCCACAAATTCTCTCTCACTCACTCACGCTCCCTTACTCACTCTTTTACTCGATGACTATCTAACTCACACTCACTCACTAACTTTCACACTCTATCACACAGACAGGCAGACAACACAACACACCCACTCTCTCAGATTCACTTATTCTCTAACTAAATCTCTCACACATTTGTCCACACACTCACTCACTTTTACACTCACTCAGGCACACGCGCATGCATACTCTCTCACTCATACTAATTCTTCCACTCACACTCTTTCTCACTCACTCTCTCACCCACTGTCTCGCTCACACACATACAGTGAAGAATGATAGTGGAAAAATGATACTAGTAGGTGACTTATGGAGGCATATAGTCGGTATGAAGTAAGTATTGAAAGAGTTTTCGGTTGAATGTGTAGGGACTCATTGGTGTTTTCAGTTCTGGTGGAAGGCTATTCCACAAGTGAGCACCAGAATATGCGAAACAAGTTTTGTATAAGTCCAATCTAGGGAGAGAGAGAGAGAGAGAGAGAGAGAGAGAGAGAGAGAGAGAGAGAGAGAGAGAGAGAGAGAGTTTTTTTTTTGGTCATTTGATGAGAAGAGAGACATTGGAGAACATCGTGAAGACTGGAGAGATCAGGAGGAAGAGAGGCAGAGGCTGACCATGACAAATGATGCTGGATGGATTAATACACTGGCATGGACGAATGTCAGCAAGGTTAATCCAGAACACTAAAGACCAAGATATATAACATGAGCGCCTAAGCCAGCGGGCAAGGCACTTGAAGATGATGATGATGATGATGATGATGATGATGAAATTATGCTACCTCAAGCATTACTATATTCTGTTAATAACATTAAATGTTAACTCAAGCAGAACAATGTATTGGTGATAAGGGATTATTGCTTACTTAAGCAACATGATATACCTGGTGATACGACTTGTTAGTAATTTCAAGTATTTAAGTTAGTTACATGTTATTTACATGACGTAGCAGTCAACGCCAGCATTTTTGACTGTTTTGACTGTTCGTGATTTCTGGGTAAGTTTATGTTCAGTAGTTTGCCATTGCTTTCTGAACGACCGACATCCATACCATTTCATTAAAAAAAAAAACGTAAGGCGGTCTGCTGCCAAATCGCTCACAGCTGTGTTTCGAACACGATATGCGGGATTACGAACTGCGCGCATAACCCCTTCGCCGCTGAGCTGGCAATTTCAAGTAACGGTCTACAATTTCAACAGAGACTGAAATGAACAGAAGCAATACAGTTCGCAGTTGACTCCAGAGTAATGGTCATTGAAGCAACACGATTGCCAGTCGATAATAGATTAATGGCCAATGCAGCAAGACAATTGGCAGTTGACAAGAAAGTAATGTTAACTGAATCATCACAGATTACAGTTGATAAGATATTTAATGTTAATTGAAGTGACATGATTAATAGCTGATAACACGCCAAAAGCGCCACATAAAGTACGAACTCCTTAGCTCCAGCGGGGTCTCCTGAACAATGCATTCCTGAACCGAAAAGGCAAACCAGTCAATGTGATGTGATGTGTATGACGCGCCCCGTCTTTATTCCATACAATAGTTGCTGGTACTCATATACGCTGGATCAACTTTGTAATCCAGGTCAATATTGGAAAAAAATAATTGCATTTATATGGATTCAAATCCGTGTTTGCGTGTAGCCTGGCTTAATTAACTTTAAATTGTCAGGAAAGCACATAAATAGCAGGCAAGCTTGTCTGTCAACCCGGTGATCAAAAAGACAATTATTGTTTTTTTTTAAATTCACCTTGTCTTCCAGCTCAACTCAGCCTAAATGTGCACCATAAAATGTCCTGTCAAGTACATGCAGTTGGTGTAACACTGACCACTTCACCCAGATTGATCTACAACAATATTGGGCTAGCACTATTTACCAACAATGTCTCATGGTGTTTTAAAGGATTGATTCTTTTTACTTTTATGCATATGCATATGCCATCCCAAAAAACAAAAACAAAAAACAACATATTTATCCAATCAAAATTAAAAATAAAAAAGTCACATTGAAAAAAGAAAGAGATACACTGTACCTGACTGTTCATTTTCATAAATCGTATGCCTGAAATAGGAAACATATATTTTTAAAAAAAACATCATTGTGATTTTATTCTCTCTCTCTCTCTCTCTCCTCCGTTCTCTCTCTCTCTCTCTCTCTCTCTCGCTCTCTCTCTCTCTCTCTCCTCTCTCTCTATATGTATATATCTATATCTATATATATATATGATATATATATAATCTATATATATATCTAATGTATATACATATATATATATATTATATATATATATATATATATATATATATATATAATTATGCATCATCATCCAAGTGCCATGTCGGCTGGCGTAGGGCATTCAGGACTTTCCACGGATCTCGGTCTTTGTTTTTTTTAAAAATGCTATTTCTCCATACCACCGTCTCAATCCTCCAACATCATTTCTCTTTGTATGCCTTTTTCTTTCTCTTCCCTGCGACGATCCTTGCCCAGTTGTCACGTATGTTCTTCAATGCCTCTCTTCTCATTACATGATCAAAGAAAGATGTTTGTCTTCATCTTAATGTTGTATTAGTTAGTTAGTTAGTTAACTAACTAACTAACTAACTAACTAACTGACTTATTGCATAGGATGCTCTTCATTTTCCGAAATGCAGGCTTTTCTTGCCCTATTCTGCTCTTAATATCTTTTGCGCATATTACATCTGATGTTAAAAATACCCCTAGGTATTTAAAACTATCCACTTGGGTAAGAATTGTCCCTTCTATTTCTATTTCACATTTTGGTGTCACCTTTTTCTTTCGTATCACCATTGTTACTGTTTTCTTGGTATTCAAGAACAGTCCTTTCTTTGCACTCACTTTTAGTACAATATCCAATAATTGTAGCAGATCTTTTGCATTATCCGCAACTAATACTGTGTCATATGCATAGCACATATTGCTTATATTATACACTCGATTAGTATTCCTAGCTTTTCTGTAGAGATCCGATGACAAGACATATCCATGTCGTACCACTAGCTTTATTTGTTTATAATTGCACTCTTTATTTCCCATTTTAATTGCTGCTACCGGGTTCCAGTAAATATTCTTTAATATTCTGAGGTCCTTTCGATCCTAATATCTTCCAACATTTTCATCAGTTCACCATGTTCTACTTTATCAAATATTTTTAATATACTCTATGAAGCACAAATGTATGTCTTTCTGTTTCTCTATTGATCTTTCTATTAGTGTACCCTTTCCTTCCACAAATCCATACTGTTCTTCACCAATTTACATTTTCATTGTCATTCTTGGTTTTCTCATTATAATTCTGAGCAGTAGTATAACAGTGGTTCTCAGCCGGTGCGGAATTCCCCCCACCGCCAGGGGTGAATCGTTAGGGTTTCCAGGGATGGGGGGGGGGGGGGGGGGGGGGGGGTGGAATTAAGATTATTTCAAGATCGCATTAATACAAGAACCAGTTACTTGATATTGTTTTTCCCTCTATATTTTACGGTTCTGTACTTCTCATCCTAATGAAGTTCGTTTTATAACGTTAATAAACCCGCAAATCACGTTTTATGCAGATGCCTAGACTTGTTCTAGTATATGTTATTAAATTTAGCTTCCATTTTTATGTATACTGTATAAGGGTGGGAGGATGTACAGGGAGGACATTCGAAAGGGGGGGGGGGTGGGAATGACGTTCTGAACATACGATTACGGGGGGCATGGGCCGAAAAAGGTTGAGAACCACTGGTTTATAAGTTTAAATGTATGAAAATTTTCGTATTCAATTGATTCTGGTCTTTTTTTTAAAATTTTTGGTATAGCTATAAATACCGATTTCAGCATATCACTCGGTAGATATCCCCTGCTGTAAATATCGTTTAACATTTGGGTAATATATCTACTCCAAATTACCCCAGTACTTCTAATTATTCTATTGTTATTTCATCTGACCCAGCTGTTTTCCTCTCTTCATATGTTTGACAGCGTCAGCGGCTTCTTCTTTTAGAATAGGTGGGCCTTCTAAGTTATTTTCTTCTGTTAATGCTTCCCTTTCTCCATCATATAATTCTCTAATATACCAATTCCATCCCTTTATTATAGCATCTTCTTCCAATATTATCTTTCCTGTTTTTGATTGCAATCACCCTGTATTCATATTTATTTTTCGCCATATTAGCTCATTGATTTGTCTGTGTATATTTTTAAATCTTTAATATAGTTTAATTAAATTTTCTTCCGCTGCTCATTTAACCAACTTTCATTTGCCTTCACATATTTATCTCTTATTTCTTTATTTATCATAGCATATTCTGTCATGTTTACTCTGCTTTCATTTGGCCATCAGCTTTAAGGTTTCTTCAGTCATCCATTTTTTTCTTAGCTTTTTCGCTTCTCTTCGGAACTATTTCTTTGTTCGTTAAATAAATAGAGTTCCTTTATACTCTGTATTTTAGCTATTACATCGTACTTATCTTAACACTTTTATTATCAAGCATGTAATCAATTTGGTTGAGCGTTGTCTTATCAGAGCTTATCCATGTGTAAAGACGTGTGTTGTGGTAATTGAACCAGATGTTTCCAATTATCATAGCATTGATATTTGTTCATTCTACTAGTTTCTCTCCTTTTTACTGTTTTATACCTAACCGATAATTCCCCACTACATCTTCCGTTATTGCCGTTCCTACTTTTGCATTAAAATCTCCTAATATTGTCTTTATATCTTGTCATTTAATTTGAAACATCGCCATTTCTACTTAAACGTGCAAGGTTTGTATTTATTCATCACTTCTGCTTGTTGTTGGTGTGCGTATACTTGTAGAATGGTATATCTATTGCGTTGCCTTTCATTTTGACCATAATAACTTTATCTGAAATACACCAGTAACCATTGATTGACGTGGCTTTAAAAAAAAAAAATCAAATATTAGTCCTTCTACTCTTTCGTTTGCATCGCCTCCAGAATAAATTATTGTGTACTTGTCAGTTATACGTTTGCTCGATCCTTTCCATCTCATCTCACTTATGCCTAGAATATTCAATTTTATGCTTTCCATTTCAGGTATAACATTGTTTAACGCTCCAAGCACATTTAACGTTCTAACATGCCATGTAGTACCTATTTTAAATATATTTATTTTAGTTACGATTTTGCCATCAGTAGCTGGATGACGGTCTTGTGTCACCGTAGGTTCTTGACTGCCCCTACTGGACGAGGATGTCCTAAGACAGAGATTAACGTCGTTCAGTATACATCATTATTTCTATCTATGTATTTCACTCTATCTGTCTGCCTGTTTGTCTCCATGTCTCTATTGTTGCCTCCAAAATCGGGGATTGTTGTGGCAGATCTAACATGAAACAACTGGGATCTTTTACCAAATTAATGCATCTAATCTCTGACAGAATGCACGTTGAAATTAATTTATATAACCACCTAACGCATTTACTCCTTGGAAATCATTTCCTTTTTAACAAAATCAAATTAATTCAAATCAGATCTCGAAAAAGTCTAAACTGCTTTATTATGTTAAAAAGTGCTTAATTTTGAAATGCTCAATTTTAAATTATAAAGTAATGATACATTAATTTCCACAATATTTATGAAATTCAAGAGGCCACGGTAGCATAGTGCTTAATGTGCTTGCTTTCCTTGACAATGATCCTGGTTCAATTCCCAACAGTGGTGTGATTGTCCATTCCGACCGTTAGGCTTTCTGCCACAAGCATCCTAGGGTTGCTTTTAGATCACTCTCAGCATTTTCTGGGAAGGAAATTAAGCAAGGAAGAATAATGGCCACCAATCTCATTATACTATGACCCCTAATCTTTCATCCCAATTATATTATGTGCCATGACCTTGTTTACAAAATAAAATTAATTGAAATAGACACGATTGACAGAGACAAATAAAAACTCCACATATGAAACCTTACATTGAATTGATGGCATTTTGATCTTGTTTCCGTCTGCAAGGAGCTCCTGAAATCAAACGTCATTAATTTGTGTTACAGCATAAATGAACTTTAGAACAGACAAAATATACAACTCAGTTTGTATGTGTAGGTCTAAGTAGGATAGGATAAAAAACACACTGTGTTGAGTCAACTAATTTGATTAGGACATAATATCAGTTTTAACTACATTACCATAAAGTAGGGTCCTCTAGCAACTCAATTAAATGTTCATGCTAATAAAGATGACATATGTTTATTAATCAAGTTCAACCGATTATGTTAACATATATGATATGAATTTGATCACTAAGTTCAACTGATAATTCTAACAATTGCCATATGGATCTCTGTGTGTTTGAGTGTGTGTGTGTGTGTGTGTTTGAGTGTGTGTGTGTATGTGTGTGTGTGTGGTGTAGTGCTGGCTAGGTATTGTATGTTTACTAATAGGAATAATTAACCCACGTATCATGTCAGATAATGCATTAATATGCCTGAGACTAACTTTCAGATGTTGAGTTTGATGTACCACAGGCAGCTGTTACAATGTACACATGAACAAATGTTATTTTGGCAATGCTTAAGAATAGTGTTTATTGGCAACAGTTAGTGAATACAAATATATTAAATTGTTATATAATGAGTAAAAATGTTTAGAAAGTAATTAGATTTTTAAAAATGGTTGACCATTATTTAAAGTTTCATGAGGAATACAGAGCCATTACTGCATGTGGGATAATTTTTATAAATTTAATGTTTTGCATTAAAGGTGATAGAGTATGCGGTTATTGATTTCGACTATTGACTAAATAGATAACCAATAATCTATGAATGCATTTCAATCTGCCAATCTCTCTCTTACCTGTTCATTTTAAGCAACATGTAAAACAAGACTTTAAATGACACTTAAAAGAACACATTTCTAATTGCGCATATACAAATAGTTTGACAGTTCAAAATTGAATAGAATAGAATGAATTGGCTGCTGCATGGAGATAATTTCATAATTATAAAACCTACTCACAAAGAATATTTATAGCATATGTGATTCATATATACACATTTGGATCATCACTGGCACTACCGAAATCATGCAGAGTAATGATGTTATCTTTAACTGATTAATGAGAGGAGGAACATTTATGGAAATATTTGTGCAAAGAATATTATCCTTTACCAAAAACACCACATGGCAAGCAAAAGTCACAATAACAATAACAACACAATCGCACCAAAATTGACATCGAGAATAATTCATCGAACAATCCTAATGGCTTTTAAGGATTAACATTAAATAATGTGAAACAGGAGACTTGCTTGACATACCTTTCCTTTTAACAAGACAGACAATTACACAGATTATAGTAATGATTAGTACAGCAGCAACAATGCCTCCAGCAATAGCTCCAACATCCAGCACAGAGGAGCTACCTGTCTCGGAGCCAGGTGTTACCGCATCTAGGTAATAATGATACATATACAGACTCAACGTTTTAACATTTAAGTAACATCTCAGTACTCGGAATAAGAGTTGCCAATCGTCGTGTAGCACTATCGTCTGTTTGCCTTCTGACTATGGGGAACGATGATAAAACACAATGGCAAACGTTAATAAAAGCATCAATGTCACAATCCATTAGGTATGCACGGCTTCCCTTAGTGTATACACAATTAATAAACTTAATTGTTCCAAAGAGCACTATCATCATATACACACTCACTCAGACAGACTTACACACACATACACAGTCACTCACTCACAAATACACGCACACATATATAATCTGTTAAAGATGTATGAGACCTTTGCAAACCTTTAAAAAAAAGTATCCACTATGGAAATAAAATAGTATTGCTACTTTGGATTTGATTGTCCATTATAAATTGATGTATGCATCACTGGCAATCTAGCATTGTAAATAAGATCGCATGTCACTGAGTATTACATTTATTATTTGTGTCCATGTATCAGCTTCTTTATGTTTTATTGCTGATGTTTGCTGTAGGTTAACTTGCAATTTGTTTAGTCTCTAACCCTGTTGGACAATTCACTGCTGTGAAAAATTCTTAGACGCAGATCAAATTTAGCTTACTTGATAGCAGCAAGTATGTAAAATGGATTAGTGTTAAAATGTTAAGACTTGATGTCTGACATATTGAGAGAGAGAGAGAGAGAGAGAGAGAGAGAGAGAGAGAGAGAGGAGAGAAGAGAGAGGAGAGAGAGAGAGAGAGGAGAGCGAGAGGAGAGAGAAGAGAGGAGAGAGAGAGGAGGAGAGAGAGAGAGAGAGAACGAACGAACGAACGAACGAACGAAAATCTTTAGTTTAAAAGGGTTAAGAATTGGGCACGCAGGCCCGTCTGACATTCTGCCCTTCTTCTCTATTTCCTCTCATACATTCTTTCATTCAACCTCTCTTATGAAGCAATTCTATGACAACAAAAGAACAATAAGCATTAAAACGCATGCAAAATAATCAATAATACATGACTCGTTGAGGCAATGTTTAACATGGGCATCATAAATACCCAAGTTTCTGGCTAGTTGTCGTTCGAGATAATTTTACATTATTATTGTCTTTGTTGCTGCTTTTTTTTTTTTTTAAGGGGGCGTGTAGTCTGTTTTGAGGTAGTGTTCAAACAGGTTGCGACTGTATGTATAATGATTGGTGGTGTCTTTGATTTCTTGTGGAAGATTATTCCACAACTGAGTGGCAGAGTATGCTAAGCTTGTTTTATATAAGTCTATCCTAGGTTTAGGGACATGAAGTATATTTAGTCGTTCAGCTATGTCTTGCGTTATATTTAAACAATGGCCAAAGGTAGCTTGGGGCATTTTGAAATAGGATTTTGTGAGTTAGTTTAGCCTTATTAAAAAGTAGGCGTTTGTGGAGTGGCAGTAACTGAAGACGTTCATGTAGGTTAGAATTGTCTGTAAACTTATCACCATTGATTAGACGCACTGCCCTTTTCTGGAGTGAATAAAGGCGTTTTGTTATTGATTTGGAGCATCCATCCCAGATTGTGGAGCAATAATCAATATGTGTTTGTATGTGGGAAGTATAGAATATCTTTCTTGTGTTTTCGTCGAGGAAGTTTTTAATTTTGGCAAGTTGGTATACTTTTTTGGCTATTTGTTTAACTAGAGCATGAACATGGGAATTAAAGGATAGATTTTGATCTATGATAAGACCCAGTGCCTTGTGCTCGGTTACACTTTCTATAGGCTTGCTACCAATGTGCAGCTGAAGAGTTCTCTGCGAGTTTAGAGTGTGAAGTCTTTGCCTGGTTCCTATTAACATAGATTTTGTTTTAGAAATGTTAATTTGCATGCGGTTTGCATGACTCCAGTTAACTACACTATTTATTTCCTGTTGCAAGGATAATTCTAGCACATTACGATCAATAGCGTTTGTATATACTGTGCAGTCGTCTGCAAATAGATCGCAGGACGATGACAGATATAAGGGAAGATCATTTATATAAATGGCAAATAACAAAGGGCCAAGTATAGACCCCTGAGGTACTCCAATATTAATGGTAATAGCTTGGGATAGAGATTTATTGTGTGATACTACTTGTTTTCTGTCTAATAAAATGAGTTTATTAATGTCACTATATTAAAGCTTACTTTAATTGTTTCTAGTTTTTTTAATTAGGATAGTATGATCTATCATATCGAATGCTTTTCTAAAGTCTATAAACATCGTTCCACATAGAGTATTGTTGTTAATATTTTGATGCCAGTTTTCTATCATGTTTGTTAGGGCCGTATGGCAGGAATATTTTGGCCGAAATCCTGACTGACTGTCAGCTATTAGTTTGTGGCGAACTAAGTGCTCTAGTGTTGTTTTGTGGATGTGCTTTTCTAGCGGTTTGGATAAAGAGGATAATATGGAAATTGGCCTATAATTACTCATGATACAATCGTCTAATGAACCAGCTTTTAAATGAGGATACACTTTAGCGATTTTAAAGGCTGATGGGAAGTGACCTTTGGTGAGACATTGATTGTATATAAAAGTTAGTGACTCGCAGATCGCCGGTGCAGCATAGCGAAGGATCCGATTACTGATTCCATCTAGTCCTGATGAGTTATTGTTTTTTAGGCTACTGAGATGAGTAAATACTTCAGTGGTCGTCATTAGCGGTATGTTTGTGGGAATGTCTCCATAGCATTTGCTCTCACAGAATGATGATAATAAAGATATGTCATGAGGCACATCTGGTATTGCAGCCTTCAGTTGGTTTATGTCAGACTGAAAGAAACTACTGAATTGATCACATGTAACCTGATTTGATGGTAACGATTGTGATGATTTGTGTTTGTTTGTCAAGGTATTAATTGCTTTCCATATATCTTTAGTGTTGGTTTTATCTATTATTAAGTTCTTAAAATAGTTTTTCTTTTCCTTTCGAATAACATATTGAACTTTGTTTCTCAGACTACGGTACATAGTTAGATCTCTATTTTTATGTGCCCTGTCCCGGTCTCTCATAAGTTCAACTACCTCCTGTGTGATCCACGGGGGCTTAGTGTGATGTTTAACACGAACTTCCTTAAATGGAACATGCTTATCAAATACGCTTAGAAAGGTCTTCAGCCAGTGGTCCAGAGCATCATCTGGGTCAGGAAGCTGGTAAACATAGTCCAGAGATGAGTTGAGCAAGTCTTGTAAGAAGGCATCTTGATTGAAGTTTTTGTAATTTCTATATTTTATACTTATATGTTTGTGTTTGGGAGTTTTGGTACCTCTTTTCGACCACGTGCAACATACTGGGTAGTGATCGCTCATTGCATTAATAGGTACAGTACATTCTTTGATGTTGTCAGCACACGTAGTATAGATATGATCTATAAGTGTTGCAGATTAATTTGTTATTCTAGAGGCTTGTTTGACTAACTGTTGGAAGTTATATGACTCTATTATGTTTTCCCATGTTTTGTTTGATTTGTTAGTGTCTATGTTGAAGTCGCCTAGCAGTATTATTTCTCTAGCATTACTAAAGACTACATCCATCATAGTGGTGAATTTTTCATACCAGATATTTCCTGCACTGGGGTTTCGATAAAGATAGCCAACTACTAGGGGTATGCGATTTTGAAGCTTAACCTCAAGCCATACACACTCAATCTCACAGGTTTCAAAATCTAGCCTACGGTGGGCGTTAAGCGAGTTAGAAATATAAACTGCAATACCCGTCTCTTGTTTCTGATAGGGATCTCTTCTAATGGTTTTAAAACCTCTGATAGCGATGTCATCATCTGAGATGTTGCTATTTAATCGGCTTTCGCTAACGCCGAACCTGTGAAAATTTTGATTAACTATAAGTGATAGTTCAGGCAGCTTCCCTAATAGATGGCAGATATTTAAATGCCCGATTCTGAGCCCATATTACTGAGCCAGTGTTCGTACTTATTAGACATTTTAACAATGGGTAATCATGAATATTTTTAAACACAAAATGAATTTTACGTCCTTTATAACAAAATATACACTCTAAAGTACAGAGAAACAGTAATATCTCTATCAATATAAACACACACACATACACACACAAAATAGTATAAAGATAAGTAAGGATGATCAGTGAAGATCCCCTCACTCAGAGTATAAACACGATAAAAAGTATTATAAAAGATATCTAACTAATTGTCAATCTCTGTGACTCCAATACGAGTCAATGTTTACAGCCACGTACAATCTATATAAAACAATAACCAATTATGCGCATAAACTTTCTAGGAGAGGCTCTTTCTTTTACCGAGATCCGGTGTTGCTTTGTACTGAATTGCTAGTAAATACCAGGCTGTGTTTGTCCTTGGTACAGCGACATCATAAATGCCCGACGAAGTGAAGCTGGGCTAAAACGTGTGAGGTATAACAACTCTGGGTTACAATGGAGTGGATACTGTTGATTTCTCACGGGTGTGTAACGACTTCCAACTACAGGTTCTAATTCGTGGCTAACAGGAGGCTGTGGTGGCACGTTGTTGTTACTACTGGATTGATCCTTGCTGTGGAGAAGAGGGAACGTATCTTCATAATTATCACTCTCCTGTGTGAAAGAGGGCGGATTGTACGGATTTGGTGTGGTGGAAATGTTCCGTCTCGCTTGGATATCAGGTGCCGCGGTTATGAGTGGTCTGCTTTCTTCTGGCCAATTGGTACTTGATGTGGCGGCAGTATGTCGTTTGGCTTGAGTTTGAGGTGGTGTAGCTAAAAGTGTCCTACGCGATCCAGTATTGGATGTAGGTTGTGTACGTTCTTGGTATTTAATATTTTGGCGAGCAAGCTGGTGCCCAATGTAGACAAATGCACTTGATCCTTATAAAGTCGCTTTTTAGGTGCTCCAGACTGTGAAGTAAACACCGGTGTGTTGTTGATGAACTGTATGTTGTTGTGAGAACAAAACTTCTGCAATATGTTGTTATTTATGTCAGCTAGACGACGCTGGAATCCATAACTCGGTGATATGATGGAGGAGAAGAAAATGGACGAGTTAGGAAAAGTGTGACGTAAGACGTTCAAGAGCGTCAGCAGTTGAGATGTTGTGATTTGCTGGTTGTTCATGGTGTCATTGATACCAATATGAACGCTTGCCTTTTTTACGTTAAGATTTACAGCCAACCTCCTAATCTTGTCTGTTAGCCGGTCAACACCAGCCCCAGGCAATGGAATTATGGAAACAATGTCTTTGTCTGAAGTGGCCATCCGGTCGCTGTATAGACCTTTCATTAGAGAGTCGCCTATTATAATGTGTGTACAGTCGGGTCGTGATGTCTGCACATGTTGGTTATCAATACGCTTTGTCCGTTGTTTCTCCCATTTAGCAGCAGTCTGTACGTCTCCATGTGACTCTCCCTGTGTTTCCTGGAGGCGTGTGTTGTCTGTTGGCAGTGCACTATAGCACTGTACGTTTCCTGACGAATTTTATTGAAGCACTTCGAATCTGTTGCTTATTTTTACACCAATGGGATAGACTGCTTGTAGCGTTTTATCTACCTCTGCACGTTGAGGTTTTATCGCGTCTTGTTGTGTTATTTGTTTTTGGTCAAACTGGGCTTCAAGATTCTCCGAAGTTGATACAGCTGCTTGGGAATTACACGCCTGTTCAGTTGGGTTGGTGGTGGACTCGTGCTGTAAAGTTTCTATTGTTTTTCTTAGCAACAGATTTTCCTCTCTCAGGAGCGTGATTTCTGCTTTGAGAGCAGTGTAGTCACTGCTGGTCTTACTATTAGCTTCAATGTTCGCTGTAACAGTAGCAGTGAGTGCCTTGAAGGATTGTTCTATTACCTAAATGCGCCTATGACAATCGCACGATTGTCCATTGATATTTGGCGTGTTATCTAAGGCTGGTATTTCTTCTGCTACACTTACGTTGGTTTCAACGTTGGTTTGGAGGTGCTCCATTGGATATTCAATGACCAAGAGTACTGATGGGGTAGCTGACCTCGTATTGATGGTATTGTCCTGTTCATTCATTGTATGTGTTAGTTGAGAAACATTGTCTGCTGTGATGTCCACAGCTGTAGTTGTGGGCTGTGTAGATTCTGAGTCCTCACTCGAGACGAGCATGTTGATGATATCTTGTGTCTTTGATATGTCTCTACTCGTGAATGTAAGTATTGAGTTCTCCAGCTCAACAAAGTCTAATTTTAGCCAAGAGTTAATGTTTTCAACGCTCCCCTGAGTTAGTAACTTGTTCTTCGAATGATCCATGTGTATTGTAAGGACTGGCGTCTTAATCAGATCTTCCACGTAGGCCCCGCTTCTATCTTGTCTGTGTTGGATTCGTTCAGGCTTGTAATAAGCGAGAGAGAGAGAGAGAGAGAGAGAGAGAGAGAGAGAGAGAGAGAGAGAGGGAGAGAGAGAGGGGAGAGAGAGAGAATGAGA
Source organism: Cepaea nemoralis (assembly GCA_014155875.1). NCBI lineage: Eukaryota > Metazoa > Mollusca > Gastropoda > Stylommatophora > Helicidae > Cepaea > Cepaea nemoralis. Next base: position 207,957 of record JACEFZ010005356.1, read on the forward strand.
AAGAGTAAGACTGAAGACATATGGAAGAGAGAACCGACTGGTCAAACATGAAGAGTTTTTCAAGCAGGGATAGGGAGAATAAAAAAATGCATACCAGCAGGAGTGAGGGGGGGGAGTAGAGAGAGAGAGAGAGAGAGAGCGAGAGAGAGAGAGAGAGAGAGGAGAGAGAGAGAAAGAGAGAGAGATGAGGAGAGAGAGAGAGAGAGAGAGAGAGAGAGAGAGTAAGATATACTGATATGGAAATAGAAAGACAAAATAAACAACATGACACAGATAGTTAGAAATGCACAGTCAGTCTGTCACTTACAGTGCCTCTACATTTTACGCATACATTTCAGAGATTCATTCCATCTAGAATGCACTGATTGTTGTCCCGCATTTCCATTTGAATTCAACTGATGAAAAACATGAGCAAATAGAAACTTAAATAGACAAGTTCCAGTGAATGACTCACTCTTTTGGACTGATAAATAGAGATGGATTCACAAGAAGCTGCATAGTTTATATAAAACAGTATGTGATGTTTATCTGCAGTTACTTCAATGTCAAGAGAATGCGTTTGAAATTTGCAGCCCACTATTTTCAAATGATATGAGCTCACATTGACTAATTACTGGCAAAGTTTACATATGGCAAACTGGCTAAACGTAGATTAAATTTCTCAACTTTAAACATTTCTGCAGAGCTAGCCACAGAATTGTCATTGCCACGGAATTGTCATTGCCACAATATTGGATGCAGAAAATTGGCGCAGAGGCTCGTACAATACGTGACAATTTCAGGATACTTGCTGCACACAAACCACAGAACAACTTTATCGTCTTTAGTCCACACATGAAATTTTATTGTTACACAGCTCTCACGCGTGGCCTTCATGCGCCGCCGGCTGCTCGCCGTTCTCGCGTTCCACTCATGACCAGCACACGCACTGTTGATAAATATTATTCATTGTAAATCTAATCGTTCTAAAGGATCTGGGTTGTGTATGCTAAATATCCTACAATATATCTTAGATAATCCTCTACTTACAAACGAGGTCTGCGACCAACCTCTTTCTGTCTATGGATGTGTTTGGCCGGCATTCTGGCCATCTTTGTTGTCCACAAACCTTGAATGACAATCTACTGTTTGACGGTGTTCTCGCCTTCATAAATAGACATCAGCTTCGGCATTATTCTTCATACCAGATCGATTCCATAGCAGGAATATTCTCTGTCTTCAACAAAGGCATCATTTGCTCAAGGTTCCCTTCTAAGCGTTGTTAGTTTGATGTTTCTATGCCCACGTCTCGCCCTCTAATGCTCAAAACATGTCGGCAGTCCTTCTCAGCCAGTGCGCAGTCATGTGACCGCGCTAGCTCCACCCACTGGCTGGGCACTGCGTCGTCTGTGTTTTCTAGTTTTTTTCTGTTCATTTGTATGAGTGGTTCTTATCTCGTTTCTTAGTTTGACGCATATACTAGGTCAATTCTATCCATCTCATGGCGGTAATGTAATGGGGTGGGATGGAGTTATTATAACACCTACATCTGGCTACAAGAAATTATTCTTGCTGAGTGAATGGACGAGCACATGTTAAAGGATATGCAAACCATATTGGCAGAAAACAAGGACTAAAAAGCTGGGTGAAATCATAGTTCTGGCATAAAATACATACAGCACAATGTGACTCTAAAGTCGAAATTACACAACCATTCTGTCAAAACTCGCTTATCTAGCCACTAGAGCTCTATAAGTAAAACTGTAGAAAGCAGATAATTAATTTAAAGGTTCACCCAATGCTAATGTCCACGTTTCTCTGTTAAATGGACTAAAGTCACATCTAGAAATTAGAACTACATGGCCCTAATTACATGTGCGTAAATGACATATTAAAACATATAAGAAAAAGTGGAAATTTTGGAGGGCCTGTTAACAAATTCCGCAAGTTTTACTTCCCTTTGCAGTTGAAAATAAAATAATAATAGTCAGCCAAATAGGCTGCTGAACAGCGTACAAGTAAAAATTAGAAACCAAGAACCATTCATGAAAGAATCTTACAGCTTGTATGACTCTGATTTATACACACAATCTGACCCTCGCCGGTGCTACAGACTTCATGCATTGTGTTGAGATCTTCCTCTGTGATTTTTGGAAGAGTCTGTAGCACTTATATAGGTATTGCTATGTCATAAATGTGAATTTTAACCACAATCAAACCAACTACAACCATATAATAACATGTCCTTACCTCCCTCCACTATCTCAAATGAGTACGTCAGTGCTCCCTCGGTATTGTTAATGTTCAGACTATAATTTTGGTAATAACTGGCGTTTTTAATATCGATCATCAATGACACAGTGCCAAAGGGAGGTACCCGTTTTACGTAATTCAGTTTGTAGGAGTTAGACGAGAGGATGTATTTATCACTATTCAAGGTCACAGATGGTGCTGGGAATCCAAAGACGGGGACATTAATCAGCACAGTACTGTTTACTTGTTGTTTATAACTCTGACTCAGACTGTCAGGGTCTCTGAACTGTTGAGCACCTGTAGAAGAATAACGAGTTGTTGTCATAGAATGCACACTAGAGGCTACAGGCTTATTAATAACACACACACAAATGGTTAACTGTTACCTCAATAATGGTAAGCTGCCACCGATCTATAACTTCTGATGTCATAAAATTGGTTTTAAACAAATATATATATATCTATAGAAAGAAATCAGGAGCCTTGGAATGTGATCAACATCGAACAATTAGTATAATGAGTCACATCACGAAGATTTTGCTAAGAATTATCATGCAAAGAGTTAGGAGGAAAATACAACCTGAAATAGGAGAAGAACAATGTGGGTTTGTGGAAGGCAAGGGTACAGTAAATGCTGTGTATATACTGAGAAACATAATCGAACGTTCTATAGAAGTAAACAAAGATCTACACCTTTGCTTTATTGACTACACAAAGGCTTTTGATAAAGTGAGACATGTTAACATGATAAGGATGCTTGAAGATCTACAAATTGATGGAAAAGATCTTAGACTTGTAAAAAACATATATTGGAAACAACAAGCTGCCATAAGAGTTGATAATGAAGTAAGCCAATATCAGCCTATTAAAAGGGGTGTGAGACAGGGATGTGTAATGTCTCCAGATCTGTTTTCCCTGTACAGTGAAAGTATTTTCAGAAATATTGAAGATATGGAAGGAATCAACATTGGGGGACGATGCATCAATAACATTAGATATGCAGATGATACAGTCTTGATTGCAGACAATGAACAGGACCTGCAAAATTTAGTAGATGCGATTGTTACACACAGTGAACAACTAGGGTTAGAATTAAATTGTAAAAAGACACAGATTATGGTCGTCACTAGGAAGGACGAAATACCACAATGTAATATACAAGTAAATGGGAATATTCTTCAACAAGTGAGCAGGTACAATTATCTCGGAACAGTAATAACATCTGATGGGAGATGCCTTGAAGAGATTAGAACAAGAATCGCCATGGCAAAAGTAGCCTTTAGCAAGATGAAAAACATATTGACCAATAAAAAGATGTCAATTGAAACGAGAAAAAGAGTGTTGAGATGCTACATTGAACCTGTACTTTTGTATGGATGTGAAGCGTGGACAATGAGCAGTCAGGCTGAGAAACATCTGATGGCTGTAGAGATGTGGTTTCTGAGGAAAATGCAAAGAATACCATGGACAGCCAGAAAGACCAATGAACAAGTCCTTCAAGAAACAAATGAAGATCGTAAATTGATTAGAGAAATTAGACGTAGAGAGTCAAAATTTTTTGGGCATGTTATGAGAAGAAATGGATTGGAGAATTTGGTGACAACTGGTAAGATCGAGGGGAACAGACCAAGGGGAAGACCTAGAAGCAAGTACATGGATGGCTTGGCCTTGTGGCATGGTCGAGACAGAAACACGGAGCTGATCCACGACTCTGGTGATCGAGTGAGATGGCAGAACATGACCGCCCACGCTTACCGGCATGGCACATGATGGATGGATGGATATATATATATACACTACATTGGCACATTGCCGTCTTGACAAACGATAATTTGTGCTTTAAAAAGGCATAATAACTTTTACCTATGGCGGTAGTGAATGTGACTGATAAGGCCAATTTGCGCTGTAAAGGTCCGTTCACAGTGGGTGCATGTGAACACGTGGTCATTTCCACCATCATGCACCATCTTACGTCTCACACGCTCGGTGTGTGACTTATCTGCAATAATTTTCTCCTTTGTCTTTATTCCATTTCTGAATATTTCAGAATATATATATATATATATTTCTACACCTCCCTTAACATTGCAATCCCATTTAGTATATATAATTGCATACTGCATTATTCAGTGAGATTCATATCACAGTCATGGACAAATCAACTACCTCAGGTTCACAGTAATGCACATTTACATGTATAAATATATGCTATAATGTGAGGTAAGAATGTTCTGGCTTCTCATACCAGTGATTCAAACCTAAAATCTCAATGTATGATGTCTTTGCCCTTTATGTTTATTATTATTTTTGCTTGAATACTTAGGTAAGGAATACAATCACAGCATTAATTGCATCTTAACTCCATTTGTTGGGGAACACGTGACGTTCTATGAGAGATATATTTACAGGTTAGATCGACACACAGAGAAGTAACGGAAAGAAGCAGAGATTATAAGAATGAAGTAGAGATTAGAGGACAAAATAGACATTGTACAAATCAAATGATATAGTGGTCACACAGGGATTAGAACCTGCCAATTCCAAAATGACTATAGACCATTAGTGGGGGAATACATTTACTTTAATTCAATGCCAACCAGACACCTCTAATCTCTACTTCTTTACTCTACTTCTGTGAATGCTAATCAATGACAGCAACTGGTTTACTCATTATATTATACTTTGACCTAATAAAGCAAATTGATTATGATCTCCAGCTTCCAAATACCTGAGCTCCGGAATGGAAAGGCTTCCATTTGGCATCATTTATCACCTCGTGACCTCCACTAAACATGATTTATCCTATTTTTTAACTCTAGTAAACAAGTCTTTATCATTCCAATTTCCAGCAAATGATCATACTATGCATATACAGTTTCATTATAAAGGCCTTGAAAACTGTCACGATATCAAAGTATTGAGTAATCCTTCTTCAGTAGTAAGTAATTTTGCAATCATATACTGAGGTTATATGTTGTTAGTTCCGTAATTTTAGACAGACCAACACTTGATGGAGAATGTGATAAATATAACGCTGGTCATCTTTATTTCCAAGGAAATTGTCTGGTGCTTTTTGTTTTGTTTTTGTTTTTGTTTTTGTTTAATAGACTGGGAAAACCTGGTAAAACATACACACACCAGTGCATAGAAGGTGTTTGAAACACATAGGCACTGTACAGACAGGCAAATATGCTAGCAATTTCAGTCACATGGCTCCCCACTTCTATACTGCTTTAAATAAATGCATGTTTTTGTTTGTTGCTATGTCATGATACTGAATTGTCTAGCATCTTTAGTTACATTAACTGAGTTAACTACTAGTAGCTGTGGGTTCAATTATGGGCTACGTCTTTCGGTTCACGGGTGCATTTGTCTCGGAGACCCCTTCGGGTCATCACTGGAGTTACGGAGTTCGTGCTTTGTGCGATGCTTTCGGCAAGCCGCAATGTGGAAGGAGACCAAGCCATATGGGATAAAACCCGGGGCAATGAAGTCGAACCTCTCGACTTTTAAGACGTTTTTAATGTGTAAATAACTATAACAGAGACACAGAACTTACATTTCACATAAACATCCACTGTTTTATTTGTAGCTGCCTGACCTGTCTCAGCGTGACACATGTAAACTCCTGTATCCATGCATTCTGTCATGGCCTTCATATAAGTCAGTGTGAGATTGAATTTATGAGTGGAAACACTTAACGCATGTATTTCTGTTCCATCCTTTCTCAAAGACAAACTTGGAGAGGGGTTACCCTCAGCTTGACAAGAAATGCTCACATTGGAATTCTTTTCTATAATTATTTGCCCTGAATAGTTGTTGGCTTGAACTGTAATTATAGTGGGTCCAACTGTTGAGGAAAACATTGTGATTTACGTTTGAATTCTGACAAATAAGCATTATATAACTTAGCTATATCATATCACTTGGACTGAAAGATTAGTAGTCTCTGAACACACTTTTATATTTTACAAGTGTCAAGACTGCTTACCGACTAACATAATGGAAGACTGCTGGAAACAACTATTCCCATGCTATTAAGCTAGGTTTCTCAAATGGATATTCATATACACATACACTGCATTGGCAAAGATCGAGAATGAGAGAGAAAGAATTATGGAAATAAAACACTAAATCAGTCACACAATCATAATCGCTGTCTTTCTCACTCTCTCATGCCCATATAATCATACATACAATCACGCATGCATACGCATTCCGCTTCACACAGTCACTTAAATCAATATACACAAAATCCTACACTTTCACATACATACATTGATAGCTGTCATGTGTATCCACACAAAAATGGGAAAACATAACCACACATATACATAGCATATCTTAAAATCTATTAATGCAATGCAATAAGGATAATGTTAGCTAAAACTGATAAAGTCGTGCAATAACTTCCATACTGTACATTGTGAAATCAAGTGGCATGAAAAATAAACATATGAAAGATGTAAATACACAAATTATGTGGAATATCATGTTATGCGATTATGTATATTCTCTATTTTTTCTTACACAAACACAGAGAGAGAGAGAGAGAGAGAGAGAGAGAGAGAGAGAGAGAGATTAAGGGAGGGAGGGAGAGAGAGAGAGAGAGAGAGAGAGAGAGAGAGAGAGAGAGAGAGAGAGAGAGAGAGAGAGAGAGAGAGAGAGAAGCTGAACAAACAATGTGTATTTTAATAGGGTAAAGAGATATTTGTTTTCTGTCGGGGGCAAAAAGACAATCCTAACCTGCAGTTTGCGGCGACAGCACTAGCCGGGCGGCCCAAAATCCTCAGGCTCAAGACCCCCCCCCCCCCCCCCCCCCCCCCTGCCCTCCCTCATTTGCCCTGCACTGAAATGTACTATAGGCAGTAAATGACAGTATTTTTTGACAGAATTCAGTCATATCTAACTGTGGGTTGATACCGCCTATGAGCAGGGAACCTCTAGTCATCCAGCCTTCTGGTAGGTATTCTTACAAGTCACCAGCTTGGGTACAAATTATTGGAGAGCAGATCAGCAACAATCTGCCTTAGGGACTGGACTTCATCTCTGGAAAGTTTCACAGGGTTTACTCTTACAGCATTCCCCATGTACAGCTATCCTACAGGACAAAGGCTTTGAAGTTAGAGTTTATTGTCTCCTGGATGAGCGGGAGTGTTTGCATAATCGTTAGGAGGTTATGCTGACAATAGGTCGATCATTCTATTCCTGAACTTGTCGGTCGCTAAATGAGGGAAAGACTTACCACCTTTACCTTCACGCACCTAGCCTTAAAGCATGTGTAGCCCCAACACTGCACATACCCACACCAGGTTCCTGCTTCAGAAGTTGTTTTATTTTCTGTGTTTCTTGTGGATGGGCTACCAGCCAAACACTGGCATGCCCCATACACCCACGGATGGGCTACCAGCCAAGACTGGGGTGCCCCATACACCCACGGATGGGCTACCAGCCAAGACTGGGGTGCCCCATACACCCACGGATGGGCTACCTGATGCCCCATACACCCACGGATGGGCTACCTGCCAAGACTGCCATGCTCCATACACCCACGGATGGGCTACCAGTCAAGACTGTCATGCTCCATACACCCAAAACTACTAGATATTTGAAGGTACCGGTGATTCACCTTTTATCTCGTCTCTTGTTAGTAGCAACAATTCCGTCAATGCTCAAACATTAACACAGGTAAAACGTTCTAAAATTTGTCATTTTCTATGGTGTACAGCAAGCCAAGAGAACAGGTACAATGTGGAATGTATATAATGGTTCACAAGGAGCCCATTTTTTTCAGGTCAGAGGGTAAATCAATGCTCTAATATATGGGGGAATTTATAAAGAACAGATACAGTTGGGCACGTAATAATCCATGGGGTTTGTGTCCATCAAAACAGAATACTACTCACACTACATTGTTGATATAACAGATATGTCTTTTCCTTGCAAGATTTCTGACATGTAATTTCCTCAATTTCAGTCTGGAATCACTAAAGATACTGATCAGCATCTTTGAACATTACTTTGTTAGTATGTAATATAAGAAAACAAAAATATGTAACAAAATACTGCATTACCACATAATGTAATGACACTAAACTATTAAAGATCACTGTGATAAAAATAAAAGCAATCATTTGCTAAACAGGTACACGTTTTTGTATGTAACTCACAGTATACATCCAACACTGACTGAGCCTTGTTGTTTCTGTAACAAGAAGAATTGTGGGTAGCAGTGCAGGAACAGTTACTCCCGTCCATACCTCGGGTAATATTGACATCAGCATATAATACATTATTGTCCTTGATTGTACTTGTCTGTGAGCCACACTCCAACTGTAAACCTGAGACTGATGGATAACCTCCCTCTACTCTACATCGTATCCAGGTCACGCCTTCTTGAACTGTCAGCTGATCACCGGCAACATTAACAGACGTTCCTCCATCCTGATTCTTCTCTATCACAGGAGAGCTGGGTGGTGCTGTGTTGTAAATAAGCATGACAAAATATCAGACAGAAGAGCTCACTGCGATTTGATGTGGTAAATATGGAGAGAAAATAATGATGATTAAGTCATATAACATGTCATGATACAGAACAATTAGAAACAGAAGAATGTGTCAGGAACCCAATATCTTGCATGACAGGAATTAGTGGAGGACAGCTCACGACAGGCGATCAGGACAGGCAGCCTGGTGTCACCGAGTACAGGTCAACTACCAACCAGTTGAAGTCCTGTGGGCGTGGTGCCACGGTACCCCGCACGGGTCGCACGAACTGTGAGAAGTGAAGGACTGACCGAACATACCTGTGTCAGGCAGACGGGTTAGGGACAGCGAGACGGACGGATAGAGAGGGTTATGCTTGTGTTTCATGATCGCTGTGACATGGCTGTAATGAGGGATAGCGTGACTGACTGATAGATTGAGATGTGCTTGTGCTGAGGCAGTGAGAGAGTTATTTTGTATTATTCTATTATAAGATGTATGATACACGTATATACTGCTGTGATAATGTACGAGTTGCGCATGATTATGAGCGCAACTTCCACGAATGTACACATTGTAAATAGGTTACGTGAATAAAAGGATTTACTTCACGTTGCCGCGTGTAAGCGTGTAATCACTGAATATGTATGATTGTTTCGCCTCTGTTCTGGAGAGCAAGCCAAATGTTAATATAAATAAGACCATGACAGGAACTAACATGGAGATCTCGTCCGGTTTTTGAACCATACATCAGAATATGGACTTCTCGTCCAGTTTTGAATTACACACTTGAACGTGATTTGAACCATATATTTGAATGTGTTTCGACAGTATACATGTAAAATGCACATCACTGTCATTTGAATTGTGAATTGTATGTAAAGGGGAATGCTAGTATGTAGATAATTCTGTCATATACGCTGAAAGAAGCACATACAAAAATACAACGGTATTTTTTATCTCACCCTATACTAAAATTACCCAACATTTATCTTTGTTTCACAGGTAGAACTGATGCGAGCAGTGTGGGCGTAGCTGGGGTCCTCCTACAGACCTACGACAACGTTTTGCATCCAGTGGCATACGTCAGTCGCAAGTTAACGTCAAGCTAACGGAGATACAGCGCACCGGAATTGGAATGTTTAGCTCTGATATACTCATTATCTAGCGTCAAAGAGCTGGATATATAGATAGAAGTAGGACAATGACAGAAGTAAGGAAAGGACAGAGACAAGACCTAGATAAGGACCTTTACAAGAGAATAGATGGAGAGAGACAGTATAAGGAGATAGAACTCAAAACAGTCTAGGACAGGACATGGATCGGACACGCACGTGTCATAACTAGGACATGACGGGGATCAACTCCCAATATAGGACAGTGGACGTTGGCCACGGGGAACTACCCGTAAACAGACTGAAGGGTAGTACAGCTGTAGGGTAACGAGTACTGGACCACTGAACTACGTGACAAGTGATGCAGCACGCAGCGCTGCTGACCGCACGAGGACTAAGAACCAGTAACTGAACGAGACCTGTAAACTCGGGCAGACCGGACTTGACAGTTAGAGCGACAAGACCTGTGTGATGTTACTCTAGCCATTGTGTAGTTTAGACGGGACGCAGTTAGACATAGCGAGTGTGAATAATGTGTTTGAGTATTTGAATGCGAATAATGTATGCTCGAGAAGCGAGCTGTATATATTTGTGTGGCCATACCGCCTGATAGTAATTATGTAGAATAAATATTGATTTATTATATACCATTCATACCATCGTGTTTGTGATCGTGAGGGATGAATGAAGTGGCCAGCATGCGTGTATGAATTCAGGTTCTTGACAGGCGGCCAAGAGTGGTGTCAGAAGTTCTTAATGAACATATGACAAAAGAGTGATTGTTTTTCATCAAGAGAACACCAAAAGTGAAATTAGAAAGTTTAAATGAACTATGATTATTGTGTGGTTGTTTGATAACGGCAAGAAGATGATTACAGAGTGATTGTAACAGAACGTGTGAAAGAACTCATTGCCTAGTGAAAAGCAAGAGTAGTGTAAAAAGAGTAATAAAAGCTACGAAGTAAGGCACTGTGTACAATCGAAAGATTGAAAGTGTAAGAGCGCGTACGAAAGAGTGACAAAGAAAGATTACGTTTGGAAAATTGTGAAATATTGTGAACACTTATGAGAGATATAATGAAAATTAACATGTTTCACAGAGATGTTTCAGCTGATGCCTCACGCCAGTGAAGACTACATGACAAAAACGAGACAACTGACACAACGACAGACACAATGTAATACACTAATTTCGCATTTCAGCATCCCGTCGGAGAGAACGACGACACAGAAATATTGTTAATTAAGATATCAACTTGCATGTGTGTGTTTTCTAAATATTAATTGTTGCTGCTCTATATAACAGAATGCAGAGCAGAAGCATTCAGAACAGCATTAGAAACTGAACTGTGAATTGAGAGAAGACAACAACTGCCATTAGGCCCAGAAAAGCTGAAAGTTGTCAGAGAAGTACATAGATAGTTTTGATTAGTGCATCATAGAATAGCATCTTATATTTGTGAATGCTGTGAATAATTAGAAATATTATAGAAAAGTATTTCTCATTTTTTGGATGTGTGTATAAACTAACTAACAAAAATGTCAACATTAAAAGAATGCACAGAAGCGGGAAATGACCTAGGTTTGAGTGGAGATAAATTAGAACAATGGGCAGAGCGAAAGTACAGAGAACATACAGATAGAGTAACAGCAATTGAGAAGGAGGAACGAGATACTAAGGCAGCAATTGAGAATGAGGAAAGAGATAGAAAGGCAGCAAGTGAAAGAGAGGAACGAGCCCAGGAACGACAGCACCAAAAAGAACTAGCAGAATTAGCTGAGGCAAATAAACTAAAACAGTTAGAACTGGCTGAAGCCACTAAATTAAAAGAGCTAGCTATAAAAGAATTAGAACTAGCTCATAGATCAGAAGAAACAAAATTAAAAGAAAAACAACTGGAGATTGAGTCACAAACCCAATTGAACATGAAAGAGCTGGAAATCGAATCTCACGTACACATAGCAACAACTAAGATAAAGAGTAAAGACGAAGAAAATAAGTTTAGCAAGTACAAAGGGATAGTCAAACCCTTCTGCCAAGGAGACTCAATTTCTGCCTGGACAGAGAATGTGGAATTCCAACTAAAATTTCAGGAAGTTCCACGAGAACACTGGGCAATGATATATATATGAAAAATCTCTCTGAGGAGCCCTGAAAAGTAATAGAATCCATTCCCCAAGAGTTGAGAAATAATTATGATTACATCCATCAATGCATTATGCAACATTTTTTACTAGACGCCTCCGGTTACCAAATTCAGTTTTCAAAATTAAAACCAAAACCTAACGAAACATTCATTGATTATGTATCTAATGTACAGAGTTTATACAGTAAGTGGCTGAACGCTGCAATGGTAAATAAAAGCTTTGAAAAGCTCAAAGACCTGATGATAACGGACAAAATTATCTCGGCGGTCCCAACTCCCTTTGCCAAATTTTTACAGCAAGCTGATGTAGAGTGTTTAGAACAGCTAGTGAAACGGGGGTCAGCATATTTTTCTTCAAATAGGGACATATTTAATTCAACCATAGAAGAAACTGAGATAGTGGCTTTTGCAGAAAGTAAACCTCAAAAGCCATTCCAAATGAGGGAGAAACCATTTCAAATGAGGGAGAAACCAAAGACAAAGCCACCTCAGTGTCCATATTGCCATTTCTTTCATGATCAGTTTGCTATGTGTGACAAAAACCCAGGCTATTCATCTCACCTGGAGATGATGATAAAGAAACAAGAGGACAAAAGAAACACGCATAGACGTGCAGTCAAATACTTCTTTGGCCGGTCGCTTGGTAATTATAGTTCCAGGTGTGTTGGAAGTCAGAGATTAAGAGCCACTAATGCTGTGCTTATTGATACAACATCTGAGAGTGAAAGTGAGCTTGAAAGTGAGAATGAAAGAATGTTACAATCCAGAGAGAATGTATTAGCTGCAAGTGACGTATTCAGTACCGTGTTCAACTGAGAACGCAAATACAGCATTTACTTCCATAGGTAAATTAGAATTCTACGATGAAATGGTCAATGATAAACCTTGCCAACTCATAATCGATAGCGGCAATACCATGATCAGTCTAAGAAAGGAACTGGCCAATCCAGAAGACTATACAGGCCAGTTTATAAGCTGCCGAACTTTTTTCGGGGAACATAGAGAAGTACCCGTTAGCAACGGCTCGTATAAATACCCCTTTCTTATTTGGCACATTTACACGTGCTATCTTAGATTGCCCATGTATTGATCTTATAATCGGGTACCTACCTCAGGTAAAGAAATGTTCCATTAATGACATAAAAGCATGGAAAGAAGTCCATGCCCACAAAGTGGCGAGCGCCGTGGAACTTCAACCTGAACAGGAAGTTATAGCGCTATTACCCGATAAGAGAGATGTATTAGCAATGACATAACAAGGGCCATTCAAAATAGTTAGGAAATTAACCGACGTTGAGTATGAAATATCACTGAACCACAAACTCAAGATATTCCATATCAACTTACTCAAACCATATTACTCAAGACAAGAACAGGAGACAGAAGACGAACACAATGCAATCACACCAAGCATTCAGATAGAAGACAAAAAAGAACATCTATTAGAAATTACTAAATTAAAGGACACAACCAGGAATAATAAACAAAACACCTAATATTTAAACCACCAGAAAGGATGATCACCAATAGAATAACATCACATGACAACAGTAACATGTACAAACAGGACACACAACAGACAACACATACATTAAACACAGGACAAAACTCATATTTTCATCAAATAGACACTCTTAGGCAACATGACGCACAACACATTATGATTAACACAGAACACACTGACAGTAGTCTGAAGGGAAACAATCAAAATGGCAGAGGAAACTACAGAAACTCAAACACACGCCACAAAAATGGCTTCAGCACGATGAGAGTACTGATCTTGTGGAAAGTTATATGGACAATATGCTATATGTACAAACTACACCAGACAGCAAACAAATGTCCATGGTATGTGATATTGATAGTACTTGCATATAATGGAATAGGACATATTTTTCCACCATTTGTGCAAATGTGTAAAATTGTGATGTCATCTTACAACACAATAACATCCTTGTGTATTATGTATAATGTGATAAGCTATACAGGAAAAACACATTTTTTAGCCATACAATATCTAAAGGCCAATTGAAAACTGATCACAAAATTGTAACCAAAATTTTGCCCCTCACAATGCCAACCAGCAAAAAGCAAGTGAGAAGTTTACTTGGCTTGGTGAACTATTACAAGTTCATTCCCAATTTGGCAGAAATCACCAGTGTTTTTTTCTAATCTATTAAAGTCGAATGTCAAAATTGATGTACAAGATGCTATTTTAATGAGTGCAATGTCAAAACTTAAGCATCTTTTTAGCAATGTCCCAATCCTTCGGTTACCTAACCCACGTTTACAATATTTTCTTAGGATAGACGCCAGTGCAGTATCCATCGCAGGATATTATATCCATTATGTCAGAAGTATGACGACATTCTCCACCCAGTAATGTATGTAAGTCGCAAGATTACCCCTACTGAGGCTAAGTATGGTGTCTCTCAATTGGAGACTTTAGCTATTGTGTACTGTGTCCATAAACTACATAGATTTTTGGCAGGGACACCCTTTGTCATCGAAACTGACAACTCCCGGCTCACAGTCATGGAGACAGGAGTCCATAATAACAACAGGATCTACAGATGGTCCCTGATACTCCCGAATTATTCATTTTCGGTCAGGCATATTAAAGGTAGAAGTAACACACTAGCCGACATGCTTTCTAGACCTTCGAACTTTGAAATATCTGAAGTGCAGCAGAAAGACGACACAACACCATCATCGTCATTAACACCAGCAGCAGAGTGTTCTCGAACATAGTGATTACTGTGAATCAGACTTTGTACATATATGAACGACGAGCAATGTCGATACCATTACATATAGTCGACACAGATGAATAGAACATTGTAAATAGACACTCCAGGAACATCGCGTCGAATATCGAACAGTGTTAATAGAAATTGTGTGTAGAATGAAGATATTCAAAGGGAATGGACGCGGCATCATCACCTTGCATGGAGCAACTTAGTTTAACTATTATACTAGTGTAAAATGCATGTAGTTATGATATATATGATAATATTTTTATTGAAGTTTCACACCATAATGTTGTTTTTATGTGCAGTTTAGTTTAGAATTACATAACAACTTTCTTTGTCGGTAAATTAGTAACACTATTTTTCCGACTCCCATGTAGATACAGGAAAAATTAGACGTAAATATAAGTACATTACTTAATTACATCTTATAAGTCTCGTAATAGATTATCATTCCATCGCTAATTATAAAATAGTTAGGACATTTTAGTTTAGTTAAAGACAGATTAGTTTAAAACCATAACGTAATTAGAATTAGGGAACAATAGTTAGATTAAGGGAACCAACACATTTCACTTCAGTTCCTTTAGTTACTTAGATTATCTTCCCTTAGTTAATAAATCTCAGCACACCAAAGTATAGTATAACATGTAATTAGAATAGTTAGTATACTTAGGATTAGCTTATTCAATCCAGTCAACGTGTAAATACTATAAATAAGATAGATAGTGCTAATAGACAGCACTAATATTCGGCAATAGAAATGTTTAGAGTGAGCCAAAACTATGTTTTTAATTTTTGGTTTTGTCTCCAATCTATTTCATGATATTATTTTAATGACATAAATTTTTTCTAAAACTGTGATGAGTGAATGTAGAGAGAGAAAGACGAGCGCAAGGATAGAGTGAATGTATTAAATAATATGTGAGTGAACAATGGGGCATTTTTTTTGCCGCACCCAAGAGTTTTTATGATTTGTCTTCGTCTTATATGTGACACATGTGTTTGTGTAGTTTTATGTGTGTTGTTTCCATTATTACATTACAAGTATAGGAGTATTTTCCAGCATCTCAGCTCGGCTGAGCAGTCATAAATTAAGCAAACGCATTCATTCGTGATTGCGTAAACCAATCTGCGATGCTTGAAAACGTCATTCAGTAAATTATAGACATACATCTATGATTGTGATTTAAACATACACTAAGGGTTAAATAAACACGCAAACAACCAGATATACGTACAGATAAAGATACAGACAGCAATATAAAGGAAAGGGGGGAAACACATGAACAGGGGACATAACAGACTTAGGAAACTTTGAGAACACAGTGAAAATTTTACCCACAAACGGAAGTTAGAGAGGTGAACATTAGCTAACACACAACGTGTAATAGAGTTGGAGAAACATTACACGGAAGCCATGAATTTTATTCATGTTTTGTACCCATAACAGGGACAATTTGTTCGAGATGTCGGTTAATCGACATTTTGAAAAGCAGGTCTTATTGACATTTAGGCTTTGGTTCGTTACAGCTTCCATATGTGTAATGAAGATGAGTGTGGACTCTGGCCAACAATACAGTTGTGCGACGCTGACCATAAGCCAGTGGATAAATACCACAGTGTGACATCAGACTTTCATAAGTCATTGATTATACCCAGGACATGATTAATTAACCTAGCCAGCACTTTGACAAAATTAGACACAACTATTTTTTTTAGATGTTACGAACAGATTGCGTCACACCCAATAACTTGAATTTAGTGACGCAATACAGAGGGGGGGGGGGAGAGAGCGTGTCAAAGAGCTGGATATATAGATATAAGTAGGACAAAGACAGAAGTAAGGAAAGGACAGAGACAAGACATAGATAAGGACCTTTACAAGAGAATAGATAGAGAGAGGGTAGTACAGCTGTAGGGTAACGAGTACTGGACCACTGAACTACGTGACAAGTGACGCAGCACGCACCGCTGCTGACCGCACGAGGACAAAGGACCAGTAACTGAACGAGACCTGTAAACTCGGGCAGACCGGACTTGACAGTTAGAGCGACAAGACCTGTGTGATGTTACTCTAGCCATTGTGTAGTTTAGACATAGCGAGTGTGAATAATGTGTTTGAGTATTTGAATGCGAATAATGTATGCTCGAGAAGCGAGCTGTATATATCTGTGTGGCCATATCGCCTGATAGTAATTGTGTAGAATAAATATTGATTTATTATATACCATTCATACCATCGTGTTTGTGATCGTGAGGGATGAATGAAGTGGCCAGCATGCCTGTATGAATTCAGGTTCTTGATATCTAGGCTATCAAGGTGTTTGTTAGGCAAACACTTCATAGTTGAATATTTTAGCAGAGTCGCCAACAATTATGGCCAACCGCCTCAGAGGGGCCTAAGGCAGCCGTGTCGTATAGCGTGTAGAGGTGCACTTCTTAACTCAGCAAACGGCAGAATGAACTCTCAATTCATAAATGAATCTTGGCAACGACATATACAAAAGTCTGTAGATCAGGTTTCGTCAGTCTTTATTCTTCCTCGATACAAATGGGCAGTTTCTATACGGCATAAAAATTGGCATACAAATATTCAAGCTCTTCCGTTGCTGTACACAAGATAACGTTTTCTTATTTCAAAAGCTTAAGCATTTCTGAATTTGACGATACCAGATGGAACCACACAAGGTCTAAGCGTCTAAACTGCTCGATGGTAAATTGGCTTCTGTCCCGTATCTATCTTGTCGTCAACCTACGACACGTTTATAGCCTCCCCAAGCAACAGTGCTCACCCGTGCACTGCTTACTAATCTTTACATTGCACAGCGCCTATTTCTACTTCTTTTAGCCATATAATCACTATAACAGTTACACTGTTATAATCTGACAATAGCCCACTTAAGATAGTAATGCAAGGAACACCATCAAATCATAGAATTGCCAAATGGGCGTTACTGCTACACAATTACAGCTTTGAAGTACGCCACATAAGCGGTACTGAGAATACGATCACGGACCTACTGTCCAGGATTCTTCTCTACGAGTCCACCTAACTACGCTGGAGCGCAAAGATTAAAATAAAGTTATCACCAGCGCTCAGACCGAAATATCACACTGCAGCGCAAGACACTATCCCGTCACAAAAGAACGCTGCTAAATCGTATTTAGTGTGGTACGGACTATATCCAGTTATATTGCCAAATAACATTTTTAAATTGTGAATGTGCCGAATAAATAAAGGGAGCCGAATGTAGAAGTGTACTAGGACATTAATTATTGTAAACATTTTCACATTCAAGTGCAGAACAAACAGTAATACACAACTACAATAACTTACCGAAGTTCCAGCACTTGGCAATAGTGTGCAGTACCAGCACTTAACAACAGTGTATAATAATTCCAACGAAACGTGCAACCGTTGTAATTAATGTACGTACTGTGTTAGTGAAACGACACCGTTGCCCGGAACAGTTTACTTCAACAGTATGTACAAACGAAATGTCCTTTTTCTTCAAGCGTGTTCCTAATTTTTGTGAACACAATATTTATTTCCGTTTCCTTTCCCAGTGTGTTTCTAGATTATCATTATAGCAAACTAATTAACATAATTAGTTAAATATGAATGGGCGCGTGGATGAATTTTATGACGTTTAAATTTGCATATAAGATATTGAGTGAAAGGATTTATATAACTGTAATCTAAGGATCATCGATTGACCCCATTATTCAATAGTGCCAGACTATTGTCACTATTATGAATAAAGTGAGGCCAAACGTTTGACACTTAGACAAACAACAAATGTACTACTTTATATTATTTTTTTTTAATATCTAAAGGTTACCCTACATAATTAGTTATGACTGTACCTAAAGGGAAACAATTTAATATTGGTAAAATTGTTACATGTATATGGATTTTTTTTTCAAAGTGATCAAAAGACTCCAAAGGACTAAGTTGCGTCATCTAGAGGTGGACGATGGTTACTAAAACTTGACAGGACCAGGATTAGAATATCTGGCCATAGTGGTTAGTGTTCTGCTCCTGAAGTCATCATACAGGGTGATGACTTGACGCCTAACATGTTTATTTGTTGAGAGGGAGGACGTAGCTTGAAAGATAGCGTCAATCGTTGTTAACTTCCGGTCTGTGCTGAGTCCGTTGTCAAACGAAGTATCATTCCAACCAGGGGACTATACTTGATGCAAGTAGCGTGATGGCAACAATGAATTAAGTATACATCATACATCATTACCAAACAGATAGCACCTTGCCAAGAGATAAAATTATGATCCATCAATGTAAACAACTATTGGGTCCTGACATAAAATTATAATGTAAACACAGACTATGTGTAACTACCCACATAATGAAAGGGGTCACTTTCATAAGAGAGAGAGGGGGAGAGTGTCAGGTACCCAATGTCCGGCATGATAGGAGTTAGTGGAGGGCAGCTCACGACAGGCGATCAGGACAGGCAGCCTGGTATCACCGAGTACAGGTCAACTACTAACCAGTTGAAGCCCTGTGGGCGTCGTGCCACGGTACCCCGCACGGGTTGCACGAACTGTGAGAAGTGAAGGACTGACCGAACATACCTGTGTCAGGCAGACGGGTTAGGAACAGCGAGACGGACGGACAGAGAGGTTTATTCTTGTGTTTCATGATCGTTGTGAGATGGCTGTAATGAGGGATGGCGTGACTGACTAGTAGATTGAGACGTGCTTGAGATGAGACAGTGAGAGAGCTATTTTGTATTATTCTATTATAAGATGTGTGATGCATGTATATACTGCTGTGGTAATGTACGAGTTGCGCATGATTATGAGCGCAACTTCCACGAATGTACCCAATGTAAATAGGATACGTGAATAAAAGGATTTACTTCACGTTGCCGCGTGTAAGAGTGTACTCATTTAATGTGTATGATTGTTTCGCCCTTGTTCTGGAGAGCGAGCCAAATGTTAATATAAATGAGACCATGACAGAATGGCCAACTACAAAGTCGCTGATAGTCTGCAATACTGATAAAAATAAACAGAAGTCAGAGAAGAACTAGAGAGAAGTCAGTAGAGAAATAGTACTTTGGATATGATTGATTCCTATGGAGTGTCGATATCATACTTGAAGGAGAAGAATGTCATAGGTGTAGATTCAAAACTCTTCAAGCAGAGATGTAAAGTTTCACTGATGTGTGGTGAGATGACTTAGCGTGCACCTCCTTGCCAGTGAAACAGGAGTGACCATTCATTTAGTCTTACTTAACCCTACCTGCATGCACCGATACGTAAGATTGTGTTGTTTAGTTATTATAACAGATGAGGAAAGTTAAAGAATATAATATATTTTAGAGATGTAAAATAGCGGAAGAAGCCCTCTTTCTTCGCCCCTTGGTCCACGCTGGTTGAGAAAAGCTAAACTACCGTCAATTTATACCACATCTCTTCTAGGAGAAAACATCTCGGGGTAACTGGAATTGCCAGCATTACAAAAGCAGCCCCTGTGGTGTAGTGTGTATTTGGTAGACCACAGGCCAGGGTAGAATTTGAGGTCGAGAGATTGATTGATTGATTGATTGATTTAGGAACCGACATCACAGCATTCGGGGCATTCCCATAAGCTTATGAGGATGAGGTCGAGAGAGGGTTCAGCCACTTCGCAAAACCTGTCCGACAAAATCTAAGTCCAGTGCACCAGAGAAATGACTAACACTTGAACCTGACATGCGGAATTACCAACAAAAGGTACCTCAACATAGTGTCACGTGGTGTGTGACACGTGCTCTCCACAGCAGCCCATTAGAACTGAAGGCAGATCCATGGTGGGACTCCTGAACGCATCATCAGCCAGAGAGGAGTCGTGAGCCAGCGAAAAACAATTCCATCTCCACTGGAAACACAACCTCGTCAGGTTATGTGTGTGAGTGTGAGAGTGTGTGTGTTTGTTGTTGTTGTGTTCCATCCTCCCTGACCACCGTGAATTGGGATCCTGTGAGATCTATATGATTATACGAATACCAGGTAGGAAATAGTAGTACTCTTCAGGCTAGATTGTTAAAAGCTGTCCCCTCGCCCGAGAGGAAGAAAAATATAGATCAATATAATCTTCGATATTTCTATTTTAAATAACTGTTTTATTAACCAGCAGACTGTAGTCGTTAGTGTATGAAAGCTGTATATTTATTTGTGTTTCTGTTGCCGAGTTGTAATGACAGAGCAGTGGGCGGAAACTTTTTATTAGCAGCAAAAAGTGACCTGGATAAACAGACCAGCTATAGTGATACTCTTATAGATTCTGCTCCACTGTAAGGACTCTAGTTGATTTTCTTAAGGGACTGGTTATCATACTTTTCTAGTTTTTTCACGAAATGATTTCATCGGCTATTCCTATTGTGGGTAGACTGTACAATAAGGGTCAGTCTAATAGTCTTTACATGCATACGAGGATTCTCACCTACTGAAGAGCCTAACATGGGATAGCTATGCAGCAACATCGTTACGACACCCGGCGGACAAGAATTGTCGGCTGGCAAGATTGTTACCTGACACGCGACCAGCGGTCAGGCTGACGACAAGACGCACGCACGCCACGTGACGCCACTAGAGGCGGTCAGCAAGTTGCGCGCTAGCGACAGACCGAGCTGGGACCTGAGACTGGACGGACGTGTGCGGGAAAGCAAGGCGTTTGTGTGGATCTCTGTGGTTGAAAGCCGAACGACTGTCATCTTGAGCGTCAGACTTGTGAGCTGTATTGTGGTTGTGAGCGTCGTGAGTTATATATTGTATATTGTTGTAATCCTCGTTCTGTATTTAATATGGCAATAAATCCATAGAACGTTGTGTCGTTGAGTCTTACGTCGAATCACGTTATACTTGTACTGTCTCACACGTGTTAGCTAAACGAGCCAATTCTAAGATCCTGACATGTGTGGACGTGGGTTGCTCGTCCTTGTTTAAGAACCTAATATATGTAGACGTGTGTTGCTCGTCTTTGTTTAAACCATACGTCATTAACGATTTAAAACTATAATTCTTGAACTTGTAAAATTTGTCAAGGTTATAGTTATGTAAATGTGATCGTAAAAGTCTCATTGTGATCCATTACTACATTGTTTAAATATGTGTAAAACCATTAGTAAATGTACAGTACATATTGTTTGATCCTGTAAGCGTGTAAAACATTTGTGATTTGTGAAACTTGTCACCGTTTGACCTTGTCGACATTGTGATTTTGTCGCCATTTTGACCTTGTCGCCATCTTGTAAACTTGATGTCTATGTCCTTACTGAATGTCATCTTGATGTAAGTGATGTGTCATCAATGTTATTGAGTGTTCAGATACAGATAGATTGTCTTTGTGCATTGAGTTTGTGGAACGCAAAGAGTTTTGGAAAGAGTGTAACTTCTGTTGAGAAAAACACTGTTGACGGACAAACTTACGACATACAATTATACTCGACGCCATCCAAACCTAATCAACACTTAGTGACTTGCAGGCACACACCAACAAATAGACGCTAACTTATTTTTCTCCAAAAACAAAGCAGGTTTTTCCGTACCATCCATAACCTTGCCGTAGAGGTCATTAGTGGTTCCGAAGTAACGACCCTACAGTTTTTCTAGCCCGATTGTCCAACCATTCTTCACCGTATCCAGGGCACTTGAGTATATTTTTCTTTACTTTAACTTTACGTATGCATCAGTGGGCACGCATCGTATAGTAAAATCAAGTGTAAATTGTTTACTACTAACCATTTATAACATATTTTGTGTGGTTGATTTTCATTGACGTATTTTCTCCATCATGTCGTCATTATTTGATTTCATCGATATGGGTATTAAATTACGTCTAACAGGTGATGAATTAACACAATGGAGTGAGAAGAAATACGCTGAATACTGTGAGCGCGAAGATAGAGCAGCAGAAAGAGCTCTAAAACAAGCAGAAATGGCTGCCAAGCAAGCAGAGGCAGAAACAGCCTTAAAACAGGCAGAGATTGAAACAGCATTAAAGCAAGCCGAAGTAGAAATGGCTGCAAAGACAAGCAAGCTGAGATAGACAGTGAACTTAAGAAAGCAGAAATAGCAGCTCAGAGTAAGAGAGAAGAACTAGAGTTACAGTTGAAAATGAAACAACTTGACACTGAGACTGCGATGAATAAAGAGTCAAAGAAATCTGAAAGACTGGAAAAAGAAAACCAGTATAAGAAGTATCAAGGTATCGTACGTAACTATACCTCGGGTGACTGCATAGCAGCCTTTACCCAAAATTTTGAGACTTTAATGGAACATTACCAAGTTCCACTTTCTGAATGGAATATTCTATATATGAGGAGTCTATCTGGGGAACCTCTTAAAGTCATTGAAACCATCCCCAAAGACCTCAGAAAAGAGTACCATTATATTAAATCTAAGATAATGGCACATTTCATGTTAGACGAGGCAGGTTACAGAGAACAATTCAGTAAATTGAGTCCAAAATCAACTCAAACGTTCTCTGACTACCTCTGTTTAGTCCGAGATGTTTTCAGCAAATGGACTTCAGCAGCCAAAATTAACAAAAGTTATGATAGATTAGAAGATCTCATCATTCGAGATAAAATCATTTCTTCTATCCCATCATCTTTTTCTAAGTTCTTACAGGAGAATGAATGCACAAGTGTGGAAGAAATGGAAAGACGTGGGTCGGCCTATTACACGGCCAACAAACAGTGCTTTGCCACTGAAGCTACTGACAGTAACTGGGTAGCAGCGGCCAACTATGAGAAAAACTATAGTAGGCAAAAACCAAACAGGCCTACCTCTGAGAAATTTAGACATTGCATTCACTGTAAATTTTCTCACCATTTGAACGAGATGTGCGATAAAAACCCAGGGTACCAAACATACTTGCAAAATATGGTAAACAGACAAGACAGAGAACGTAAATCGTTCAAAAGTTTACGTAAATGTTTTCTCTGCAAGGCTTACGGGCACCATCGCATGGATTGTAGAGGCAGGCATATGACCAACAAAGCCAATGCCGCCTTGTTCGATAGCTCAGCGTCAGAAGACGAAAATCCAGAGAAACATCCTGTGAATGCAGCACAGGCTTGTGATGTATTTAGTGCTAACAAATGCACTGTCTGTAACACCTTCTATGAAAATGGTATCTTAACATGCGGGCACGCCATCCCTATTGCCAATGAGGAAGCTAACTTGGTAATAGACTCAAAAGGCAGATTAGACATCTATCACGGGTATGTTAATGGCAAGTTTGCTACAGTACTTCGCGACACCGGAAGTACACTTATTGGCCTGAAAACAACATTCATAACGCCTACAGACTATACAGGCAGGCACATTACATGTAGAACATTTTCAGGCAATATTGAGAAATATCCATTAGCATGGGCATACATTGAAACACCTTTCCTCACCGGGAAAGTAAAGTGCGCTGCACTTACAAACCCAGTGTGTGATATAATCATAGGAAACTTACCTGAGGTGAATGACAAACCTCATAACCATGACATAACATCACTATGTATTGATGATAACACAACATCACCACCAAATGTCATCATTGAAAATGTCATATCACCTATTGAATGTATGTTAGCTAATGCAGCACTAAGTTCTCATCACATCATTAACGATATCATTCCATCATCATCTGATGTCATTGAGTGTGTGAACGCAGTAACAAGAGCTACTGCTAGAGTGCAAGATGAAAGTAACCAAACTGAGGCTATACAAATGCTTAGCCCAGAATTACCACCTAGTGACTCTATGAAGGAAGCATTCATAACAGCTCAAAAAGCTGATCCTTCACTGTCAAAGTACTTTGACCTGATCGGCAAAAAGGCAAGAGTAACCAAGAATGCGAAATGGCATTTTGCTTTACACAATGATATACTCACCAGGTATTACACCAGAGGTGACATTACAACGAAGCAAACTGTTTTGCCAAATACTTATCGCAAGCAAGCTTTACATCTTGCTCACGATATACCTTTTGCAGGTCATATGGCATATGTTAAAACCAGGTCAAGGTTATTGACACAGTTTCATTGGCCAAAATTTTGCAATGACATAAAAACATATTGCAGAAGTTGTGATACATGCCAGAAACTAGTAAAAAAAGGTAAACACCCACAGGCAAAGTTACAAGTCACTGACTTAGCCAGTCGACCTTTTGAAAAATTATCAGTTGACATTGTGGGCCCTCTTAGTCATACAACAACTAGAGGGAATAAATATATTCTAACTTTTATTGATCAATGTAGCCGCTGGCCAGAAGCTATTCCTCTAAAGAACATTACTGCCAACGACATCATGGAAGTGTTCTTCCATATCTTCTCCCGAATTGGGTTTCCAGATACTATCCAGTCTGATAGAGGCACTCAGTTTATTGCCGCATCGACCCAAGCTTTCACCAAAATGTTAGGAGTGAAGCAAGTCTTCAATAGCCCCTATCATCCTCACTCGAGCGGGATAATAGAAAAGCTTAACGGGGATTTGAAGCACATGCTTGCAAAAGTAACTCAAGATCACCCCAATAACTGGGATGTATACCTACCAGCTGTCCTTTTTGCTTATCGCGAGGTACCACATTCTAGTACCGGTTTCTCTCCTTTTGAACTAATCTATGGTGCCAAACCACGAGGCCCATTAACAATTTATCACCAAATGTTAACTGACTCTACTCCAGTACTTAAACCCATATCATCATTCTTGTATGTAACATCATTGCGTGAAAGGATTATTAAATCATGTGAAATTGCTAAAAATGCACTAAAACTATCTGGTGCTACTTACAGACAGTACGCAGACAAAGGTAACAGGACTATAACATTGACACCTGGACAGGACGTTCTACTACTACTACCTAGTGACAGACAGCTACTGACTGATTCTTGGCAGGGACCTTTTAAAGTGACAAGACAAATCTCACCTGTAGACTACGAAATCCTAATAAAAGACAAACACAAAATATTTCACATAAATATGCTAAGACCATACCACAACAGAGACAACGAACAAGACGATACGACAGCTTGCACCGTGATAATAGATCACGAAGATGACGATTCTAGCGACGAGATTCCAACACCTACATTAGACACGACAAACTGCTTGAATGAGATCAAGATCAATCCAAACTTAAGTCAAGCAGAGACAAACAGTTGCAAACAGTTGATACAACAGTACAACACCATCTTTTCCGACAACCCAGGACAAACAGAATTAGTACAGCATCACATCACACTCACATCAAACACACCCATAAGATGCAGACCATACACAATACCATTACATTACAAAGAACAATTACATCAAGAAATCATCAACTTAGAAAAAAACAACATCATCAGACGATCCCTATCAGACTTCTCTTCACCCATGGTCATTGTACGCAAAAAGGACAACACAATACGACTTTGCATCGACTACAGAAAACTGAACAAAATAACTGTTTTAGATCTTGAACCAATGGCAAACACTGACGATCTTCTGACAGAACTGACTGACGCTAAGTTCTTTACGACGCTTGACATGTCTAAAGGTTACTGGCAGATAGCTGTACATGAAGACAGCAGACATCTAACAGCTTTTGCCACGCCTTGGGGACTGTACGAATGGTGCAAACTTCCATTTGGGCTAGTCAATGCCCCAGCCACATTCGTACGCATGACACGACTCCTCCTAGCTGACATTCCTAATATTATTTGCTATATCGACGACATCTGTGTCCATACAGAGACAATGACGGAACATATAAAGACACTAGAACAGACACTAGAACGTATCAGACAGCACGGACTGACAGTGAAGCCTTCAAAGGTGAGCATGGCTTACCAAGAGATATCATTTTTGGGGTACAGAATATCCAATGGATTTGTCATGACAGACAACAAAATTGTCTCCAAAATTCTAAAACTGTCACTTCCAACGAATAAGAAACAAGTCCGCAGCTTGTTGGGACTGATCAACTATTACAGGAGTTTCATTCCTGATTTTTCAGAACTGACCGAGGTTTTTACTAATTTACTAACTAAGGATAAGCCTGAAAAAGTTGTACACGATGAATGCCTACGAAATGCATTTCATAAAGTTTTGGCATACTTTTCTGATAAGAATTCGAATAATCTCATCCTTAAATTGCCCAACATCCGTTTACCTTTCAGATTGAGAACAGATGCTAGCTCCGTTGCAATTGGGGCAGTCCTGTTGCAGGAATACAACAACATCCTGCATCCCGTTTGTTTCATATCAAGAAAACTAAGGCCTCGAGAGCGTGCATGGTCCATTCCACAATTAGAGGCACTTGCCTTAGTAGAAAGTGTGACGAAACTATCCAGATACCTTCTAGGACGTCACTTTATCATCGAAACTGACAACAGTCCATTACGGTATATAAATGCCGGAGTACCATCCAACAATATGATTGCTCGCTGGTCCTTGAAGCTTCAAAATTACAGTTTCGAAGTTCGACATATTCCCGGCAGAATCAATACAATTGCCGATCTTTTGTCCCGTTGTCCGACCGACCCAGTAAGCAATGTCTGAGTGCAGTGTGTACTAATACACTCAGACCAACACAGCCACCAATGAGTGAATTTTGTTTCTATTCACCTACTGTGTAAGGTCTATAATTGTAATTGTGATACGGTTAAAAACCGACATGTATAATATACTTATTTTAATTAAGCCATGTAATGAGTGTAGTATAATTGTGTAGTGTGTGTTAGAAAGAGAACATTATTAACTGTAAATATACACCAAGAACAGTGTCACAGACGCTTAACCACTTACCAGAAGCGAACTTTACCAGTTAACAGTGACAGCTGTGTGTGAATTTCTTCACCGTGATATTTTAACGACGTGTGCAAATGTGTGAACTGAACAATGACTTCTATACCACCTTTGCAGCGAACTTAATCCAAAATGTTCGACATTTGAACATCAGAAATAAGAACAGTCGATCATTATCCAAAAGTTGTGAACACATCGGAATTAAGAACATTCCATCATAATCCGAAAGTTGTGATACTATAACATCAGACACGAACTTTGAGAACATTTTACTATCCGTTACAAAATAAAACCGGAAGCAGTTGTGTTCAGACAGTGTAACAGCAACTAAATTTTGAGTTTCGTGTGTACTTCCTGTGTAATTTAAAAAGTACACCAAAATTAGCAGACGATATACAAATATTCAAAAACTTATGACAATTGTAAAATCCTTTTGAATCTATAAAATATAATACACCAATTGGGTACTTATTTATTTTGATTAGTGTAATCTTAGAATCATATCTTGATTAATGTATTCATATTACCGACTTTTTCTCGTTAATATGAAGAAACGTCAAGCAATGACGCTAAGAAATTAAATAATTATTGTAATTTATTGTATTTCTTGAATGTCAAAATTACTTCCCTTGCATTTATGAATTACACCAAGGGCCATAATTTGAAACATATTCATTAATGTGTATTGTATAAATAGACATTTTGTTGCTCAAATGGCTAACACACCGGGTAGGCGTCCACCAAGCATGGCAGAGAGCTGCCAACATTGCAAACCAACATAAGAGCTCCTGGCCAAATGAGGTCAGAGTTTGAGTGTTTAATACGACTCATATAAAGCCGTATTTCAGTCTGGCTAGATGGCTGTTGCAAAACAACCATATTATTACGTTTTTTTCAAATTGCTGCGAGGTAGATGCGAGAAGCTGGTACTACTGATCTGACTGGGTATTATTGCAATTGAGGTAACCAGCCATCAGGGGGATGAAACCTGAGTTGTGTTAAAAGTTGAACTTCATTTGTCATTTCAATGCAACTTACATTTATCGTATATATTTCTATGCCATATATGTATTTTCATGCATAACACAGGGAAAGGGTAGACTCTGACATGAAGTTAACACTACCCCAGTATATACATACATCATGAATGAAAGATGGCATCTTTCATTGAGGTACCCGGGGAGGATGTCAGAGCCTAACATGGGATAGCTATGCAGCAACATCGTTACGACACCCGGCGGACAAGAATTGTCGGCTGGCAAGATTGTTACCTGACACGCGACCAGCGGTCAGGCTGACGACAAGACGCACGCAGGCCACGTGACGCCACTAGAGGCGGTCAGCAAGTTGCGCGCTAGCGACAGACCGAGCTGGGACCTGAGACTGGACGGACGTGTGCGGGAAAGCAAGGCGTTTGTGTGGATCTCTGTGGTTGAAAGCCGAACGACTGTCATCTTGAGCGTCAGACTTGTGAGCTGTATTGTGGTTGTGAGCGTCGTGAGTTATATATTGTATATTGTTGTAATCCTCGTTCTGTATTTAATATGGCAATAAATCCATAGAACGTTGTGTCGTTGAGTCTTACGTCGAATCACGTTATACTTGTACTGTCTCACACGTGTTAGCTAAACGAGCCAATTCTAAGATCCTGACAGGTCAGTCTAATAGTCTTTACATGCATACGAGGATTCTCACCTACTGAAGACTACGCTAAACCTTTCTTGAACCGTGCCTTGAAGTATGTAGACAATGACAGATCTGACACAGATGAAGGAAACATCACCAGCCTAGGCACAGCCCCATCCAGTCAGTATCTGATGTGGAGTCATGCCCAGGTTATATTTACCCTGCCTCTCCACAGATGCACAGTTCCAGTACTGGTTTGGCACACCCTGGTGGTGTCTGGCCTTGGAGAGGGGAAGGGGAACTCTCAAACACAGTCTCTGTGAAGATGGCACTTTACTACTGGTACTAGGCCAGGAGAACAGTCTCTATACCAATCTCACTCTGATAGAATCAAACCCTTTTCAGGGCTCGATGACCTAATACCAATGCAGCTAATGTAAGAATTAACTTTCAGTTTTCTAGAGGATTCACAACCAACCAATCAATCATCAAACTAATGACATTGTTAAACATTTCCTTGTGGAATAGATCAACAATGAGGGAAATATGTTAAACATTTATATGTGAAATATATCAACAATGCGGTGTAGTATTTCATCAGGACATACTGCTTTAGAGTTGTGATGTGTTAGATCTTCTCATATTCTACATCATAGCATATTAAGGTGCTCTGTATAGATATCTTCCTTTCCAGCTTTCCTTCTCAGGCTATTGACCTCATTGAGAAATCTCAATACTGAAATCACATGAGCTTAGAAAACATGTTGACACTAAATAATAAGTTCACATTTTCTTGCATTTCTCAACTGAAGAATTAACATAATGCTATAAAATACAGTAATTGTATTTTCTCATGAACTCTCTCTTTCTCTATCTCCATAATTCATCACCCTTTCTCTCCCTACTATCTATAGACTGAAGAATTAGTGAAAGTTAACAACTCACCTGTGACCTGTATTGTTTTGTTTGCACTTTTTACTGACAATGATGAATCCTGTGAATTGTTTCCTGTACACATAAAATAAAACAGTCCCCCACTTGTGACGGTGTAGTTTACAGCAGACATGTTGGACAGAGCTGACGGTCTGTCAGTTAAATTACTGTAAAACTGATAATTGACTCCTGGACTGACATCAGTTACACTGCAGGTTACTGTCACAGTAAGAGACGTGTCACACAAACTGATGACACCACGTTGTGTCTGGTTGTAGGTTACCCTCAGTGACACATTGCTAGGGCCATCTGATGTAGAAATAAAATTATCTCTTCCTGTTAAGCATCATACTGTACATAATCACAGCTAATGTCTTCAGTAAGACAACATAATAAAATCAGAATGGTAAAGTAATGCGATTTTATGGAAAAGTACTGTTCACGTTCTGCAGATGTTTACTATCCCAACGAAACAGAAACTGAATATTGGAAAAAAATATTACCTACACATACAATTGCATGGTGTAAACCTACCAAGCATATTTTATATCAGTTTGAATGAGACAGTAATTCTGTCAAATGTAAAGTTACTAATTTATGTGGCAAAATTAACACATAGCTAGCTTGTAGATTCTCAACACCATGCACATAAGGCATGCAGTAATAATTATACACATGTTCTAAATGCACAGCCATTTCTCCCCAACAATAGTTTTCATCTCAAATTGTTTAAGAATGTATTATTCAACTATTAAATTCGTACTGTTTGAATTATGTAACATAAAAACATATGAAACTCATCAGAAAACTATATTACATAATATAAATAAGCCACCCATCAACACGATCACGTCAGTAAACAAAGTAAAGGTTATAATTTACACGTCGTGAGACATCATGGGCAAGTACAGTTAGCACCATATTTGTATAGACCAATCAGCACACGATGGGTGATGTTGTCAATATCAGGCTGGCCGTCGTCACTTCCCAAGACACTTTCTGGTGGCCTGTTTATCCTTGACAGCCCAGGTTAATATAAAAAAATATGGCTAGATGTAACTATAAACCCATGGCCACCAGGCCAGAATGCATGCCACAACGTTACCATGGTTACAGTTATCATCATGCGCCATGCCAATAATCATGGACGGCCATGGTTAACCATCTCACATGATCATATACATCTTACATATATATATATATATATATATATATATATATATATATATATATATATATATATATATATATATATATATATATATATATATATATATATATTTGCCTCTCCCGTGCCTATTTCTTTTTAATTGTGCCACTTGTAACTAAGGTAAGCTGTATTTAAAGTTGATATTTCTCCAAAACATCCTACAACATCTTGACCGTCTACATCTAATTTCTCTAATCAATATTTGATGTTTGTTTTGAAGTTCTGTCTCATTCGTGTTTCTGTCAGTCCATGGTACTCTTTGTATTTTCTTACAAACCACACTTCGACTGTCATTAAGTGTTTCTCAGCTTGTCTGCTTATTGTCCATGTTCCAAATGCATACAACAGTATATGTTCTATATAAGACTTCAACGCTCAGTTTCTCATTGCAGATGACAGCCTTTTATTGGTATGTTTTCCATCTTGCCGCAACTGTGTCATGGTCATTCATGTTCTAATCTCTACATGGCGCTTACCACCAGTTGTTATTACTGATCTAGGATAGTTGTGCGGATTCACTTGTGTTGCAATCGTTCCATTTACTTGGATGTTGCATTGTGATATTTCTTTCTTATTAAAGGTGACCGCAATTTACGTTTTCTTACAATCTAAGTGTAATCTTAATTGTTCACTATGTACATTAACCGGATCCACTCAGATCATGTTTATTGCCTGCAATCAATATGTACACCACTACGTTCGGGACATAGCCTTAGTAAGAAAGCATACATGGAAATGTTTCCAACATGCATAAAGGAAATGAACATTCAAAGAAAACTAAAAATATGAACAATAAAACAGGACTGACACAGTCAAATAATAAAGCAATGTGACTGTTCCTTTTATCTTCAATAGCGGGCATTCTGGCCTATCTAGTCCCAATGATACCAGCACAAAGTGATATGCACAAATTAAATTGAGAATTCCATAAGACATACAACTTAGTTTACTTAACATGAGAAATCCATCTTCAGTAAAATATATGTCTCCATGGGAATTCAAACACATGACAAGCAGACTGGCAGACAAGTATGCTACACACTGCAATACCATGACTCCCGTGCACATTCATACACATGTACATACACACAGACAGACTGATAGGCAAGCAGGCATGCAGGGTAGCATGCATGTATATACAGACATACATGCATACACACACATTAACACAGACAGATACACACATAGACACATATCTGTCTGTCTGTCTGTCTGTCTGTCTGTCTGTCTGTCTGTCTGTCTGTCTGTCTGTCTGTCTGTCTGTCTGTCTATAATCTGATATATGTCGTATAACAGATAATAACAGCCAATACTGAAAATAATAACTCACAATATACTTGTACCGTCTGTGTTTTATTGGCTTTGGTCCCATCTGGAAGCTGTGCCTGGCAGAAGAACTCTGCAGTGGAAAGAAAACACGCTAGAATCATTTAGAAACGGCTTATTATATACATATTTGATAAAACAGTGTTCTCTCCTTAATGCACAATTAGAAGTCAGGAAAAATGATCCTTTATTTACCAGTAATATAGATTGTGAGATGGTGTGCTGCTAACATTAAGTTAAGATCTTCACCACTAGGTGGAACCACAAATCATATCCTAATTTCATAAATGTTCTGAACTCGGTAGTTAAATCATGGCAACTGCATTGTGTAAGTGGACACAATATGATAGTTTTTTTAAACGTTGTCCCACAGAAAGTGTGAAATGTTGGATCCCCACATATTCTTTAGCACCATATGTGAGGTGAGATAACCAGTTCTCTTTCATGAACCTTTCCTTCCCAGGCTGTACTCATAAAACTGTCCAATAAACTCGTTGTACATAAGGCTGGATCAACCCTAGTGTAGTACTAGACAGGACAACATAGTAATGTCTCCGTGGGGGATTAAACCTGGACCAGTGTCTTGGCAGGCAAGCACACAAGTCACTACGCCACTGCAGCTTCAATAAGAGGTAAAAAGAGGTAGTTAAATTATAAGGCTCCATTTTTACGCTGTAAAACACATGTGTTATATGGTGCTGGCTCAAACATTTAGCCCAGCCGACACTCACTGACCAACTTGACTTCCACGGACATTTCCTGGTACCCATTTTAAGCTGGGTCAACCTCAGAGTCCAGACCATAGGAAAACAAAAATCGCCACCACTTGACAGGGATTTGAATATATGACCACCAGGCAAGCAGGAAAGTATGCTACTCACTACGCTACCACAGCTCCCACAATAAGTGGTCTGATCAACTATCTGGTTTCTATGGATCAGCAGCAATGTATTGTGAACTTTGAATACCTTTGACAACAGCCAGCAGGGAGAGCATGGAGGGGAAGAGAAGAGGTAGAGGAGAGGGGGGATGAAAAGGAAGAAGAGGGCAGGAGAAGGTAGAAGGAAACGGATCGTTTGGGACTCAAAAATGTACGGGTTGGGTATAGGAATTGCCGTAGTGCAAAGCAATGAGGACGAATACTGCAGAAACTGGTCTACGATTTTGATATCCTGATGTTACAAGAACTGAATACAAACTCTCTTAAGTGCCCTGTTTATACATGTTACATTAACCCAACCAGGCAGGGAAGGCATGGTCAGGCTCTGGTGGTCAAGGATGGTTTACAGCATTCAATACTGGATATGAGTGGGTGGGGTCAGTAGAGTAAAGACTTGCAGAGAATACGGATACAAATCGGCCGATACAGCTGGAACCTGATAAATATATATGTAAGTGGGGAATCTTGCATACGCAGAGAAAGAGTTGGGACTGGTTGAAACGTTCAGTGGACACCCCAGGTACCAGGCATCTGATATGTGGTGACTTCAACGCCCACGCCAAGGAATGGGACAGGTCGGGAGAGAACATACAGGGTACTGCTATTGCTGAGGCCTTGCTTGAGACGGATGTTGCCTGTCTAAATGATGGGACACCCACTAGGCTAGCAATGAGACCGGGGGACCCTGACACGGTCATCGACCTGGCGCTTGTATCCCAAGAGGCGGCATCAGATATAAAATGGAGCGTCCTTGGAGACCATGGAAGTGACCACCTCCCCTGTTCTGTGCTGAAACCTAAGTCCAGCACAGTTGGGGCTATGAGAGCATTCGGTTATGATCGCGACCACTCTTTGCTTTTGAGGCGCCTTAGATCACAGGGAATATCTAAACCAACAAGAAGAATCTTCACCCAACCACCATGGTGGACACCAGAGGTGGAGAATTCATGGAGGGAAAAGAGGGCGGCCATAAGGAAGTGGCAGAGGGTGCGGAGAGCAAGCAATTCAGTTGACAAAGAATTGGAAGAGGCTGAAGGATATAAGAAAGTAAAAGTGCAGGATTTAAACTCCAGACAGAAGAGTTAAAGAGAAGGAAGTAGGAACAGTTTACCAATGAAGTCGGTGGGGGTGTGACATTGGGAAAATTATGGAGGATGCACCGGCAGATGAAGAGACAGGTGATGCCTGGTGCACATGGTACCGTTTTTTATGAAAACAATCGACCTATGAAAACTGACAAGGACAAAGGGGAGTGCGATTTTTAAAACAGACGGATTAGCAAGAGCGGGCTATTAGAGATAACGCCAGAGAAGCATTGTCACGGGTCACTAGGATGGAGGACTGTGAGATTAATGTGGAGGATATTAGGTGGGTACTGAAGAGGGCTAAAGACACAGCGCCAGGTCCGGACGGGGTGAGGCACTCCGATATGAGGAACATAAATGATGGGGACTTGGAGGAGATGGCTCTTTGTTTCAACCTAAGTATCAATACGGCGGAATTACCCCACGATTGGCTGCATAGCTACTTGGTCCCACTCTCAAAGCCAGGTAAGGATCACTCCAGACTTAATGGATACCAAATCAGAACCCTGCAAAACACGTATGGCAAAGTCCTCAAAAAGATAGTAGCACGCAGGCTAAAGCGACATTTGGAAAGCCGTAATCTGCTTCCACAATGACTCGGAAGTTATCGGCCTGGGAAGGACACTTGGGCCAATGCTGCGGCTTTTGCATTTGATGTCTGCGAGGGCTTCCAGGATAAACAGGAGACAGTGGCGGTAGCACTTGACCTGGAGGATGCGTATAACAGGGTTAGGTATGATCGGTTAATACACACACTGTTGGACATGGAGGTCTGCCCTTGCCTTGTTAGATGGGTTTTGGCAGTTCGTTATGAGCGTAAGGTTGCACTGCGCATGGGTTCCTGGACTTCTGACCGCTGCACTATTAAACCTGGGTTGCCGCAGGGATCTGCCTTGTCCCCAGTGCTCTGTAATGTCTACACCAGCAAAGTCGCTGCTATTGAAACACCAGGTGTGGGTAGAATCTTGACATTTGCAGATGATGTGCTGGTGTATAGACAGGGCAGAGACAATGCCAGTTTGGCGAAAGTCTTACAGGTGGCAGTAAACAGGGTGGCGGAGTGGTGCAGGACGCAGGGGCCATTACACACCCAGACAAGGCATCGGTTGTGTGGTATTCCCTGGATAACTGGATCGTCAAGGCAGATGTCCCAGGTATTATGTTTAATGGATGTCCTCTTAGTCGAGAGAGTAAATTGAAGTACTTGGGAATCACCTTTGACAGGTGTTTGTCTTTTAAGGATCACGTGGAGGCTTTGGTGGTGAAGGCTGGTAGGAGACTTAATGCATTGAGGGCTATGGCAGCACCGAGGTAGATCAGATGATGCTGTACATGCTCTTTCAGTGGTTAATAATTTCTGTCATTGGAGCTGCTGACAGTATCAAGGAGCCAGCTTGAAAGGTTGGAGCGCATACAGAATGCTGCCATGCGGTTAATCCTATGGTGCAAACAGGACACACCAATTATCTGCATGAGGCATATCCTGGCGCTACCAACAATGACGGATAGGCATAGAGTCCTTCAGGCAAAATGGTACCTGAGAGTTGCCGCAGACAGGGATCACCTGCTGTATGCAGCAATGGATAAGGTCAAGGGTAATAGACTAAGACGAGGGAGGTCCTGGATGACACAGGCAGAACTTTCTATACGTCAGGTGTGTGATATAGAGACCATCAGTCGCGAAATAGAGTGGGTTGAAGTTCCAGAAGACATCACGGACTGGCACAATGTAATAATAACACTGGGTCGTGAGTATAGAGAATGGGCAGCGCTCCGCACTGAGTTTGAAGTGCAACAGCTGATCGAGAGCAACACACATCAAGGTGACATAGTCATATACACTAATGGGTCAGTGGTGAGAAACAGACGTACTGGCTGGAGCTTTATTGTAAAGGCTAATGGACGAGTCTTGAAAATGGAGAGTCTGGCATATGAGACTACGACCTCCAGCATGAGAATTGAGGTGGAGGCAGTAAAAGTGGCATTCCGGTGGCAAGTGGAGATTATTGCAACACACGTTGTATTCATTACGGATTCCAAGAGTGTGCTTAGTAAGGTGGAGAAAGGAATGTTTCATGTGGAATGACTCTCGTCGCTTCAGAGGTCACAGATTGTGAGAATTGTATGGATATTTTGCCCTGGCCTTACAGGGGTATGGAGAAATGAACAAGCTGATAGGCTAGCAGGGAATGCACCTCTTGGTGGTAGTTTGCCTATGGACAAGAGGGAGGTTGTCGTGAGCTGGTGGGACCAGGTGGAGAAGGCGGAGGAACAGATTGAGAACCCATGTGTGGAAAGAATGAGATTGCGGGGGATCGGCAGAGGTTCTGGAAGAATCTCAAAACTGAGAGGGAACACCAGGAGAACGGTTAGTCAGATAGCGGTGGGAACGATTAATAGTATGACTCTTCGCTGGCTGTTGAACGAAGAGACGGAGCGCGTATGGGAATGTCCTGAGTGCAGTGATGTCGTTTCTTAACTCAACTCAGCTGTGAACTTGAAGTGATGTATCATGACCATGAATTGATGAATCATGAACATGAAGTGATCAATCATGAACTTGAAGTGATGTATCATGAGCTTGAAGTGATGAATCATGAACTTGACGTGATGTATCATGAACTTGACGTGATGTATCATGAACTTGACGTGATGTATCATGAACTTGACATGATGTATCATGAACTTGACATGACGTATCGTGAACTTGACATGATGTATCATGAACTTGAAGTGATGTATCATGAACTTGACGTGATGTATCATGAACATGACGTGATGTATCATGAACTTGAAGTGATGTATCATGAACTTGACGTGATGTATCATGAACTTGAAGTGATGTATCATGAACTTGACGTGATGTATCATGAACTTGAAGTGATGCGTCCTGAACTTAACGTGATGTATCATGAAATTGACGTGATGTATCATGAACTTGACGTGATGTATCATGAACTTGAAGTGATGTATCATGAACTTGACGTGATGTATCATGAACTTGACGTGATGTATCATGAACTTGAAGTGATGTATCATGAACATGACGTGATGTATCATGAACTTGAAGTGATGTATCATGAACTTGACGTGATGTATCATGAACTTGAAGTGATGTATCATGAACTTGACGTGATGTATCATGAACTTCAAGTGATGCATCCTGAACTTAACGTGATATATCATGAAATTGACGTGATGTATCATGAACTTGAAGTGATATATCATGAACTTGACGTGATGTATCATGAACTTGACGTGATGTATCATGAACTTGACGTGATGTATCATGAACTTGAAGAGATGTATCATGAACTTGACGTGATGTATCATGAACTTGACGTGATGTATCATGAACTTGAAGCGATAAATCATGAACTTAACGTGATGTATCATGAATGTGACGTGATGTATCATGAACTTGAAGTGTTGAATCATGAACTTGACGTGATGTATCATTAACTTGACGTGATGTATCCTGAACTTGAAGTAATGTATCATGAACTTGACGTGATGAATCATGAACTTGACGTGTTGTATCATGAAATTGACGTGATGTATCATGAACTTGAAGTGATGTATCATGAACTTGAAGTGATGTATCATGAACTTGAAGTGATGTATCATGAACTTGACGTGATGTATCATGAACTTGACGTGATGTACCGTGAACTTGACGTGATGTATCATGAAGTTGAAGTGATGTATCGTGAACTTGAAGTGATGTATCATGAACGTGACGTGATGTATCATGAACTTGAAGTGTTGAATCATGAACTTGACGTGATGTATCATTAACTTGACGTGATGTATCCTGAACTTGAAGTGATGTATCATGATCTTGACGTGATGAATCATGAACTTGACGTGTTGTATTATGAAATTGACGTGATGTATCATGAACTTGATGTGATGTATCATGAACATGAAGTGATGTATCATGAACTTGACGTGATGTATCGTGAACTTGACGTGATGTATCGTGAACTTGACGTGATGTATCACGAACTTGACGTGATGTATCATGAACTTGACGTGATGTATCATGAACTTGACGTGATGTATCATGAACTTTACGTGATGAATCATGAACTTGACGTGATGTATCATGAACTTGACGTTATGTATCATGAACTTGAAGTGTTGAATCATGAACTTGACGTGATGTATCATGAACTTGACATGATGAATCATGAACTTGAAGTGATGTATCATGAACTTGACGTGATGTATCATGAACTTGAAGTGATGTATCATGAACTTGACGTGATGTTTCATGAACTTGAAGTGATGTGTCATGAACTTGACGTGATGTATCATGAATTTGACGTGATGTATCATGAAGTTGAAGTGATGTATCATGAACTTGAAGTGATGTATCATGAACTTGACGTGATGTATCATGAACTTGAAGTGATTTATCATGAACTTGACGTGATGTATCATGAACTTGAAGTGATGTATCATGAACTTGACGTGATGTATCATGAACTTGAAGTGATGTATCATGAACTTGACGTGATATATCATGAACTTGAAGTGATGTATCATAAACTTGACGTGATATACTATGGACTTGAAGTGATGTATCATGAACTTGACGTGATGTATCATGAACTTGAAGTGATGTATTATGAACTTGACGTGATGCATCATGAACTTGACGTGATGTATCATAAACATGACGTGATGTACTATAAACTTGAAGTGATGTAACATGAACTTGACGTGATGTATCATGAACTTGAAGTGATGTATCATGATCTTGAAGTGATGAATCATGAACTTGACGTGATGTATCATGAACTTAAAGTGATGAATCATGAACTTGACGTGATGTATCATGAACTTGACGTGATGTATCATGAACTTGAAGTGTTGAATCATGAACTTGATGTGATGTATCATGAACTTGACGTGATGTATAATTCAAGTGTCCTGATAGAAATTATGAACAAAAACATTGATAAGGTAAAGATGTACATTACGGCATAAAAAACTTCTTCAGTAATAGCACATAATAAAAATGCACATAAGTTTGGAATTTATTCATTGACTTACCATCATGTATATGTTTGCATGTAATAAATGTGGCAATGATGACTACAGAAACAGCTGTTGAAGAAGCTCTCATTAACAACAATTTGTTCTAATTGTATAAGTTACTTTCACAGCAGCAGCTGTGGTAGCACAGTGGCTAGCATAATTGTCTTGCCAGCCCGGGGTCACGTGTTCAAATCTCCCATCGAGACAGGTGATATTTTAAATTGACCCTGACCCCCAGGCTAACCCATCCAAAACTGGGTACCAGGAACTGTCCCAGGAAGTCAAGGCAGCTGACCTGATACTGACCACATCTCCACTGAGTGCCAGTGATACTGACCACATCTTCACTGAGTGCCAGTTGGTCTAACAATATGGGCTAGAACTATAAACCCAGTGTGTCTAACACGAAATGGATAATTTACTTTTACTTACTATTTTAATCAGTCTTAACAAATATATAGGGTTAGAGAGAGAGAGAGAGAGAGAGAGAGAGAGAGAGAGAGAGAGAGAGAGAGAGAGAGAGAGAGAGAGAGAGAGAGAGAGAGAGAGAGAGAGAGAGAGATCCATGAGTTAACAGGAACTATTAATACGAGGGTAAGTTAATAAGTAAGCCACAAACGGCTGTAGAAAAATAACTAAATATGATAACAACTTGAAACCCGTTTATTTGTATACATACATTGTCCCTTTATTTCTCAACATAATTTAACGCAGTACTTTGCAGCCGGTTTGAGAGGACTGATACAACGATGGGACATGTGCATCAATGTTGGTGGAAATTATGTTGAGAAATAAATGGACAATGTATGTATACAAAATTAACTGGTTTCAAGTTGTTATCTTATTTAGTTATTTTTCTACAGCCATTTGTGACTCCACTTATTAACTTACCCTCGTATGTATCCCACCCCGCTCATACTGTAAACAGCCACATTATCACACACAACAAAGAGTCTTTGTCAAAGACACTTCACTAACCTAATATATTCCTTCTCGCGGTAACATTCGCTGTGACCCGTTGCAATGCTGAACTAACCTGTGCAGCTCCATAGAACAATGTTGTGTTGGGAAGAATGAACGTGTTTGCAGTGTCTTTACATGTACAGCTGAACTGTTTACCTTCTTTAACACTTGTCTCCGAGCACACCAATGTTACGTTGGGATCAGCTGTGGGTGATATGTTAATGCTGTTGCATTTGAAAAATAATTTTCCAATTCATACTAAACAAAGTAAAGACGATTTAGTAAATACACACATACATTGATATCACAAATGATTGTTCACTTTGAATTATTCCATTGTGCTTCATTCTCTTGCAAACATCTTTTAATAAAATCTAATCTGTCATTATAATTGTAATCATTGTGTTTACTCCTTACAGATCACATAATGTATTGTCTATAAATAGCTCACCGGGTTATTGTATTGGTTTTTAGTTCCAAGCACATGTACTTTGATAGCAACCAATATGTCTGCAGTTATTTCACAATTAATTATTTCTGCCCCGAAACATTGCTACTTTAAATTTTTTTTATCCCAGTCAGTTGATACTTAAAGTAACACACATTTGAAAATAACAAAGATACAGTATCAGCATCATGAGACATAGAGATTGACAGTTACCATTTCGATAAAATAGTGTCAGGTAATAACCGGCGTCAACAGAAAAACTTAAAAAACATGTATCTTGATTGCAGCGACTAATACTTAAACAGTGAACTTCTTATTACTATATGCGTTAATAAAATAAGGTTATTTGTTCTGAGGTGTGCTTATAGTTATTCTTCTAAGGTTAATAAAGTTACATCTCTCTCACGCAGACACAAATGGCCATCCCTGAAAATAAAATGTAATTTATATCAAGACACATGTTACACACAGAGAGGCATGAGCAAGCAAATTTTATATGTGTTTCTGTTCTCATTCTACAACATATAACTACTGTGAAAACATGCACCATAATATTTTTGTTTACTGTGACTAAATGGCTTTATGTACACTGGTTTAGTCATGCCAAAATAGAATGCCATTGTAGGATTGCCTCTTCCGGCATGTTCAAGATGTGTTCATATAGGCTTCTTCCAAACCATTTCTTGATGTTTTCCTACCACATGTAACCCTATCTTTATCTGCCATGGCTCCTTTCCATTTGTCCATTTATCACATCTCTTAACAAGAGGCTCTTTATCTGGTAAGTGAAGTAAAGAGTAAAAGATCATTCTACATGCCTGATGGTACATTGGGCATATGGTGCTAGACTCATATTTGTATAGACTAACAGTCACTCAGTGGTTCACATGGTCAGTATCACACTGGCCACATTTACTTCCCACGTCATTTGCTGGTACCCATTTTAGGCTGGGTAACCTGGGAGCCCAGGTCAATGCTTGAAATCCTACTCTGATGTGAGTTTGATCTTTATATGGTTAAATTAGATTAACTGTCTGACCTTGACCTCAATCGATGACGTTTCCTTCAATCATAGTTATTTGTAATGGTTATTACTTTCTCTTGCCAATTGAATAATCCTATTATACAATCTTCACAAACGTCTTTTTCTCTAACTTCCAGCGACCACAACACTTTGTGAAATAAACACATTAGATCTACTACATTTTCCATGGCTATTACCGAGACTGTGTTTGACTGTCTCATCTGTTGCAACAGTTAGAAAAGAACTGAGTTTAAACTCCATTGCAATTTCACTAATGTGTGCATTCATCTTTGTTTACAGCTCCATTAACAGAAAAAAGCATAAATTGGTTGCTATTCTAAGCCTTCTATTGAGTGGATGTTTGCGTATCCTTTACAGGACATCGCTGTCAACAGCAGCATCTTTCAGCTGTCTGTTAATCTCTTGGCAAGATTACGCTCAGTAGTTTGTCATAAGTGGTCAAGCCGTTTGACTCGTGCTCCGAAGGTTGTGGGTTAGATTCCGGGCCGCACCCTTCGGTTTACGAGTTAAATGTTTCGGAGACTCCTGTGGGTCGTCGCTAAAAGCTACGGAGTTCGTGCTTTGTGCGACGCTTTCCGTGCTGCGGAAAGAGACCGAGCCATATGGGATAAAACCCGGTGCAATGAAGTCGACCCTGTCGACTTTTAAGCGACTTTTTAAGTTTGCCATTGCTTTCTGAGCGGCCGGCTCTGTTATTCCGCAAGTCACCAGCGGGGGTCGAACCACTGCCAGCTCTCGCCCGCTTACGAGACTCTGCGTGATAAACGGGATTACGGAGAAAGTGTTGTAACCCCTTGGCCAGAGAGACCGGCAGCCTTCTATTATTAGTATAAATTATACATCTCTAGCTCCGCATAAAGGTGGGCTAAAGATGTATACAGATATTGAGCACAGACTGAAATAATTTCTCAGGGTCATTGGGTTAATGAACATAATGAAAGTTATTTTCTAGAAATCAACTACCTTAAGAAATGCCAAACATAACATGTTTAACGCATAGACACACGTTATCATTGATATAGACCAATGGTGAAGGCTCTGGTATTCTCAAGCAATGGCCTGTGGCTTAGTGCATCCAGTTTCTACCAGTATGTTTTTCAGATGTAACTTTGACTGTCCCCAATCTACCAATAGGGATTTGGAGGGAGGGGGTTGTGGCTGGAGAGGCACGTTTCTATCTCACTTTTTTTCTGGTTCCTATACCTCGAAATGCTTGGCATGGGAGACACTATCATTAGCTATGCTACCAACGGCATAACTCGTGGGGTCAATGAAACATGCAGCCTCACTACCACTTAAAGGTGGAGACAGGTTAGAAGTGTGTAGAATGCTTAATCTCTCTATTAGTGTCTACGGAATGTATATTCATATTGTCTTAAGAATGACATTGCGTTATACGAGATAAGTTAATAAGTATGTCACAAATGGCTGTAGATAAATAACTAACTACGATAACAACTTGAAACCAATTAATTTTTATAGATACATTGTCCCTCTATTTTTCGACATAATCTCAACCAACAGTGGTGCACTTATCCCATCGTTTTATCAGTCCTCTCAAGCCAGTTGCATAAATCCGCGTGCTCTGTTATCATTTAGCTGCCATCCCACAAAACTGTGTGAATTACTTATTGACTTATCCTCGTACCTCAACTATGCCACCGCTTTACAGAAATCGCTAGGCGCTAAGCCCACTGAAAACACACTTTGGCGGAGACATTTCGAGAATGACGCTGATGTTGAATGTGAAGTGAAAACGTGGTTTAGAAAACAGGGCACGCAGTCCTATGCGGCCGCTTTGGGAGGACTGAAAAAACGATGGGATAAGTGCATCAATGTTGGTGTAAATTATGTTGAGAAATAAAATGACAATGTATGTTTAAAAAAACTGATTTCTAGTTGTTATCATAGTTAGTTATTTTTCTACAGCCATTTGTGACCGCCTTATTAACTTACCTTCGTATGTAACATATATTAATGTGGTAGCTGGTTTAGAAATAATATGCACACATCAGTGGCCACCATGAACATGTTTAGGTGTTCCTAATGACAGATACAATTACAAATATAAATATGCTATTGTGTCAAGTCTTAGTCAGATATGACTGAGCTACCGTATAACAGTAGACGGTACTACCTGCTTTCTGTTAGCGCCGAACATTGGGCGGCGCTTACCAAACCCGAACACCCCACATTGTGCCAACGGCTTCGGGCGGAAGAGCGCTAATTGGGAGGGTACAAGCCTTACCCTGGTGCGAGGAAATGCAACCTAAAGACAAAGTGTCATGGCAGGGCGGACCAGGCTCCTAAGCCTTGTTGGCGGCTGGTCTAGCATCGAAGCTCCGACAGGCGGACAATTAAAGCATTGCTTTGCTGATCCGGCAGCTTCTGCAGCTTGTCTTGTTCCAGATGTAGATGTGTTACCTTTCCTCTGGAGTGAACTAGGCAGGCCGAGAGAGGGATCATGCTTTATGGGCAACACATGATCTCTATATTTTAGCCCAGGCTTTGTGCTATGGAGAGGCAATAACTCCATCCCTTACAAACTAT
This sequence comes from Cepaea nemoralis, assembly GCA_014155875.1. Taxonomy (NCBI): domain Eukaryota; kingdom Metazoa; phylum Mollusca; class Gastropoda; order Stylommatophora; family Helicidae; genus Cepaea; species Cepaea nemoralis. The sequence goes on from JACEFZ010005356.1 coordinate 252,657, forward strand.
CGTCTGTCAAGACGGCAAGGTGCCAATGATGAAAAAATTATAGTAAATGCTAGCCAAGAAGTTGCAATGGTTACCAGGACTGTGCTAAAATTGATTACTAAAGGATTATTAAGTATGATTGTGTAAGAAATTATTTCTGGAACACTCCATGTGTAACTCTCTAGTACAGTTTTATCTGGACTTACAGCATTGTTATTACATGACATACCGTAGTCACATGTGTTACTGTAATTTATGTCATATTTTAGGAAATGTAAAATGCATAACAATTGCATCCTGAAATTATCTAACATGAAACAATCGTGTGCACCTATTGGTAACATTTCATATATCAAAACACACACGCAACTAGAAACAGACCTGCAAGGTGTAAAATAAAAAAAAATAAAATAAAACAGCAAATAGAGTACACTTTAATTCAAGACAAAGACCCAGGGGACTACTAAAACCAAAACACCTATAGAACATAATATAATGCTGATTTTAAAAAGAACGGAATTCTGACAGGTAAAGATGTTTGCAACCAGGCAGAAATGGAAACATCTTGAGAAAAAATGTATTTATAATCCCTCTAATATTTATTTACTCTTGTCATGAAACTCAAACATATTAACATGGTTGATGGCAATATAGCAGCAGTCGTGATGATATAACTGACCATACATTTCGTATTATATGAATTGCTAACAAAAAAAACAAAATCTAAGTGCATGCTTAATTATACTGACACAAGTTGAGCACATACTTACCTACATATTGTGGTGATGTCTGAATGCTATTTCCACCATAAACTGTGTCATTGTCTTGTCCTGTGACATCTGGGTATGCCAGAAGTTGAAACTGGTGTTTTCCACGTGTGAAGTTCCGTGCTGGAACCTTGAAACTACACCTTTGATTGAAGTAACTAGGGTCCCCACTTCCAGTCAAGTTGGTATATTCTACCACGCTTTTCTGTATTATGCGACTCTGAGTGTTCTGTCAGTATGAAACACAGGTACACCTGACACTAGCTAAAGTGCAATTGACGTTTATTTGTATAAATATTATTCACAGAACTCACATAATATTATCAAGTCAGCTTGTCTAATCGGTGTAAGTCATTTTCAATAATAAATTTAAAATTGCAGTCTACTCTTAGAATCCAATATTCAACAGTTCGACTCACGGCAAAATTACACTTACATCATAACTAATATGGTTAGTAATATGTCGACGAAGATCATATAATATATATATATATAGATATATATATATATATATATATATATCATCATCATCATCATCATCATCAAGTGCCTTGCCGGCTGGCGTAGGCGTTCATGGCTCTCCACAGATCTCGGTCTTTGGTGTTCTGGATCAACTCTGCTGATGATATTCCTCCATGCCACCGTCTCAGTCCGTCCAGCATCATTTCTCTTGGTCTGCCTCTGCCTCTCTTCCCCTCGATCTTTCCAGTTGTCACGATGTTCTCCAATGCCTCTCTTCTCATCACATGACCAAAGAAAGATGTTTGTCTCTTTCTTATTGTTGTATATAGTGTTCTAGTTTCATTAGCCTCTTTCAGGCAATCGTTGTTAGTTACTCTGGCAGTCCAAGGAATTCGCAACATTCGTCTTAAAAACCACATCTCTGTTGCTTCTAAGTTCTTCCTAATTTGTTCATTTACATTCCAAGATTCGCTGCCATACAGCAAAACTGGTTCTATATAGCATTTTAGTACTCTCTTTCTTACATTCATTGATAGCGACTTATTGCATAAGATACTCTTCATTTTCTGAAATGCTGTCTTTTGCCTGCCCTATTCTGCTCTTAATCTCTTTTGTACATCTTCCATCTGATGTTATAAGTGCCCCTAGGTATTTAAAATTATCCACTTGGTTGAGAATTTCCCCTTCTATTTCTATGTCACATTTTGGCGTCCCCATTTTCTTTGATATCACCATTGTTACTGTTTTCTTGATATTCAAGGACAGTCCTTTCTGTGCACTCTCTGTTACTACACTGTCCAACAATTGTTGTAGGTCTGTTGCATTATCCGCTACCAATACTGTGTCATCTGCATAGCGTATATTGTTTATATTATATCCTCCGATTAGTATTCCTGGCTTCTCTTTGATCTCTCTCATTATTATTTCGCTATACAGGGAGAAGAGATCGGGTGACAAGACACACCCTTGTCGTACTCCTAGCTTTATCTGTTCGTAACTACCCTCTTTATTTCCCATTTTAATTGCTGCTACTTGGTTCCAGTATATATTCTTTATTATTCTTAAATCTTTCCCATCAATGTTGATATCTTCCAACATTTTAATCAGCTCATCATGTTTTACTTTATCAAATGCCTTAGTATAATCTATGAAGCATAAATATATGTCTCTCTTTTTCTCTATTGCTCTTTCTATTAGTGTTCGTAATATATATATTGCATTGTTTGTACCCTTTCCTTCCATAAAACCATACTGTTCTTCACTAATTTCCATTTTTATTTTCTTTCTTGTTCTTCTCATTATAATTCTGAGTAGAAGCTTAGTGACATGGTTTATGAGGTTAATTGTACGAAAATCTTCACAATCAATTGCTCCTGGTCTTTTTGGTATAGCTATAAATACAGATTTCAGCATATCACTGGGTAATATCCACTACTGTAAATATCATTCAACATTTTGGTTAATATATCTACTCCAAATTCTCCCAATACTTCTAATTCTTCTATTGTGATTTCACTCTGGCCCAGCTGTTTTCCTTTCTTCATATGTTTCATAGCATCAGCGACTTCTTCTTTTAGAATAGGTGGGCCTTCTAAGTTACTTTCTTCTGTTAATTCTTCCCTTTCTCCATTATATAATTCTCTTAATATACTCATTCCACCTCTTCATTATAGCACCTTCCTCCAATAAAGTCTGTCCTGTTTTGATTTCAAACACCCTGTATTTATTCTTATTTTTCTTCCTGTGAGCTCGCTGATTTGTCTGTACATACTTTTTTGATCTTTAATGGAATGTAATTCAATTTTTTCTGCTTGCTCATTTAACCAACTTTCTTTGCCTTCACACATTTATCTTTATTTCTTATTTATCTTAGCTACTCTTGTTGTCATTTTATTCTGTTTCCTTTTGTCCATCAACCTAAGATTTCTCATTCATCCATTTTTTTCTTAGCTTTTTGGCTTCTCTCCGGTAATATTTCTTTGCTAGTTTGATGAATGGATCCCTTAACATTTCCCATTGTTCATCTATACTCTGTATTTTAGCTATTGCATTGTACCTATTTTTCACAGTCACCTGTATTGTTCTTGAATTTCTTTATCTACTTTCAGAACCTCTTATTAAGTCTCAACTGTTTAACCATTTTTTCCCCTCTCTTTAATCTTACTTTTATTTGTCCACAATAGTGGTACATGATCACTGTTACCGTCAGCACCAGCATTGTCTTTACATTAATTAATGCATTTCAAATCTTTTCATTAATAAGTTATGTAGTCAATTTTGGTTGCGTATTTTCATATCAGGGCTTTTCCCATGTGTATAGTCGTCTTTATGGTGTTAAACCATGGTGTTTCATATCATATCGCCATGAAATATATATATATTCATTCATTCATTCAGTAGCATGTCCTTTTGCAGAAACCTCCCTCCCATAACAACCTTCCGGAAAACTTCTCGATCACAAGTAAGATGTCCCGCGTCTGTACACCCCTCTGGAGATCATCCACCACATCCTGCACCCATCTTCTTCTTTGGCCTTCCTCTTCCTCTCTTCCCAGGCATATACCCCTTCCATTATTGTTCTCTCCAAACTTTCGTGACGTTTCAAGTGACCAAAATACTTTCAATTTTTCCTTTGTTTTATCGTCTTTAATAGCCATCCCTCCTCAATATTCAACTCTTGAAGTATGGATGCATTTGTTCTTTCTTTACCCAAGATATTCTTAGAACTCGTCTATAACATTTATATCAAAGGCGTTTATGCGCTGTTCAGCTTGTTTAGTAAGTGTCCATGTCTCACAGGCGTATGTTGCAATGTGGAAAGATGCATGCTCTTAAAAATCTAATTTTTGTAGTTCTGTCTCTCCCACTCCATAATTTATTCATCTGTTTTAGTCTTTGAAGAGCAATGGATAGTCGCCGTTTAATTTCTTTCATTGTGTCACCGGTTATTGGTAATCAATGACCCAAGATATTCAAAATTTTCCACCACGTCCCAATTTTCCCCCATTAATGTATATTTCTTTCTCCATAGTAGTTTTATCTGTATGACATTATCTTTGTTTTGCTATGTTAAGATATAAGTTGTGATTTCCACTAATCAATTGGGTTGAGGCTATAGGTTTTCTATGCCATTCTGTGATGTGGATAGTAATACTGTATCATCAGCATATCGAATCTCTGGTATGTCATGACCTCCGATATTTAGGGCATCATATAGCTCCCTGTTTATATCATCTCTTACATTTCTCATTATATTTTCGGCGTACAGGTTAAACAAATAGGGTGACAGTACGCAGCCCTGACGGCTCCTTGCTTATGTCAAACCAATCTGATGTCTCGCCATCTATTCTAACTGCCTGTCTTGTTGGTCCTAGATATAGAATTTTTATGAGATTGTTACCTTACATGTGATGGAAAGCCATATTCCTCATGATTTCCCAAAGTGTTCTGATGTTGTACACCGTCTTTGAATAATCCACAAAACATGATACTAGATTTACATTAAATTCCTTCCTGCACTTCTCTATTATTAAACGCATGTTGAATATGCGAATCTCTTGTTCCTCTTCTTGTCTAAATCCAGCTTGAACCACGTTAATCTCTTCTTCCATTTTCTTATGAAATCTTCCCATTATGACTTTTAGTAGAATTTTACTTGCATAACTGATGAGGGCAACAGTTCTATAGTTGGTGCATAAATTTCAGGTTGCCCTTTTTTGGTATTGGAATGAAGATAGTTCTCTTCCAACTCTTTGGCCATATACCATATTTCAAATCATTTGTACATAATGCATGATATATGTGTATGCTTTCTTCTCATCCTGCTTTAATTAGTTCAGCTGGTATCTCATCACATCCAGGTGATTTACCATTCTTCAGGTTCTTTATAGTCCAAGAAATTTCATCTAATGAGGGTTCAGGTTCTGTCTCTGCTGTCATTGGCTCATGTATCTCATTCATATCCTCACTGTCACTCATATCATACATTTCACTGCAGTTTGGGTCATTGATTACCAACAACGGGGACACAATGAAAGAAATTAAACGGCGACTATCCATGGTGAGCATGCATCTTTCCCATTGCAACATACGCCTGTGAGACATGGACACTTACTAAACAAGCTGAACAGCGCATAAACGCCTTTGAATATAAGTGTTATAGACGAGTTCTAAAAATATCTTGGGTAAAGAAAAGAACAAATGCATCCATACTTCAAGAGTTGAATATTGAAGAAGTTGGCTATTAAGACGATAAAACAAAGAAAATTGAAAATATTTTGGTCACTTGAAACGTCACGAAAGTTTGGAGAGAACAATAATGGAAGGGTATATGCCTGGGAAGAGAGGAAGAGGAAGGCCAAAGAGAAGATGGGCGCAGGATGTGGCGGATGATCTCCAGATGGGTGTATCAGACGCGGGACATCTTGCTTATGATCGAGAGGTTTTCCGGAGGGTTGTTATGGGAGCGAGGTTCTGCAAAGGACATGCTACTGAATGAATGAATGAACTGCCATCTTTCTAGAATTTGTCTAGATTCTGTTAAGGTATTTCCCATCTTGTCACAGATAACATTCAATTGAGGTTGAACATTTCTTGTCAATAACTTCATTTCTTTGAACATTTTATAATCTCTTCCAGCCTTATGATATTGCTCTATTCTGGTACAGCAATCATGTATATATTGATTTTTGTCCTTTCTTGTGTTCTTTCTTATTTCTCGAGTTAAAGATTTATACTTCATCCTGCTGTTATCGGATTCATCTCATTTCTGTTTCAGCTCCCTTCGTTATTTTATTAATTCTAACTTGTCTGATGTAATCCATGGCTTAAGTTGCTTTTTCTTGGTTGGAATTAGATCCTTGGCTGCAGTTATCAAGATATTTCTAGCTTGTACTGCCAGTTCATCAGGTGTCATTTCTTCTTGTACAGACATCAAGACCCCAAAGCGATTCCTAACTTCTATGTTGTATGCGTCTGGTATGTTTGTGAGATCTAAACGAAGTGGCCTTGGTCCTCGGGTAAGCTTTTTGAGTTTTAATTTCAAATCTGCTTCTAATAACTGATTATCTTTATCACAGTCTGCACTTCGTAGGGTTTTTGCAGATGTTATGCTTGATCTCCATCTTCGTATTAAAATATAATCTATCTGATTTTTGGTAAAACTGTCTGGAGACTTCCATGTGAAGAGTCTTCTTGGATGTTGTTTTAAAAAGTGTGTTGGCTATCGTTAACTCATTTTCTGTGCAAAATTCAATTAATTTGTCACCTGCATCATTTCTATTTCCTAATCCAAATTTTCCTAAACGTGTCTCTCATTTTCAGCTCTTCCTGCACCTACTTTTGCATTAAAATCTCCCATTATTATTGCTATATCATTATGACCAATCTTATTTAATGTGTCTTGTAGTATGTTGTAAAAATCTTTAATGTCGTCCTCCTCTGCTGTTGAAGTAGGTGCATATATCTGTATGAGAGTTGTGTTTTTTGGACGGCCTTTATGTCTAATAGTGAGGATTCTATCATTAACTGGATTATATCCCATTAAAACTTTTGCAGTTGTCTTATCTAAACAAAATGCCACTCCACTCTGGCCTCCGACATCTCTACCAGAATAAATGAAAATGCTTCCATTTTCAGTTGTAATATGGCCCTTGCCGCTCCAGCGATGTTCACTAATTCCTAAAATTTGAATGTATAACCTCTCAATCTCATCACACACTACTTTAAGCTTTCCCTCATACAAACGTCTCACATTCCACGTTGCCATTCTCACTCTGTTTCTTAGTCTGACACAGAGGATTTCCTTGGTAACACAGTCAGGATTAACTCCGTCATCACGATTACTAGTACTGGACCCTGCGTCACACTCTTCCCCCAGTGTTATCTGATCTGCCTGGCCGGGGGTCTCGCCACCAGATCTCTTTCTTAATATGTTTTCTTTCATGGTTGTTATGGTTATATATTATTGTTATATATATATATATATACTATATATATATATATATATATATATATATATATATATATATTATAATATATAACAAGCAATGATGTACAGACCAAATGGAAGCAGAATTGCAGAATTAGCGACCGGCCACGTAAACGATGGACAGAGAATAGCAAAGTCCATGGGATT